>CM072516.1:22696738-22806738 GCA_036898135.1 Oncomelania hupensis
CAACGTTGCACACGCTAGCGATATGAACCGAGAAAAAGGGAACCAAAAAAATGTTCAACAAAATTGGACGCAGTGGCAGATTAACAATGCGGCAAAAACAGAGGTATGGAGGGAGTGAGGGAGGGAGAGAGAGACAGGCAAAGAGAGACACAGACGGAGTCAGACACAGACAAAGAGGAAACTGTGAGGAAGCATGCGGCACAGCATAATATGTTAACGACACGAATAATAAATTTAAAAACTAACTTTGCAAAACAAACAAAATTAAACTTATCAAAAATACAATTCTCTGCAGCGGAGGAAAGATAATTACAATACAGCAGTGCCTGAAGCTAATATGTAGAGAGAAAGAGAGAGAGAGAGAGAGAGAGAGAGAGAGAGAGAGAGAGAGAGAGAGAGAGAGTGAGTGAGAGAGAGAGAGAGAGAGAGAGAGAGAGAGAGAGAGAGAGAGAGAGAGAGAGAGAGAGAGAGAGAAGGGGAAGGGAAAAAGAGACAGAAGAGCAGCAGACTGGCCAGGCAGATAGAGACTGACTGACAGACAGACAGACAGACCGATACAGAAAGTAGGGAACGAGTTGGCCAGTGGGGTAGCGTAGGGTTGTGGATGGCGAGTGAACTTTATAATAATATAAAGAATAATACAAATGGCACAATGATTTGGTCAGTGAATAATGGCTTTCCAGCGCACAACAAGCTTCCACGCGGCAAGGTTGGAAATCGTAAGTAATTGTTTTATAACCCTCATTTGATACACCTCGCAGCTCCTGACCTCAACTGTGCACACCGATGGTAGCACATTACATCTCACATGGTGTCAGTCCCCAACCTATCAAAACTTTGGATACACGCTACGTTATAACTTCAACCTGTGCAACATCAATTTACATTCAGTCTGACTCACGTCGTTCTTTCCATTTTCCCAGGCATTGTTCTCACGTCTGGTTCCACTCATGCAATTAATTAATTCCGACTTTCCAATCAACAAATCATTGTTTACTCTCTTGTCTAGTCCTATTTACGACAGTAGTTCATATCCTATCCCCTATCCCGTAACTCGAAAGTCGTTGGAGCATCACAGAATTCTTCTTCTGTCTCCCTCTTCTTCTGCCTCCTTGCACCCTGCCATGCAGGATGGTCTTTCCAAGGCATGATGCTCTGGTGATGTGGCCATACCATCGGAGTTTCCGTTTCTTCACCACTGTGAGCATGTCATCGTGTTCTCCAATGGCTTGTGTGATGGTCTGTCGGACCTCGACGTTAGTGATTTTCTGGGTATACGAAATGTCCAGAAGTCTTCTGTAGCATCTCATCTCCATGCTTTGTATTTTCTGTTGTAGGTCTGCTGTGAGGGTCCATATTTTGCAAGAGTATGGGAAGATGGAGATGACAAGGGAGCGCAGTAACCTTGTCTTGTAGTGTAGAAAGATGGTCCTATACCTTGCGATCGGTCCTGATTTGGCTCGGAAGAGTCCGCTGGACCTAAAGCAACAATAAATCAATCAATCAATACCTTGCGATTGTAGACTGATGGTCCCATCTATCCAAATGGACTTCAACCTTGTCGGGGCTGCAGTTGTTTGAGCTATCCTGGAGAGGACTTCCTACGACATTAATTATTCCCAACCAACTAACCATCCAATCACACTCTGCTCGCATGCTTGGTCTGGTACGATTCACGCAATTAATTACTTCCTACCTTCCAATTATTCTCTGCCATTGTGTCTCCTTCTAAATCAGAAATCAGTCTTTTTACTAAATGAGCTTGATCAGTCATTGCCAGCTTAACGAAACCAATCTTCAGCCAACAATCAGTCCCCGTCAGCTGAGTTAAATTAAAACCGAGCTACTATCCTATCCTATCCCGTAACTCCAAGGACGTTGGGGCACCACATATGATCGTTTAACCAGCGTACTCCATCTTTCACTGTCCTCAGCAACCCTCATGGCTTCGCTCAGTGTCAAAGCCAGTCCATTCCAGAATGTTATCCTCCCACCTCTTTTTCTGTCTCCCTCTTCTTCTGCCTTTTTGCACCGTGTCTTGCAGGATGGTTTTGATGCTCTGGTGACAGGCCATACCATCGGATTTTCCGTTTCTTCACCGTTGTGAGCATGTCATCGTGTTGTCCAATGATGGTCGGTCGGACTTCGTTGTTGGTGATGTATTGTATATATATATAGGAAATGTCCAGAAGTCTTCTTTAGCACCTCATCTCCATTCTATGTATTCTTCGTTTTAGATCTACTGTTAGGGTCCATGTTTCGCAAGCGTATAGGAAGCTGGAGATGACAAGGGAGCGCAGCAGCCTTACCTTGCAATGTAAACCTATGGTTCTGTCTTTCCAAATGGGCTTCAACCTTGTCAGAGCCAGCAGTTTGTGCGATCCTGGAGAGGACTTCCCAGTCTGATACAATGGCTCCTAAATATTTGAAGCTATGCACTGTGTTGAGGGATTGGCCTTGGACTTTGATGTCCGTGTTGATGCCATTGATGTTGTTGGTCATCAATTTGGTCTTCTCTGCATTTATTTCCATTCCATAGGCTCTGGAGGTGGTGTCAAGCCTCAGTACCAGCTGTTCAAGTTCTTTTCCTCTGCAGCCAATCCATCAATGGAGCTACTCGCGGAGGACTAAATAAATCAGTTCGCGTAAGAACGCTGTCACAACAAGTAACAACTAATACTAAATAATAGTCAACATGTAAGTTTTAACACACTCCGAATCCGAACCTTGTTACCTTTCCTGCACAAACCCCAAATGTCTGACTCTACATTCCCGAAATTGTTGTTGATTTACAGGTCCACTTGGAGGACGCTGCTGCACAAAATCTTCAACGGCATTTCGCTACATGCGTTGATCCGTTATTTAGAATGCCCCGACTATAAATACAAGTATAAAGACACAAGTCCTTTGTAACTGATTTTCTCGTTGTCATGTTAAACTCGAACTCAAAATACTCGTGCCAACCCGAGGTGTATGAAGATGATGGATTATTCTTTATGATCATATCAAAGAAGATCTCTACGATGAATGCATTAATTAAATTAATAGTAGTAAATCACAAAGCGAATTCTATTCTGCGTATTTTGAAACTGCTCGACAAAACACTAAACCGAATCTTATTAAAGTGATCTTACTGAAAAGCAAGCGACGAAGAAAGGAATGAAAAGGACAACTTAAATGCTTCAGTGACACTCGCTTGGTCATACGGAAAAGAAAACATGAAACTCAGCTTAACAGCAATCATAGCAAGAAATTCCAAAAGAAAATTAGAATAATGAATGTTTCGCTAAATAAACGAAGGACGGAAGAAAAACAACGAAATGTGCACGTCGGTGACCTCACTGATGGCATAGTAATTCATTCATGCCCTGTTGTACAGTGGGAAAATACAAGGCGGAAAATCCCAAACATTGATCTAAGGTCGATTTTGCGCGCCTGAGTGACGAGAGAGCGAGAGAGAGCGAGAGAGAGAGAGAGAGAGACAGAGAGAGAGAGACTGGTTAGATTAGTCAGCACCAGTTCTACTATAAAATCAAAAACCATCGTTCAAAACAATTAGTATTAATGTTCAAATGTATCAGTTTATCAGTACAACTTATGTTAATCTGATGAATAAAAATTGATACAACAAATTTTAAAATAGCTTATATCAAATTAAAGGACCACCCTCAGAAGCAGATTTTTTTTAATATATATATACAAACATAACAGACTAACGAGCATCAGGCCTTGCAAAGATTATCATGCAAGGCACGGTGCAAGGAGGCAGAAAAAGATTAATACAGAAAAAGAGGTGGGAGTACAACATTCGAGAATGGACTGGCTTGACACTGAGCGAAGCCATGAGGGTTGCTGAGGACAGAGAAAGATGGAGTACGCTGGTTAAACGATCATCTGTTGTGCCCCTACGACTTTCGAGTTACGGGACAGGACAGGATAGGATAGGATAGGAAAAGACTTACGAATTAACTAGCATCATCAACTTGCATGCCTTCGGTGGAAACTATCAACATCAGTTGTTGTTTTTGTTGGTTTGTGTGTGTGTGTGTGTGTGTGTTTTTTTTTTTTAGCGAGACCTTCAAAGAAACATAAATATAAATCCAGCGCATTTTAAGGAACATCCCTACAAACAAACAAAAACATAACTCCACCCTCCCACCCCCCTCCCTCCCCCAAAAAAGAGATAACGAAAGAAAACAACAAGGATAATTATCAATGCACACTAGCACCACCAACATTTTGTCAGCCACCATGCAAAACCACTATTCATAAAAGCATCGAAATAAAAATAAAACTAAATTCGGAGCGTCTTTTCGAAAAGGAACATCCAGCAGAAAAATATCACTCCACTAAAGGAATGTAGAACAACGATTAAAAAAGCAACATAAACTTGAAAGACATCGGTAACAAAATTATTCCAAATTAAAAGTTACTTTTATTTGTGAATATTAAACGAATCCACAAATCAAAACAAAATGCAAAGAAGAAGAAGAAGAAGAAGAAGAAGAAGAAGAAGAAGAAGAAGAAGAAGAAGCAGAAAAGCAAATATTAAGAAGGATGCTTTGCGCACCATTTGTATAAAATCACTAGAAGTAACCGGTCTTTAAAATAACCAATTAATTATATACATGAATTCACAAATGAATACATTACATTTAATACATTCGTAAATGAGCATAAGTGGAAACAGCCTAGCACGTATTACTGTCAACAGTATTTTAAAAAATTGGACATAATTAAAGGAATTTTTCCAGATCAATACTACAACGTTATGAGTACAGAGACATCAATTCCCAGAGCACAGGTTTTGAAAAAATATCAGTAACCGCCCGCGTTGATAAGGACAAAGAACGTTCAAAAGTGTCATCACATTGTAATTTGAAATCAGCAGCAGCACAGTACCGCCAGTAGCCGCAACTACAGCGTTTTCATTCTCATAATCATCATCTACAACCACAAGATCATCATCATTCGATCATTCATCGGCATCTTCTTCATCAAAAACAACAACCATCACCGTCGTCGGCATTTATTTCGTCAACAGCATCATCATCATCATCATCAATCATCAATCATCATCATCACCGCCGCCACCATCAGCAACTATAACAACAAGCGCTAACCTGCACCAAAGGTATCCCTACACCAACACCATCGAACGCAACAATTAAAAACGTTTGCCAAGCTTCACAGCACAAACATTCTCCACACAAGTAGCAATGCCATATGACCACCGCCACCACTAATATTAACACTTTACTCCACCAGCAGCAATAACACTAATGAATAACTAGAGCGAAGTTTATGAACACTGAAATAATTTGTTTCGCTTTGAATTATTTTATTTATTCAGTAATGGCATTAAAGCGCTGATCCTAGACGGGTAGGTGGTCACCGTCGTGTGCTAAAATACGCGTGTTTCTTACTCACAAACAATATGTACAACATATAGTCACACCTTTTCATCACTCAATCAAGACTCTCGCACATGCAGAGCCCACAGCTTCTGGCACTGTAGCGATCTGCCTGGGGAAAAGCAAGGTGTAGTCAATATACAGACAGCTCTAGAGTAAAAGCAGAGTGAGCGAACAGTGAACGAGAAAGAGCGAGAGAGATACAGAGATACTTAGCAAGAAAGGAGGCCGGGCTTCGACTTCGTCTGGCCAGCAAGTATAGAACCGCGCTAGCTCAGCTGTGGCAAAGAAAATTTCATAGAAGAAATCTGAGAAATAAACGTGTGCAATGCACAAGGAGATTTTTCTTCATCTATCTTTATTCTTAAGTAGTAAAGAGAATAGTGAACAGCGCAAGTTACAGTATATTGGGATGAGGGTGGTGAAGAGGGAGGGGGAATGTGAAGGGGGGAGAATAAAAAGAGAATATGATAAATAAGTGTGTGCAGTATATGTATAATTATAAACTGCCTGTTATTATTATTCATTGACACAAAGAGGGCAAAATGTTTAAACTACAAGGAAGACGGAAAATGACAAAATATTAGATAAATGTGTGCATTCACACTTGTATGCAAGTGAACAACAAAGAAAATGCTAGTGAATGTTAGTTACACCATGTTATATCATATTCTATTACGAACGTGTCTACATCAACTCCTAATAGGTAGATTTTATTAACAACACGTGATCAGACAAAACTCAAACACAGATAAATGTCTCACCATCCAAACTGCTAGCTAAATATTTCAACCTTTCATAATGCATCGAAAAGGAATTTATTTTTAGTAGACTATGATATAGTACGTTCCCAATGAAGATTTCCCATAGAACCATTGGAAACCTCCAGACACTATTGTTCTGGATCACCCAAAACACCGCATTCAACATTTTCATTTATTTAAAATTAGAGTTTTATCTTCTTTCACCCTACCCTCTACATTATCCCCCCTCTCTCTCTCCCTCTCTCTCTCCCTCCCTCCTTCCCCCCTCCTTTTTTTTACTCTCCTCAACCCTTTCCATGTTCACCACACCCGAGTGCGAATGACACCTGTCAACCCTGAGAGGAGCGCAATCAATGAAAACTCGCTTTTGTCTTTCCTCCCCTCTCCTACTTCCCAATCCTTCCTTATCCCCCCCTACCCCAAACCCCATCGACCAGTGGTAACCATGGAGACACCATTTTCCCTGGCGTTATCCACCTGAGATGGGTGGCACTGACGACAGTGGGACATCTTTTATCCGAGCTTACTATCGCAATGCTGTGATGCATAGGAGCCCAATATTGCCATTGTAAGATTCTTATGATCCTCCCATAATGCTGTGATGCCTATCATAGTACAGTGAATTGTCAGGTGTATCAAATGGTTAATATTTAAAATATTGTCCATACTTTAAAAGAGATCAAGATCTATTAAGCATCAAGAAATTACAGTAAATTTGGATCATCAGCGGTTATTACCCATACCAAGAAGAAGAAGAAGAAGAAGAAGAAGAAGAAGAAGAAGAAGAAGAAGAAGAAGAAGAAGAAGAAGAAGAAGAAGAAGAAGAGGAAGAAGAAGAAGAAGAAGAAGAAGAAGAAGAAGAAGAAGAAGAAGAAGAAGAAGAAGAAGAAGAAGAAGAAGAGGAAGAGGAAGAAGAAGAAGAAGAAGAAGAAGAAGAAGAAGAAGAAGAAGAAGAAGAAGAAGAAGAAGAAGAAGAAGAAGAATTCAGCAAGTAATTCCGTTACATAGGTTATACAATAATTCACGTTCAGTCTGAGATGACTTTAATTACCACGTAACCGTTGTTGTTGTTATTGCTGTTGTTTAAAATGTTCTTCGTATTTTAGTGTCATAAATGATATTAGCAAGACAAATTGCACATGAATCACTTTTATTTCAACAACAAAAATACTAACTTGACTTCTCGTTTGGGATTTTTCGTTTTTTCATTTCAGGCGGGGGAAAAAAACAACAACTAAGAAATGAATTTACTTTTCCTGCTGATTTTCACAGTGACAACGCATACACGTCGTCATCATCATCGTCGTCATCATCATCATCATCATCATCATCATCATCATCATCATCATCATCATCACCATCATCATCATCATCATCATCATCATCATCATCATCATCATCATCATCATCATCATCATTAGACAAATACAAACAACCAAATTATGATGTCATGTATTACTTGTAGCACGCAAATCCGATACAATGTGTGGAGAACTTGAAGCCTTGTACACCGGGTTCCCTACCTCCCCCATTGACCTTTACAGGAACAACTGTACAGGCCGAGTCTTTTTTTTTTTAACCTCGTTTAAAAAGGGCGGAGTGTAGTGGCTTCGGTTTGTGCAAGCTGATCACGATAGAAAATCGATCACTCGGTTCTCACGATCTAGCGTTGCAAATACAAGCCTCAAAGACACAGTCACACAAGTATATAATAATCAATTCTAACATTGTTTTACACACTGGTCATACAGCGTCGCCGAGACTAAATTCAGAATAGAGTGTGTACGTGTGCGGCCTGTCAGACACACTGTACGGACGCCATGTTATCTAACTATGATGGTTAAATTATAGTTAAATAAAATATAAAAGAGAATAATATGTTTCAACACTTAAGTTTATGTAAACTAAGCTATTAATATTATATTCTTGTAAATTGATTTATCTTTATTAGCAATAACTGTGGAAAATTCACACATGTGTAGGCTACTATCGTCACAAAATAATGGAAAGTGCGGGGGAGGGGGAGGGAGAGTGGAGGGGGGGGGTGAAGTAGTAGCGTAGCAGTAGCATAAGTTAATTATGTATATAAGTAGTCTTTTTTAATAACAGACAGACAAATAAATGTACAAATCGTGCCCTTTACACAAGCAAATGAGAGAAGACTCTCAAATTCACAACTCCGCTCCTCCAGCTGACATCCCCAGCCTTGCTGGTGATTTGTCGCGCTGCATCAGCTCTGTCGCAGACTGGATGGCAGAAAACAAGCTGAAGATGAATGATGATAAAACTGAAGTCATCGCCATTGGTACCAACAGCAAGCTCCGCCAGCTCTCGACACACTCTCTGCAAGTCAATGATGACTCTATCCCTTTCTCAACTTCTGCTCGGAATCTGGGTGTACATCTAGATGAGAGTCTGTCCATGGAATCTCACATCAACAATCTCTGCAAATCTCTGAATTTCCATCTTCGTCGTATCAGCAAAATCCGCCAATATCTTTCTGTTGATTCCGCCAACAAGCTTGCTGTCTCCTTCATCCTTTCTAGGCTTGACTATTGCAACTCTCTCTTGGCTGGTCTTCCTAACAACAAACTTCAAAAACTTCAGCGCATTCAGAACCATGCCGCTCGGCTGGTGCTCCAACAATCCCGACGCGCTAGCGCCACTTCCGCTCTGACTGCTCTTCACTGGCTGCCAGTGAAAGCCAGAGTTGACTACAAAGTTGCCTCTATTTGCTATCAGTCTCTTCATGACCAACATTTTCCTGTCCACCTCTCTGAACTTCTCAACCCTTACAAGCCAACCCGCACTCTTCGCTCTCAAGACGCTTCTCTTCTGACAGTTCCTCGCTACTCTCTTGGAACATTTGGCAAAAGAGCTTTTTCCGTCTATGCTCCTACCCTGTGGAACAAACTCCCATGCAGCCTTCGCCAATCTCCATCTCTTGACTCTTTCAAAGCCCAAATGAAAACCTATCTCTTCCTCTTACACCTGTAGAACATCCTCCCTTGCGGACACCCTGTTGCGCTGATACCTGAAATGTGTATGTGTGTGTGTGTGTGTGTGTGTGTGTGTGTGTGTGTGTGTGGGTGGGTGTGAATGTGTGTGTGTGTGAATGTGTGGGTGAATGCGTGTGTACGTGGATGCATGTGCGTATGCGCGTACTTGTCTTAAAATTGTTTTGCTTTTATAAATGACATTTGATCCCTCTTAACTTGTTTTCACTGTAAATGAAATTAGAAACTGCTATTATTATTATTATTATTATTATTATTATTATTATTATTATTATTATTATTATTATTATTATTATTATTATTATTATTATTTATTATTATTATTGTTATTGGTGTTGTTACTATTATTATGTGAATTACAAATATGCTTTCTTTTTAAACCAGATTAATGCCATTACACAAGCTTTTATTCTCTTCATCTGGCCTGTCATACGTTGTAACGATGTTTAGTTATTCAACGATTATTCTACTTTTAAAACTGCTGTATTTCACCACCATTTACACTTTACATCTTAGATGAGGCATTGTTGATCTGCCTCTTTTGGTATTAACGTCCCTCTCTTAAATTTTTTCTGTGAAATTATTCATTTATTTTATATAAGTTTATTGATTGATTGACTGATTTTATACTTTTATTTGTTGGTTTGTTACCTTTACTAGGTTTACATGTTGTCTTGTTTTTAAATGCAGAATAGATTTATTATGCGTGTGTATCTGTGTGTGGCTGCGTGTGATCAAGCGCTTTGTGAAGCATTTTATGTTTGAATTGCGCTATACAAAATAAATTATTATTATTAAAAGAAAAGAGATTTTAAAAACTGGAAAGCGACAGCAAGTCGG
The DNA here is from genome assembly GCA_036898135.1 of Oncomelania hupensis. Taxonomy (NCBI): domain Eukaryota; kingdom Metazoa; phylum Mollusca; class Gastropoda; order Littorinimorpha; family Pomatiopsidae; genus Oncomelania; species Oncomelania hupensis. The sequence goes on from CM072516.1 coordinate 22,706,774, forward strand.
TTGGTTGGGGTGGTGTAAGGGGGGTGGGGGGGAATGTCGAATATTTCTTTAAAAAATAATGTATACACTAATTTTTGTGTCTCTAGCGTGTCTTAAACAGCGTGTTCTGCACGACAAACTGTCATTAAATAATGGAGCCAATTTCCGGCTGCGTAAAGGAATATTTCCTCGTTATGAGAAGCTGCAACATAATTTTCTGCTTTATCTTCATCTTCTTCCTCCTCATCCTCCGCATCAGCACAAATTATATTAATCTGATAAATACAAATTGATACAACAACAACTCCTCATCCTCCTCCTTCTTTAAATATGTCTCTGTTAATTCATCTTCATTAATTCTTCTTCTCCTCCTTCTTCTTCGCACTCATTTTCTTCTTGTCGCACCCCTTCAAATGCTGCTGCTGCTGCTGCTGCTGTGCTGCAGTTTCCTCTTCTCATTCTCCCCTTGTTTCCCCTCCTCCTCCTCCTCCTTTTTCTTCTTCTCTTAACAGACATCGACAAACGCCAAACCAAGATGCCACTATAAATATATTAATTTCAAACGCTCAACAAACATCCAACACCTTCATTGTGGAAGCTACAGGTACTACGCAACTGTACACCCACTTCCTTCTCCTCCTGCACTTTCTCATCCTTCTTCTCTTTTTTTTCTCACCCTCCTCTTAAACACATCAACAACACAAAAATCCGATACATTTTTTTTTATGTTTGTTAAACCGTGCGCATTGTGCAAACCATACACGTGCACAACGAGGGAAATCGAAGCCACGAAAGATTAGAAGGACACAAAAAAAGAATCGAAATTTGAGAAAATTTACAGCACAAGAAGAAAGACGCATTGCCACACAAGGTCTAGCTAGCTAGGGTTGACAAGATTGGGTTTCCTAGGCAACAGGGGATTAAACAAGCCCTGCTCACCCGACCCCCAAACTTGTTGAATCAACGAGACAAGGTAAACGAACGCTAAAATGGTGGTTGTTAACACGGCGAAAATTTGTCATTATTCACGTTTTACCCCGTTTGCCATAAACTATTTCCTCTTTTTAAAAAAAAAACAGCAACACGAACGTGCATAGAGAATAATGACTTTTCTTAATCTTTAAAAATCTATGCATACTGTCTTCCAGAAATGCGTGGTTAAAAATATTCCCGAAAAGACATGCAAAGATTATCCAAAACATTCCATTAAAAAACACCTGCTGGGCCAGATTGATGAGTTAAGAAAAGAGATATATGAGCTTGGGAAAAAAATATAAAAAGATCAAGTATTAGAACAAATTAATTTAACTAATGTTGCTTACGAATTTGTTTGTTGTTATCGTGTTGTTTGTTTCTGGTGTACATGTGTATGTGAGTGAATGTGTGTGTGGGTGTGTTTGTGGGTGTGGGCGTATGTGTGTGTGTGATGTGGATTTTTTTTTAGGGCGGGTATGTGGGTGAGGGTTGGTTTAGTTTGAATTCTTAACCATGTCGTAAAAGCTTCCAATATTATCACAACCAAGCCGAATTGGAAACATAACTTTGAAAACTAATAAAACAGAGAGAACAAATGGCAGCAGCTTATTAATGAGAAAAGATATATGAGAGAGAGAGAGAGAGAGGAGGAGGAGAGTGAATGAGAGAGAGTAAGAGTGAGAGACAGTGAATGAGAGAGAGAGGGAGAAAGAGAGTGAGAGTGAATGAGAGAGAGAGAGAGAGAGAGAGAGAGAGAGAGAGAGAGAGAGAGAGAGAGAGAGAGAGAGAGAGAGAGAGAGAGAGAGAGAGAGAGAGAGAGAGAGAGAGAGAGAGAGAAAGAGACAACCAGACAGACACACACACCGAGAGAGATGCTGGAAGGGATTGTGGGTGATCCTTAAGTCAGCAGCAGAAAATAAAGGGGTAAATTACGTGCGTCGTTTTTCGCTTCGTCGATGCTAGCCCACTGTGGGCTTCGACCAAGCAGAAAATTCCCCTTTGTCACAAGGGAATTAAATAGTTTCGCTGAGAGTTGGAGAGTGAGCCAGTGGTGTGTTGCTGGAGAAGAGACTAGATGGTTTGAGTATGTGTGTGCGCGTCCGGGTACTTTCTGAGTATGTGTTTGTGCGTATTTTTGTGTAATGTGTTTGTGCATGTGTGCGTGCTTTTTATAAATGGGTTTGTGTTTGCCTGTGTATGTTATTCTCTATGAATGCTGGGTATGTGTGTCCGTGTCCATAGAGGTTACAGATAACTAATTGCATGACGCTAACCAAATATTTTTATTGCAGTAGAAATTAATATTAAATTGCAAACGAGGAACTAGGGGTGAAGGTGGGGGATGGCGGCAGTAAAACAAACAGATAACAAACTGCAGGATGAAAAAGAGGCGTAATTAAAATACTATCGGTAATTAACAATGGGAATCGGCATCTTCTTTTGCAAATAAATGGATGGAGCTGGAGAAGGGAGGAGACCACAATGAGAAAGTAAGAAAGCAATATAGCCTCCGACTTTACATTTATTCTTCTATTTCTCCTTCTTATTTTGCTGCCTCCTATTGTCGTTGAGCTTGAAAAGGGGTGTAGTGAATGAATGCATGCGAGAAGCAAACAAAGAATGGAAAAAACAGGGAAAGGCTGTAATTTTAAATCCACAACTTCGCTTAAACTAAATCCTGAATTGTTAATTAACTATTATTAATCTCGAGGCAATAATTACATTCTTTCTCGTTCCTTCGGTCCAGTTCGTACATGACTTAGGACAATAGGACAATGGTTTAAAACAATTGCGTAAATGTTGAATTTTTTCATGAACTAATTACGCAGTCTTATGGCAAACTACAAATTCTTTTTATCTTCTTCGACTTCTTATTGCCAATTTCGGCGTGTCAACAACTGAAGTCCTATAATAAGCCCAAAATATAATTTCTTCGCTCTAGTAGGGATGTATCAGTAGTACCGTACCGCATGATAGACAGTGCGCGAACTTTGCAGGAAATAAAGTGCGTCTCGAGCAAACTAGATTTGATGGCGACTTGACTAAACTATTCTGTGCACACCTTAGTCATAATGCGTCTCGTGTTAGACATTGGTAGCAAGCGCCTTGACCTGAGCAAGCTCTTTTAGCTGAAGAGGGCGCTAAATATATGTGTTGCAGCATGAGAAAACCAGGCTAAAGTGTCAAAATATGAAAAATTACTTATTGATTTATTAACAAAGTACTAAAAATAATCTTCAAAATGCAAAAAACAGAATTGTTTTATCTTTATTGGTTGATGTTTTATGATTTTTTAAAATATTTTATTTTCTCGGGGGCTAATTTCCAGAAATTGCCTTCAAAGTTTTGAATTGTAAAATGATCATTACTTCACAACCAGAATTTTCCCATGCATGTATTTGGTATCAAAACAATCAGGAAGATGGCAGCAATATGGTAGTGAGTTGAGATAAGATGAGAAAATTCACATTATACACCATCCACACAATACTAAACATAAACAAATTAAAACAGTACGCACAATTTTATTCTGTACCCATCCATAATGCATAGTGTTTTTAAACATATTAGAAATAAAACAAGTGTTTAGCAAGTCTATAATAACTCAAACACATAATAATATATCAAGAACATGGCCTGAATCAATCATTTTTCTTTAAAAAAAAACTATCATAATGCCCCCTCCCTCCCCCCCCCCCCTTAAATCCCTCGTTTGTCAAGTAATCTTTTGTTTAATTGCAAGCAGCTACATCAGCTAAGTTCAAATTGTCAAACAAAGATTACAAACCTAAAACAAAAGTTTCATTAGGTAGTTTTCAGTCCTAATAATCAAGCTTTAATAATTCCCCGATTCTCCACTCCCTTCCGCACGTCGAATAAATCTGTCGCGTCACAGGTGTAAATCAAAATAACATGTCATTTTGCTCTATAAAGTTTAAATAAACACAAATATCAAAGCAAATACTAATTACTAGTAATTTGGTAAATAGTCCTCATGTTCATTTCCTAAAACAGACAAACCAACAATAATAAATACTGAGAACATAGTCAACTTGTCATGCTAGTAATATTGAATGCAGGCCAGACTACTTACCTTTTCAAACACCCCACCCCACCTCCACCCAACAAAATACACTACTGAAATATTTTCCACACTCCTACTGTAATTCTTTCACTGATATCGCCTTTTCAACCTTTACCTAAATCTATGCAAGTAGAATGACGGATTATTATAGACACGCCAATAGCGAAGAGGCCTACGAAACATGAATCATTGAATGAAAACAAACAGTATCGTTTAATAACGGGATCAAGCTTCTGCTCGTCAGAATCATAATCCTCATCACAGTTCCCACTGGCACCATCATAAAAATAGTCTGAAAGCAGGTCTTGGAGCTCTTCAGAAGCAAAACCTGGTCGATTCAAGGCCCTAGCTACTCTAGCAGACGACACATCTACTGACGCTGGAGACGAAGCCATCACTTCCGGTTTCCAAAAAGAATCGGTCACTTACTTTGACAAATTGTTTCTAACAAATGCAACATAAATATTGCAAGAAAACACTTGAAATAGATGTATGATGAGCTTATCTACATTAAAAAATTCACTTTGAACTAAAAATCGTCGAAAATCTATAGGAAACACTTCAGTTTTTCACGACCCCGCTAGAGACACATTCGAACACAACTTGTGTCACAAGCAAGCTTCGGAACAAGGAATTTCATGAAAAATTCATACGCCACACACTTTTATGTACCAAAAAGTAGTAGCAATAGGGACTTTTCACTCTCCAGACGTTATATATCAATCCACATTGGGGATTTCCCTTCATAGTCGGACAAGAAAAGTTGGGGTATCGGAGGTCAATTAGTGCCATTGTTTTAGCAAGGTGTGATCAACACCCTTATCAAAATCAACAAAATAAACAATGTTTTAGTAATATTTGAACAAAATCCGTTTGGGATATTAAAGAAAAGTCTTAAATAAAGACAAAGAGGCAACAATCCTAAAATTGATGGGGTAGCCTTTTTTTAGTGTTTTACGGCTGTAGCAGCGAATCAATCCTGGCGTCTTTAGCCGGGTTTTGTCATGCGGCAACACATATAAATAATTATATATTAAATATATATATCGTTCATTCCTGCATGGACTTCCTCTTCTTCGTGGTTTGCTTCTGTCTTTTAACCTGTTTTGAGCATGCTGGGCTTGGAATGCGCTTTGAGCACATATATTTAAGATTAGAAGTGCGCTAAAATAGGAACAATTTACTTCTTTTTTTTTTCCTCCATCGTTCCACCTCGGATTTCCTCTTCTTTCTGTTCCTTCTTCAATGCCATTTACTCGTTCATTACTGGGTCCATTCTCTTGGCCTCGTTCCCTGCTCGTCGCCCTTCACTCCAGTAAATTGAATTCTTTACCTCTCTCCTCAGCGCGACCGGGGCGCATCCGGCAGAGGAAGAAAAGGAACGATTGAAAGGAATCAAATTCGCCACGAGCGGCTCCTTCTGTTCCTTCTTTTGCGCTACACTGACTTTGTCCAATTTAAGTGTCTTGTTCGCCCTTAAGTGTCTCGATGGCTTTAAGTGTTTAAAGCGTCCCCAGTGCCACTGTTAACGCCCTTGCTCGTAGAAAAACACTGTAAACTTTTTGTTCATGCGTGCGGGTGTATGTTTTACATGAATGCCTTCTCGTCTGCTTGTTTCTTTCTCAATCAGTCCTTTTCTATTTGCTCGTCTGTGTACGTATGAATAGTTCTTTATAATTTATGGGTGTATTATATATATATATACATATGTATCTGTTTGCAAACAAGGGAATCCAACTTTGGACGGAAACCACCCAGAAAATATGAACAATTGAATTATTAAACGGAATTTCCGCGGCAAACAAATCCAAAAAATAAATGAATAAGGTCTGCATTCATTTTGGGATCCTTTTTTGTTTCGTGTTTTAACTTGCAGTGGGAAAGACACTGAACATAATTTTCATTTCCAATTGCAAGTGAATGTTAATTAACTGGTATGACGGCCTACTAGCGCCAAAACCGAGAGTTACCATTATCACGAGATAATTCAAATTATCACGTGTTCTGTGTAATTTACAGAGATATCGGTAATCCGCAGTGTTAATTAATAATTATCAGTATTTGCCACGCTTTCCTAGCGCCAAAACCTGATAATTACAAATATCATGAGATAATTACAATTATCAAGAGATAATTACAATTATCAAGCGATAATTACAATTATCACTGAAAATTATAAATATCAAGATGAGCATGCGCGGCCCGATACGCGATGCGCATGCGCGGCAGAGGCACTGTTCCCAGCACGCCTGGGGTTTTGGCCCTAGTAAAGCGTGGCCAAAACTGAAAATTAGTAATTAACACTGTGAATTACCGGTATCTCTGTGAATTACACAGAACACGTGTTAATTACAATTATCACTGATACATGTAAGTTTTGCAGGTTTTGACGCTAATAAGCCGCCTTACCAGAATTAAGCATGATCACGTGAAAATTATAATTATCAAGTGAAAATTGTAATTATCATGTGATAATTACAATTTTCAGTTTTGGCGCATTTCCAGGCGGATTGATAGAGCCAAAACTGAAAATTAAACATGATCACACGAACATATTTGTAATTTTCAATGATAATTGTAATTATCTCTTGATAATTGTAATTATCCCATGATATTTGCAATTATCACATGATAATTGTAATTATCAGGTTTTGGCGCTAGTAGGCCGCCATAAACTGGGGGTAAAACCGAGAAGGATAGGATAGATAAATAGATGTTCAGTGTTTATAGGGTCCAGCGGACTGCCAAGAACCGAATCAGGACCAAAGAAGGATAGGAGAGCCAAGTCAAAACGACTTCTCCACAAAATATAATTATTCTGCACAGACAAACAGTAAATTATATGAAATTATGCAATGTGTGGCAGAAGTTGCAAGCAAAGGAAGAGGAGAAGCAGAAAGAGAGAGAGAGAGAGAGAGAGAGAGAGAGAGAGAGAGAGAGAGAGAGAGAGAGAGAGAGAGAGAGGGAGAGAGAGAGAGAGAGAGAGAGGGAGAGAAAGAGAGAAAGGGAGAGAGAGGGAGAGAGAGGGAGGAGGGAGGGAGAGAAATATTACAGCTTCTACAATTGCTGGCGACAGGACGGGAAGACTGGAAGAAGCGTCATTACGAACGGTAAAGAACGGTCATTATAGATGTTAAACGAACAACGCAAGACAACAAGCGTTCCAATGTGTCTACCCAAAATTAATAAAAGAAATATTGTTACATAATCTTTATCGTGCAAACAACACAACACAAAAATAAAAGAATTCCAAAAGGATAAAAATCAAAACCAAAGATAATTTTAAAAAACGAACACTTTACTTCTTTTATTTTTTCTCTTACCCGCCCTAGAAATAGGAAACCCAAGACTGGCAAGAAGCAGAAGAAGACTGCATACAAACGAAATAAATCTGATTACAACCAAAAAACGGGCGGGCAACACACAACTTACCTCCAAAGCAAATGACGGTTGTACGCTAGTTGCAGAAATAATCACCCAGATAATTTCACGTTCCTGGCGTTTTCACAATCCTCCAGGTAATGTCTGCCTAAAAATAACACAAAAACAACAGTGTCTGAGTATATTTTTTTTAAATCCTGGCATAAAAAGGCCGAGTCAGAACAGCAGGGTGGAAGACGAACGAAGCTGGCACTATGAGCTCATCTCCCACATAGACCCAATCAACATAATGCCTAGCTTGGGGCTGGAGCCATACCACACCGAACACACACACCACACCGCAGCGTCCGTCCCATGAACAGCTACCGAGCCGCACTCCGACACAGAAGAGAAATTAACACTTCCAACTACACAAGATTCAACAATAAAAACACAGTCTACTCCATACACAAAAAGCACTCCAAAATGTGAGTCTGCAGAAAAAGCTTGACAGCGGAACTACTTTAAGCGGTGTTGATTAGAAGCCGAAATAGGGTGTTAAGGGCGAAACTGGAGGAGCAAATCGTATTGAAAAGTTGAGTGTCAAGCGGCGCTGCAGCATGTGAGGGCAGTGAGACGGAGAGAGCCTACGTCCCTGGCAGTCAGCCTGCAGTGACAGACACACACAGTACCAGGATGCTTCCACATTCACACACACGGTATCTTTCCGCTCATCGAACGTCCATGCAACAAGGTCCTGTTTTGAGAATGAAGAGAGGAAAAAACATAACGATGATTGAATGAAGGAAAAGTATGTCCACAATGACTGAAGTACAAGGAAACATTCTATCACGCTGATTAAATTTTATATAAATATGCTATTTTGATTCCATTATCTTTAAAAAAAAAAGGAAATATTTAAGGATCCCTTGACATTTTATTGCGTAGCCCGCCAATAATAGATATTCTCCGTATTAATGTACATGTCCGAAACAAGGCTTGCGTGTCCATGCGTGAGACTGACTTCGGGCATGAACGTGAACAGACGTTAAAATACACTATTGAACTGAATTGAACTGACTTTACGATGATTGTGGACAAATATCGTTTACGCTGATTAAGGAAAAGATCTTTTACGACAAAATCAGCAAGGACAAATCATTAACGATGAATAACTGCAGGAATCTTCAATCCAGCTTACAATGGTTAAGATAAAGCAAAGCGTATTCGCACGTTTAGTTTTCAGTTTAATCCCGACCGAACGAAGCAAAAATATGTTACAGTTTCACAATTGTATTTACGTTCTTAAATATGGCAAAATTGTGTCCGTGTCTATGCAGGAGGTGTATTTCCGAGTTTTTTGCAAACCCGCAAAACAATACGAACTTCGGTTCCCTTCTGCTTGTTCGTCCAGTAGTTATTTATTTATATTCTTTTATAAGTTCATTTTTACGAAGGTACCTTAATATTTTAACACATAGATTTCTTTAAAATAACAATTTGTATTATGTGTTTATATCATGGGAGTCTTAAAACTATCAAACGACCGAAAATGCGGAGAGGGAGGGGCGTTGAAAGATACGGGAAGGGGGTGGTGGGAATGGGAAGAGAGAGAGAGAGAGAGAGAGAGAGAGAGAGAGAGAGAGAGAAAGAGAGAGAGAGAGAGAGAGAGAGAGAGAGAGAGATGTGATCTGGAAGCAGACCCGTCACAGCAAGCGCCCCCTGTGAATCAATAAGGACAGAGCTCTGTTGATTCGCTGTGCTCCTTCACGTAGACACCACCCTCTCATCCAGATCAGTAGGTATTAAATTGTACAACAGCAAGAAATGTATATAATACAGTAGTTTAGCTATCAAGCATTCTCTACCCTTTCCCTCCAACACTTTTCTATCCCTACAGTAGCGAAAACAAAAACATATACCAGTTATCGGAATGGCGAATGCTTCCATTCACAATCACGTGATGTTCTTACAATCTACGTCCTCTTAACTACCCTATATATATATATCTAAATTTGTGATAATTAATATCAACATGCAAAGCAGGACTACAGGAATTTATAAACATCAAAATATTGTCCAATTGTTAAATTAATTCTACCCAATCCACCAATCCCTCGTATTTATATTTATTTATGCAACGTCTTTTGACAGAAAGAACTACGTTTTAAATTTGCATATTGATTATCGCAAAGAAGAAGAACAACAACAACAACCACAACAACAACCAACAACAACAACAACAACAACTTCTTTACAACAACAAAACACCCAAAATGTGTTACACAATTTTGTCAAAGTATTTGGCCAGACCAGATCGTGGATCGTCTCATAAGCTTTAGAAGGAAAGAGCCGAAACCTAACAATTTTGATGATCAGAATCAACGCCCTAGTCAACCCCATGGAATTTTTCTCCAAACACTATAAGTCTGCATCAATAACAGTTTGCTGATATAGCCATTGTTTTGGTTTACTCCTGCTTTCTAGTCCCCAGTATTTCCCCTGTCCCCTCCCCCATCTTGTCATAGTAATATGTAGTACCGGCTTTGTACAATGAGGTAATATGTATACATATAAATCATTACTTTATTTATTAAGTGACTCAAGCAAGTCTGCATCCGTAAAAGCAAAAAGCCTTCGCTTAAATTAAATAGCAATTACCTGCTCGTACGCCAACCCCCTTTAAAATGCGCTTTTGTCACCAGAAACTTCCTGGCTACGTCATATTATCTTCTACAAGGACTTGCTAGATTTACCTACGTGAGATTTTACCTTCTGGTTCTAAACAAGAATTATTCCATTAGACCTTACTTGAGACCCCTTTCCTGTGTCTTCTTCTCCAACGTAAGGACTCGACGTCAATACGTATACAGACACTTGCACGTTATGTCTGTGCCCGCCATGTAAATGGACCAAAGTGGATTGGTCGATCCATCCATGACGCAATCTACGTAACAATTCTGCATCTAGCGATGAATTAGCATGCTGTTTTCTCCCCTCATCCTAATGCACTGAAGGTCCCAGCAGCAAGAAATAATAGCATGCATGGCCGCGTTTTACCTAAATGTGGATTTGATCCTGGAATCAGTGTAAAAAGACTATCCCAAGCTTCCACTAAGGTTCACTTGAATAGATTCCATACGCAACAATGCAATCATGGTTTACATGCCTACCACACTACCTTGATCAAGGCAGCGCAGGCATGACCGAGTTCCACGGTTATTGATTTTGCGCGGGGATTTCTTTCTTCTTCTTTTTTTTTTTTCACTTGAAGCACAGATTCAGCATGTAGTAGACCGAGCAGGACACATATACAGTTAGTTACTCCTAACACAGACATGTAGAATAACCGTGCAACCACTTTCTTAATCTAATGACGCAATGAAATTATGAAAGACATCAAAGAAAAAGAATCAGTGTCCAATTGCTTTTTTTAAAAAAAAAGAGAGAGAGAGTCCGGGATCGTCTGTTTTCAATCTCTTTCACTAGATGATGATGATGATGATGATGATGATGATGATGATGATGATGATGATGATGATGATGATAATAGCAATAATAATAATAATAATAATAATAATAATAATAATAATAATAATAATAATAATAATAATAATAATAATGTACAATCATTTTTCCCCAAAATCAAATTCAAAGAAGGTCGATCTATTCTATAACCAGTATACTTGTTGCCAACACAACAAAAACACATTCAGCACTTAAAAATGTGGTGTAGAGTCAGAGAGATTGCTATTACAAGATGGAAACGAAATTATTCATATAGCCTATATCTACAATTTGACTGCATCAAATTCTATTATTACAACAGAGAGGAAACGGGAGTGTCCGGAGATACCCTTCGGTGACCTCACGTCTGTGACCTCCGGTTTGAAGCTAATAATCCTGATAGATCTCATAACGCTCAGAATGTCCTTGACTGAACATTGAGGTTTAACGTCTACAGTTTACACCCACCATTTGCGATATGACGGACGGGGATAACCATCCAAGGGAACCCAGGGGTAAAGACCTAAATAAACACTGAACCACCAGAGCAATCATACTGCTAAAATGTCCTTGCCCAAGGGCCAGGCTTTTTATGCTCTAGAGATTTATGCCGTTGAAGTGGCTGATCGTAAAGATACGCATAAATTATGGACCCGGTGGTCCCATAAGCGCACACCCCTTGCATTATGACATCGGGTATGCATGACTGCGTTTCAGACGGATCAATCAAGGCTTCCATTCACTCGAAGTTGCAGTGGATGTTGATGAGTATGATGACTAGTTAACTGTTTAGAGTGGATTTGATCTATGTGTGTTGTTGCTGCTGTTGCTGTTGTTGCTAATGGTGTTGTGCTGTGTCGCGTTGTGTTGTGTTTTAGTTGTGTTGTGCTTGGGTGTGGTGTGGTGTGGTATGATGTGTTAGGGTGTGGTGTGGTGTAGTGTGTTCTGTTGTGTTGTATGCTGGGTTAGAGTGACGATGAGGGACTGTAAATATGTGTGTGCAGTTGTACCTGTGCGCGTGCGCATGGGAGTTATGTGTGTATTTTGTGTGTGTGTGTGTAAGTGTGTGTGTCTGTCTGTCTCTCTGTCTCCAAAGTAGAGAAGAGTGGGGACATGCTGCGTATTTCGAGCATTACAAACGCGCAAGTTCCCCTTAAAACAAAATATTCACACTAAATCTTAAAAGGGTGAGATCTTGATTACATACATTCTTCTCACGGTCGTGAAGCAAAGCCACTTCGACGAGATTCTGAATGTGAAAGGTTGCTACAACTTGAAGACCTCCGAGGTGTTACTTTGCAAATAAACTCCATTTGTTCCATGAACAAAAAGGAATGCAAAGTTTAATCCCTTTGCATTCTCTTAATCTGTAAAGAAAATAGATATCTTCCACTCTTTCTCTATTCCACGTGAACAAAGAAGGTGACAGTTTGAACTACGGACAAATAAAAAGTTCTGAAATCACTAACGTAAGCAGTAATGACTAAAGGGTACAAAGATAAAGAATGCTGCCTCACAGAACCTTTGCAAAATCACAGTGAGTATTGTCCCACCAAAAGAATAGGCCAGCAAAAATATACACTTTTTAGATAGTTGTGAAATAAATTGATAAATTTATGAGTTGTATAGGTGCCTATTAATAAGCTGATTCTAAAAATAGCACTGCTGGAAAGATAGGACCATCAGTCTACATTCCAAGCTAAGGCTGCTGCGCTCCCTTGTCATCTCCATCTTCCTATACGCTTGCAAAACATGGACCCTCACATCAGATCTACAACAAAGAACACAAAGCATGGAGATGCAGGGATGTCGTTTGGGTCGGATCTTCGGCTTTTAGCCGACATTTTTATAAAAAAAAGCCGATAAACTGTCCGTCATGTCGGCTCGCCGAGCCGAAGTTTTCACGGGTGAATCGGCTCGGTTTTGTCCATTTTTGCGATATTCCTGTGCTGTACGCTTGCAGTTTAGGTGAGGATTCGATAAATACAAAGGTTAAACCCAGTTAACAGTATTGTGGTCTGTCAAGGGACAGTCTAAACTTTTTATTGTTTTTGTGTGTCTAACATTTCAGAAAATAAAATTTCTTTTGAATGTTCTTATTCTACTCTGAAAATCATGTTTTATTACAAAGATAAGCATCCACAGAACATATTTAATATATGGAGGTGGACGTTAGCGTAGTGAATCTAGTAAAAAAAAAAAACTTATGAGACTGCTTTGGAAGAGAGAGCCGAAACTTTCTGTAAAAAGCCGAAAGTTTCACGGCTGTTTCGGCCAAATCGCCGAAGAAAAAATTTCCTAGCAACATCCCTGGAGATGATGTGCTACAGAAGACTTCGGGCATTTCCTATACTCAGCACATCACCAACAACGAAGTTTGACAGACCATTACACTAGTCATTGGACAACACGAAGACATGCTCACAGTGGTGAAGAAACGGAAATTCCGATGGTATGGCCACGTCACCAGAGCAGCAGGCCTTGTAAAGACCATCCTGCATGGCACGGTGCAAGGAGACAGAAGAAGATGGAGACTTAAAAAGAGGTGGGAGGACAACATTCGATAATGGACTGGCTTGACACTGAGCAAAACCATGAGGGTTGCTGAGGACAGAGAAAGATGGAGTACGCAGGTTAAACGATAATCTGTGGTGCCCCAACGACCTTCGAGTTACGGAATTTGGATACGATACGTCGATAGGATAGGACCGCTGCGAAAGATGGGGTTACACCCTTCGAAGCACTGTTACCCCAAATAACAAAAAGATAGAAAACAACAAATCTTATAATGTACCACAAACACACAAATCACTGCAACATATTTGAAGAGAGTTTAAGGTATTAGCATACAGATCACACCGACGTAAGAACTTAAAAAAATTGAAACTTATTTTTAAAAAACTACTGAGCGGGTTATTTTACGAAAGTATAGAAAGAAAGGAAAGCGCCTAAAACTGCATAAAAACAAATGTTCTGCGGCATTTTTCAAGAATGGGCCTTAAAGGGTATAAGCACAAAGAAGGGGGGAAAAAAAGCTGCGAGCTTTGCATTTCAGAGATTTAAGGGTGATCACGCCGCAACAATGGGTCTGTGCTGGCATTCGTGAAGGGTTCTCTCTGCACACAATCGATCTCTGCGCTAGCGCCACCTCCCGGGAGAGGTCTGCACCATCAGCAGCCGGCTCCACCAGAGCTGCACTGCATCAGCATCGGGTTTTCTACAACCACATATATATGAAAATATAATCCATGAAAAAAAAATGCAGAAAAGGAAGTCCTTATTGCACAATAAAGATCCTGAATACATATCCAATGTTTGGCGACGAATCTTTCCCTAGAACAATATAAAATATGTTTAGTACCTCGTGGCGCATGCTGAACATAAATGAGACCTTTAGAGAAATGTATGCACCGAAGCAACGACGAGGTATGCACAATGCAGCACACAAAATACATAGCTCGTATCATCAGTCCATGGAATGAAATTTCGTGCCCGTATTAATTACTTGATTGCCGTTTTGTTTCAAATTTTTACAAAATAGTATCTTTATCTAATCAATGCGCCATGAAGTTAACTAACCTTTTCACTTTCAGCACACAAAAATGTGGCTTTCAATACTGTTTTGGGCCTTGACTAAAAAGTGGTCTATGATTTAACGGAGATACACAGTTTAAGGGAGAAAAAAAATTGCCCCATAATTTTTTTGTTATTTCTTCAATAAAACCCAAACCACCTAACATTAGTCATCAGGAGAAAAAATAATACTAGAAAACTGCGGTGCTACAAGTAAGTATGCCTGCAGTCCTTAAAACAATCTATTGAATGATTTTTAAAGGTCACACAAATCTTTAAACATATATTATTTCATTTCCACATGACAAAGAAGCTTCGATCAAGAATTAGTGTTTTTCTCTTCTTTTTTTTTCTCTCGTCAAATTTGCAACATATTGCCACATATTTTGTAGCGTATGGCTTGGGCAAAACTAGTGCCAATAAGCATACTCCGCAGCTGCAAAAAATCAAAGCTGCCGAGGTAAGCAAGGAAAGGTAGGTGTACCTGTCTGCCGGAATTTCTAGGTCGTTTCAATCAATACAGCGCTATCGCTAGTAGTTCCAAAACACATCAACCACTGTCTTTCGTATCATTATACTATCCTATACTATCCTATCCTATCCTACTATCATATCCTATCCCGTAACTCGAAGGTCGTTGGGGCACAACAGATACTCGTTAAACCAGCGTACTCCATCTTTCTGTGTCCTCAGCAACCCTCATGGTTTCGCTCAGTGTCAAGCCTGTCCGTTCTCGAATGTTGTCCTCCCACCTCTTTTTCTGTCTCCCTCTTCTTCTGCCTCCTTGCACCGTGCCTTGCAGAATAATCTTGCAGGATATTTTATCATTATACACCGAGTGTCAAAGATCAACCAGGAATAAGCTTAACACTATCAGCTTGCCTCAGTAGTCAGTCCCTGATAGTCATATCCATAAAAAAGGTACTTTTTTCAGAATGTAAAGCTTTGAACTACAGCGTGAATGTAATTACCATACGCGATTTGTTTGTTTTTTTTTATATATAATGTGAACAAAGGTATAAAATTATGATGGGGAATCGAAGAAGTATTAGTTACACTTGCTGTCATTTTCTGGAAAACTCATTGCCATTGAAGGTCATGATTTCAGAAACTGACGGCGGCACATTTGCTGCTGATGAAGGCAACTGCTGTTGCTGTAATGGTAGTGGTTATCCCCCTTCCTGTATAATGAATATTTTAATTACGACTAAAGTAACTGCTTCTGCCACATACATCATACTAGTAACACGTGACATCTATAAACCATGCTATAAAGATTCGCACGAAGAATTAAAACGTTCATCAGATTGTGTTCTTCGAAATCTGTGGGTTTATTTTTTGTTTTTGTTGTTGTTGCTGTTGTTGTTTTTTTAAAAGATAACTCTTATTCTGAATGGTCCTCAAATAACTCCATGCACCAGGTTTCAAATCTTTTCATACCACAAACTATTTTTTCAGGTATTAAGATTAACCGAAAGGGTATTAAATGAGAAAATCCCAGCTCACATTTGAAGGTAATCTTTGGGCTGTACATTATTGTATTGATTGTGCAGTCTCCTACAAAGTCTTGTATGCTTGACCCATTGCCAACTCCTCTTGTGAAACATAACCTTGCTGATATTGTGCCTTTGATTTCTGCTATTGTAAATGCTACTCTTACTAAGGTACTGTCCCAAAAAAGTTTAGACAGGCAGTTGTGACACTGTTATTGAAAAAACCTGCAGCGTTTAAAGAACTGTGCTGCTCGGCTTGTGCTTAATAAACGGAAGCGTGATCATGTCACACCTCTTTTAAAGGAGCTTCATTGGCTCCCTGTTAAGTTCCACATTGAATACAAAATTGCTGTCCTATCTTACCGCCATTTTAACATGTAACTTCCACCATATCTGTCTGAGGTACTCACTACCTACACTACAACTCGTTCTTTGCGCTCATCAGATGAAAAACTTTTGAAAACGCTCAAACGTCGGCTTAAAACAATTGGCGAGCGGTCTTTTAGTTTTCAAGCACCTAAGGTTGGGAATGTGCTGCCTGCCGGTTTAAGACATTGTACAGACCTTGTTTCCTTCAAGAGCTGCTTAAAAACGCACTTGTTCCGCAAGGCATTTTCTGTGTAAATAGTAAGAACATTAATAAATTTAATACTTTCTGAATGATGCTGGACATGATGTAGTGCGAATGTTGTGATGATGCGTACGAATGATGTGTATAAGCGCACTGAGTTGTTATTCTAATGAAAAATGCGCTGTATAAATGCAATTTATTATTAGTAGTAGTATTATTATTAGTATTATTATTATTATTATTATTATTATTATTATTATTATTATTATTATTAATTTCAAGTGTGGCTGTACATATTCAAGTGTTCTGTCTTAGGCTGAGATGGACAATATTTGGAACTTAGAATAAAACATAAACACTAAGCCTATTCGTGCACAATGTTTATTACTATAAAATGCAGAATGGATAAGATGAACCAAATAGTCAAATTCGATAGAATCGGGAAACTTCTCTAAGTTCGAGTGCCCACAGTGTCGGTTTTTGTGAACACTGTACTTTTTTCTTCTTCTCATAAACTGGCGTATCACGAGGAAAAGTAATTCTATGAAATTAAAGTTTCCAGACTGAGTTTCAAAAATCAATCTTCTTCAGCCAGATGTTTCATAGGTAGTATTAGACCTCAGCCGTCTCCAATACTCAACTGACCCCTGTTTATTCCAAAAACCACTAACTCACTCCGATCGATCTGTATGGCAGAACATTCAAGTCTGACATTGTACGCTGACAGAATGGTCCAGTTCTTTAATGTGTCTCTGCGAGAAAAATGAAAGTAGAACACCACCAGAACAGCAGTGACCAAAACTTGAAGGAAGGAGTTGTATAATAATAGTAAGAACAAAAGAAAGAAAGAATGAAAGAGAGAAAGAAAGAAGAAAGAAAGAAAGAAAGAAAGAAAGAAAGAAAGAAAGAAAGAAAGAAAGAAAGAAAGAAAAACAGAAAGAAAGAGAGAAACGGGTACTCATATTGACTTGTCAATTATCGAAGGCTGTCTACGTGTTTTGTTTTGTTTTTTGTGTTTCTTTTGTTTTGTTTAATGGTACAAGAAAGAGCAAAATCCTGGCACCAATAAGATGGGAACCGCTCAAGGGAGCATACGTTCGCCTGAAAGCAATTGTGAACTAGAGACTGCTGTGCCAACACTGATGATGATGGTGTTGACGAGGGCAGGCTAGTGTTAACGCAGCAGGATGTTGGCCGTTTACCTGTCGGACGTCATCCAGCGCGACGCGGCGCGGCAACTTATAGTACGCCATTTTCTTCTTTTTGCTGGCATCAAAGAAATGTTATCTGGCTTTAAATGACGGTCTAAAGGTCGCTATGATGTTTGCAGGCTTTGTTACTGTCCTTTTATAAATACTTTGAAATGACCGGGTATCAAAAGAGCAACAAACCAACTAATGACCTTTACTTACAGAACCTAAAACAGACAAATCCAAAGCAATGAGTAGCCCATTAGCGGACATCAGTTCATCCAATAATTCATTGAAATACAAATGGAAAGAGAAAAGAGTTAAAGAAATGGGTAAAACATGTTTACACAGCAATTATGTTCTTTGTTAGTTTGGCATCGACATTCACAAAGCTCGATTGTAAGCAGTAAATAAAAATACCTCGCCTGCTCCTGCCCATCTCTGAACTTGTTCAGCAACTGAAACTGCACCCTTAGATAACTTGCTATTGATACATTAGTGTCGATGAGGCAAGAGGTATTTGGCTTAAAGATCATCTTTTTTTTAACAGAAATTTTTATTCACCAAATACATGCATGTATAACAACCAAACCAAAATTTTTCATAAATATTCATACTTATGTTATCATACAAGCATATATACGGCTTTTTTTAAAATATAGATAGACATATAAGAGATATACTTTAGAAGAATACTAAAATAAATATTTATAAGGAAGAAAAAGAAAAAAGAAGAGAGAGGAAATGAGAGAGAAGATGCACAGGCTTTTATATTACATGTACATGAGCATCCGCAAGCAAAGCCTAAACAAAAATATACATGAGTACATGTACACAGGATAAGAAAAAGTCTACAAAAATATTATTACAGATTATCAAAAAGAGGCAAGTACAGCTGCCACATTGTACGGAAAACATTTAGACTCATCTGAGTGCTAGCAATGTACCTTTCCGTTTCATACCTGTTTCTCAGAGTGAATAAAAAAGCTTCATAGACAGGCAATTCTTTATTCATTTTACATCTGTAAATGTATGTTTTTGCTAACAAAATCTTCAAATCCATCACATCGTCAGTTACTGTCGCCTTGTCACAACCAAAAATAACTAAATGTTCATTGAACCTAAGTGATGTGACATGTGAGCATTTGTTAACTAATGCATTTTGGAAACTATTCCAAAATTGTTGCACCGAATTACATGACCAAAGAAGATGCTGGATATTTTCTTTTGCCATCCCACAAAAGGTACAGTTATTACTATTTTCTAATCCCATACTATGTAAAATTGTATTTGTACCTAATATTCTATGAACTACCCTGATTTGAAACCATTTAAGTTTAGTGTCTTTTATTTGCTTTATCCTTTTAAATATTTTTTTCCATGACATCTGTATATTTACTCGTTGCTCCCAATTTTTGCAACAATTTGGCTCATGTTCATTTTGTACCAAAATATCATAGAACGTTCCTGCCCCTTTGGGCACTGACAAAACAAATCTGAGTAGTTTGCTATGTTCATACCCTTGCAAATGCTCACCGGCCACATCGATATCTGTTGTACGTATGTATTTTTTAATAGCGTTTAATAGCGTAAGTGAGAAAATTTACCGCAATTCTATATTTCTCACTAAATGTTTGTAAATCTAGAAACAACCCATTCTCCTTTAAGAAATGACCAATATTATAAACCCTTTTCTCTATCCAATTTGGAAAAAAAAAGTCTTTCCTCCAATCAAAATATTAATATTACAAAAGATAGGTTCACCTCTAAGTTCTTCATTTGTCTTAATTTTTATATTTGTTCCTAACTCTTTATACGCTTTCGCTACATCTAACCAGTACTGATTTACCTTTCTATCCATATCTATTATAGTACCCAGTTTATCAAGGAGTTCAAATTTATTTAATGTTTTTTTAACAATGTTTGTCCATTTATGATTACTCAATTGTAAATTTTTGCCCCCACGGGCTCGGCTCCGCGCGCCTGGGGTGGACCCCATGCCTCTCTCTGGCTGGGTGACCAAGTTGCCTACCCCTTTTTCTTCTCTTTTGTCTTGTTTCTGTCTTATTGGTCCTTTCACCTATATTCTCTTCACCCTTAAATTCTCCCAGTATACTATGCAGTTTTGACTCCCTTTCTTCTGCCTTACCGGACTTTCCCTGTCTTCTTTTTCCCCATCATTCCTTCTTTTTCCACCCTTCTTTTTCTCTGTGGCCTTCTCTTGGCCCCCTGCGTTTGCCGTGCAGGGCAACCCGTGTCGGGGGAGAATGGGATCCTGGAGGTTGAGGTCACTGAGGGACTGCGGTCCCTCACACTAACACACCTCTTTGGCCCGGACTTCTCCTAGACGGGAGGCTGGCGTGGCCCGCGTCAGTCAAGCGGCTGGTCGTGTATTGCCCTAGCTCTGCTAGAAGGCTGCGGCTCATGGGTCAAACTTGAACAAAACCGTAGTGGCAGTGCGGGATTGTCTGGGTGTATATCCCCCCTGTAGCCCTGGTGCGCTCCCTTGCTGGATTTTCCGCTTGGACGCATCCCCTTGTTGGACTCCGTGGTGGGTGGGGAGCAGGGGGGATGAATTCATAAATTAATAACATGGCTTCAAACAAAAAAAAACGACTTCACGGTGACGACTCTGACACGGATACGGACAGTGATATTGAGACGAGACAAAAAGCTTGTGCATCGGGGGTGGAAGGGGCCTGGCCTCGTTTTTTGGTAGTAGAGGGGGCGGATCCGGCTATGCCACTAGGCAAGCTGTCTCCGTTCGCCATCCATAAAGGGTTCCAGTCCGTTTGCACAACCGGTTTCAAGGACGTTAAAAAATTGAGATCTGGGGCCTACCTGGTGGAGTGCTCAACCAAAATGGCATCGGATTGTCTGCTGAAGAGGGATTCGACTGTCTTCATTGATAGACAAATCAAAGTTTCTGTGCATGGACGGTTGAATTCCTCCAAGGGAGTCATCCGATGTCAGGATTTGATCGACATGTCAGAATTGGAAATCCGTGGTGAGCTCTCCAGCCAGGGGGTCACAGCAGTCCAGCGGGTCTTCGTCACCAAGGGATCCCAACGTATCCCCACCAACACACTTTTTGTGACCTTCGCTATGGCCAAATTGCCGGAGTCACTCAAGGTGGGGTACCTTAGGGTGAAGGTGACGCCGTTTGTACCATCACCGTTGCGATGCTACCGGTGCCAAAGATTTGGTCACGGTAGCAAGAACTGTAAAAGCAAGGAAATATGTCGTGATTGTGGTAAAGAGAAACACGAAAACGAATGCAAAAATCCGATTTGCTGTGTGAATTGCACCGGGAATCATTCGTCCAGCTCCAAAGACTGTCCTCAGTGGCAGTTGGAGCTGGAAATCCAAAAGGTGCGGGCCACTGAGAGTTGCTCCTTTGGCGACGCAAGGAAAAAAGTTCTCCAAAGTAGGCCAGTTCTGAAAGAGAGGTCCTTTGCGTCTGTGGTGGGTTCCACATCTCATGTGGAAGCTAGCACACACCCGCAATTGGACACTGCCATGAGTAAAATAACACAGATCTTGGACACGTTGTGCAAACGGATGGATGCTTTAGAAAAGATGCTCGCGTTGTTTGCCCAGAAGGGGGTTTCTCCAGCCCCACCGATTCCACTGGAGAACGTGCCGACGGGCACGTCAAAAACCGTCACTCCAAGCGCGCAGACGGCCGCGCCAAAAGCCGTCATTCCTGCCACGAAGGAGGCTAGGCCTCATGCCACCGCACCAGCAACGACCGGTTTTAGCGACCGGGTAGTTGCTGGGGCGACTAAAATCCTAGTTACCCAGCAGAAGAGCGTCAGAGGAGGAGAGGGAAAGATTGGCAGGGGTGAAGGGGAGAGGGAAGATATAAAATCTGGTGCTGGGGAGAGGGGGAGGAAGTCCGCTGGCAGCTCGGGTTCCGGGTCTTTGACAAAGAATCAAAGGCCCGGACCCCTTTCTTCCAAGCCCCAGCAGCCTCTCGAAACGGAGAACCGTTTCGGGGGGTTGATGGAACATGAAGAGATGGACGAGGGTCCAAAAGATACAGAGACATAATTGTGCTCTCGGAGATGAAAATTTTAGCATTCTTTTACTTAATTTTTATGTCCATTTTACAATGGAACATCCGAGGGATAAGGGCAAATTATGAGGAGCTATGCTGTCTGCTGATAGAGCATCGACCTGAAGTATTGGCCCTTCAGGAAACTCTCCTGTCAGAAAAACATCCTATAGATATTACTGGTTATTCCTCTCTAGATTGTTTATCTTCTAGAGGCGTTTCACTCTTTATCCATAGAAATGTCCCATTTAATCCAATTTTACTTAATACAAGTTTACCAGCAGTTGCAGCTAGAGTATCTCTTTTTAAATCCCTCACAGTTTGTTCTCTATATTTGACACCATCAATAAATGTAACTAAACGTGAACTTGAGAATTTGGTCCAACAGTTACCTCCCCCTTTTTTGTTGTTGGGAGATTTTAATGGACGCTCTCCCCTGTGGGGTAGTGATCGTACCGATTCTCAGGGTAAAATAATTGAAGACATTTTAGACTCGTTAAACCTAGTAACTTTGAACGAGGGTGCTCCAACTTTTTCCTGTTCAAGAACTGCTTCTTTGTCCCACATTGATATATCAATCTGTGATCCCTCGTTACTTTTGGATTTTAAATGGACAGTTTTAGAAGATCTCCATGGCAGCGACCATTTCCCGGTTTTATTAAAACATGATTCAGATAACCTTGAGCAAACTCATGGCAGGTGGAACCTGAAACAAGCTAACTGGAGTCTGTTTTCTAACCTGTCTGAGGCCCAGTTACGTGCTAAGAAACAGGAATTTTCAAATGCCTTAGATCCAATACAGCTTTATACTGACATAGTTATTAACAGTGCCAAGGAGTCCATTCCGCAAACTTCGTCAAACCCTCACACACTTAAAAAAACCTGGTTTGACGATGAATGTAGAAAACTTCAGCAAGCTCGTAAAAAAGCTTTAAGAACTATGTTTTTACACCCAAGCACTGAAAATAAACAAAACCACCAACGTTTGCGAGCGCAATGCCGACAGCTCTTCAAACGAAAGAGAAGGGAATCGTGGAGAGGTTTCTGCTCCACGCTTAGTTCGAAAGCGAAACTGTCGAAGGTGTGGAAAGTAGTCCGCAAACTCAAAAATAGAAGTAACAAACAGGTGAGCCCATGCCTTACTGTGCAGGGTGACGTAATCGGAGATAAAAAATTAGTAGCTGATCTTTTGGCTTCTTCTTTTGCTGCAAATTCTTCCTCTGAACATTATTCTGTCCCTTTTCAAACAGTTAAAACCCGTAAAGAAAAACAACAGTTAAATTTTACCTCCGATAATTCTGAAGATTACAACATTCCGTTTTCATTAGTCGAGCTTGACGATGCAATTAACAAAAGTGCAGATTCAGCAGTTGGACCGGATGATGTCCATTATCAATTTCTCAGACATTTAACGAGATACTCACGGTCTCAACTGCTGGACATCTTCAATCAGCTCTGGATCACTGGCACCTTTCCTCCCTCCTGGAGAAAGGCCATTATTGTACCCATCCCTAAACCTGGCAAAGACCATACTAACCCGACAAACTATAGACCAATAGCCTTAACGTCTTGCTTATGCAAGACGCTAGAAAGAATGGTTTATTCTCGTTTACTGTGGTATCTAGAAACAAATAATATTTTATCCAACACTCAGTGTGGCTTTCGAAGTGGTCGAAGTACTGTTGACCACCTGGTGCGACTGGAAACTTTTATCCGTAACGCGTTCGTCCAGGGTGAACATGTCGTTGCCATCATGTTTGATTTGGAAAAGGCTTATGATACCACATGGAAATATGGCATTCTTTCAGATTTACAAGAAATGGGTTTGAAGGGACATTTACCTCTGTTTATATCCAATTTTCTAACAGACAGAATTTTTCAGGTTAAGGTTGGGGGATCTTTGTCAGATACGAGAGAACAGGAGATGGGAGTGCCTCAGGGTAGCATCTTGTCTCCCTTGCTGTTTAATATTAAAATAAATAACATTGTTCGTTCCATTAAACGGGGAATTGACAATTCTTTATTTGTCGACGATTTTGCATTGGTAGCCAAAGGTAAAACTTTGGCATCTGCAGAACGTCAGCTACAGTTATGTGTCAAGGCCGTTGAAGACTGGGTTTTACAAAATGGTTTTAAATTTTCTGAAGCAAAAACTGAATGTATTCACTTTTCCCAGCACCGGGGAATTATTCAAGACCCTACTATTCTCCTCAATAAAACTCCAATAAAGGCGGTCAAACAAGTCAAATTTTTGGGTGTTATTTTTGATCAAAAGATATCTTTCATTCCTCATCTGAAAATTTTGAAAACTAAATGTCAACAGGCCTGCAATTTGCTCAAGGTTATCAGTGGTACAGACTGGGGTGCTGACAAGAAAACTTTATTGCTGTTATATCGTTCTTTAATTAGATCCAAGTTAGACTACGGTTGCATTGTCTATGGTTCTGCTAGAAAATCTTATCTTAAGATGCTAGATCCAGTTGCCCATCAGGCACTACGCATTGCTTTGGGTGCGTTTCGCACTTCCCCTTGTGAAAGCCTTTACGTGGAAGCTAACGAACCTCCGCTGGAGCTGAGACGTACAAAATTGTCAATGAATTACTATTTAAAATTAAAAACTGATCCTATGAACCCTGCTTATGACTGTGTTTTCAACCCAGATTTTGTTCAGAAATTTGAAGCCAAACCTAACACAATTCCTCCGTTTGGCATCAGAATGCAAGCTCATTTGGTAAAAGCAGGCATTGATGTTGCTTCCATCAACGACGATGAACTTCGGACTGAAGCTCCCCTATGGAAATTATGTATCCCAAACATTAATTGGCAGTTGTCCGCTTTCCTTAAAAACAATACATCCGAAACCGTATATAACCAACTTTATTTAGAACAGTGTGCTTTATACCCAGGATATGAACAACTTTTTACAGACGGGTCAAAGAAAGGAGATTCAGTTGCTGCTGCATCGGTCTCCGGGAGACACTTAGACCAGCCTTTGCAGCAGCGTTTACCTGATTTTTGTTCTGTTTATACAGCTGAGCTCAAGGCAATTCATTTAGCTCTGAAACAAGTTTATCAATCCAAAAGAACCTCATTTTTAATCATGTCTGATTCATTGTCAGCACTTCAGGCTCTTTCCACGAGAAAGATATCACACCCTTTTCTGGCAGAGATCCATGACCTCCATACACAACTTGTTTCTGAGGGTAAAAAGATAGTTTTTATGTGGGTCCCTGGTCACATGGGCATCCGCGGCAATATTGCAGTAGACTAGACAGGGCGGCTAAAGATGCTCTG
Organism: Oncomelania hupensis; assembly: GCA_036898135.1. Lineage (NCBI taxonomy): Eukaryota > Metazoa > Mollusca > Gastropoda > Littorinimorpha > Pomatiopsidae > Oncomelania > Oncomelania hupensis. Next base: position 22,731,858 of record CM072516.1, read on the forward strand.
CATCTCGATTTCCCTCCAGAGATTTTCCAGTTTGTGCCCTACTCTGACCTACGTTGTATGACTGGATCTTATTGTAAACGACTGTGGCAGACTGACTGGTCTAACCATGTCAACAACAAATTATTTCAAATTCTTCCCGATTTGTCCACTTCTTTGCCTAACTTTGCATCCACTCGCAAAGAAGAAACAGTGTTATCTCGCCTTCATATTGGTCATACTTATGTCACCCACAGTTTCCTTTTAAAAGGAGAAGAACCACCATGGTGCTTTGCATGTGATCAATCCTTTTCCGTTCGACATTTCATGTCTGGGTGTGCTGATTTGATTGAGGAAAGGGAAACATATTTTGGTTCCATACCTTTCAAAGAGATTTTTAAAGTATGTAATGGTCAACATCTGTTTCAATTTTTACATGATGTTGGTTTGCTTTATCGCATATAAATCGTATCGACATGTTTTGTTTAGTTTGGATTTTATTGTTAGGACTGAATTTAGTGATTTGATTGAAGAAAGAGATTATATTTTTAATACATCAGTTTTAAAGAAGACTCTTAAAGAGATGTCATGTGAAAGTTTGTTTGGGTAGTTAAGAGTAACAGGTTTGTTTTTTAAGATTTGAATCATTTTATAATATTTTAAGATAATGTCTCTCTGGTCCTGATTTGGCTCGGAAGAGTCCGCTGGACCTAAAGCAATAACCTTGTATTGTATTGTATTGTATTGTAATTGTAAATTTTTCCTTAGCCATGTTACCTTAAGAGCACTCCTAAACCTCCTCACATCTGGAATTCCAACTCCCCCATAATCAATACGTTTTACAGAAACTTTTCTACTTATTTTATCATTTTTTTTGTAATTCATTTACAATATCATCTGGTGGATTTGGCAACAGCAACCAAAGATGAACAAGTTTCGACAAAATAAGTGACTTTAGAACAGCCACACGTCCCAAAGGCGTAATCTGACGTTTTAACCAGACTTTAAACATATTCTTAATGTCTAAAAACTTTTCTCGAAAATTAATCTCTACACATTTCTTAAGGTCAAGTGTGAACCATATGGCTTAAAGATCATTGTAGTTCGATGCGGCTGCACGTGAGCCAATGAGCCTAAGTGGCTACACTAATTATCAGAATATAATAAGACATCGTACTTTATTTTACCTAGAAAAAAAAAAGTTGATTAGATAGGTAAGTATGATAAGTAATGTAATAGCGGTTTCGGCTCTTTCGTCTTAATCAATAGTTAATAGACGCTACAATATAAACAAAAGAGTAGAAAGAAACAGTTGGAGAGGAGCGCTCGAGGATATGGAATTCTCTTTGTCGATTTATAATTCTTGTTCGTTTGTATAAAAGAAGATAAATAAGATAAGACAACTTTATTATCTCTTTCAAGAAATTGCATTGCGGTGTACAAACAGTCAACATAAATACACATTAACAATAACAATATTAATTGACATTGAAAGAAGAAGAAGAAGAAGAAGAAGAAGAAGAAGAAGAAGAAGAAGAAGAAGAAGAAGAAGAAGAAGAAGAAGAAGAACAACAACAACAACAACAACAACAACAACAACAACAACAACAACAACAAGAAATACGAGGAGGAGGAGAAGAAGAAGAAGAAGAAAAAGAAGAAGAAGAAGAAAAAGAAGAAGAAGAAGAAGAAGAAGAAGAAGAAGAAGAAGAAGAAGAAGAAGAAGAAGAAGAAGAAGAAGAACAACAACAACAACAACAACAACAACAACAACAACAACAACAACAACAACAACAACAACAACGTCCAAATGAATGTCGATGGACAGAGACTTTCTACCGCAGTCGATTTCTTGTTCTTGTTTTTGTCTGCATTTTTATTTTTCACGACCGAATCAATAAACGTTGCCATAAATTCTCCTCTCTTTCAAAACATCTCTCCCTCAAATTTACCCGTGGCCATTTTCGCCGTTGAACGGTTCCATCATCCCATCAGCATCTCAACAACATCCTCCTCGCAAGACGCACACTGTGCGCGCCGACTTCCTGAGCTATGCGCCCTACTAAGTACGGTAAATGCTTCCGCAGATTCAGACACCCTGAATGCTGACCCTTACACCTTGTTAAAAAAAATCCGAAAGAGAAGAGCCGATTTGAATTTTTATATATGTTTAAGATTAATATTGCCAAGTGACACGAAAAATGCAAAGGGGGTAACATGTTCAATTCATAAATGGCGACTTCCATAGAGGTTCCACATCCACATATATTTCAACTAACTATAATAATAATAAATAATAATACTTAATAACATTTGTAATTATACAGTGCTTCTTCCCCAAAACACTCGATTCAAAGCGCAATTCTTTCGCATTCACACATCAATGAAGAAAACCATGACCCTAAAAATGAACAAAACAGAGAAATGGAAGAGAAAAATACCAAAAATGCTATTTACATGCATATATTTATAAGATGTGACAGTTGTTGTAGAGATTATTTGGTACAGACCGTTCTACAGAAACTGAGGGAGATTAGGGAGAGAGGGGCAAGAGAAGGATTAATCAACAAAGAAAGATGACAAGAGATGAAACTGAGTGAACGGTGACTTGCCACTTCGCTGCTTCGATCCATATACTGGGTTACTGCATGGCCATCATACCATCTTAAACAGTCTGATGGTTGTTTCAAATGCACAGCACGCGAGGACGACGAATTTGTTCTTATTAATATTGGGAGAGACAGAAGGATCCTGTTTCACCAAGGTGGCACTGCACTGCACTGCACTGCGTCAGTCCAGTTTTTTCTGTTCAACAACATTCCCTCGGGTGTATCGCCAATACGTTCTAAACAATAATTAATGTACACACACCGGTGCAAGTGTGAACACACAATCTTTCCTACACATCAAACACACACACATACTCAGGCCCACCAACCCATAAACACTCACAACACACAAACACACACACACCCACACCTACACACGCCCAGCCGAGGTTACAGTATTATTATGACTTTCACGAAACGCCACCTACGTTGTGCTGACAATTAGTCATATTTCGTCCCCACTTTTAAGTACTTTGAAGTGTTCTAACCCTAACCCTAACCCAGCCCTAACCCTAACGGATCATTGTGCTGACGTCAAAACAAGTAGGCATGTCAATACAAGTTATGTAGATGTTCACTGATTTGTCCAGATAACACTGTGTAAACAAGGGCGCGCGCGTAGCCGAGGTTACGCAGTATTATGGTGACTTTCCCGAAACGCCACCTACGTTGTGCTGACAATGGGTCATATTTCGTCCCCATTTTTACGTACTTTGAAGTGTTCGAACCCTAACCCAGCCCTACCGGTCCTGATTTGGCTCGGAAGAGTCCGCTGGACCTCAAGCAATAATCATGTAATGTAATGTAACCCAGCCCTAACCCTAACGGATCATTGTTCTGACGTCAAAACAAGTAGGCATGTCAATACAAGTTATGTAGATGTTAACTGATTTGTCCAGATAACTTTGTAAACAAGGACGCGCTCGCACGCACACACACACGCACGCTTCCACCCATCCCCAAACATCTCTACAAGCATCTTCCTCCATTCTGGAAGAAAATTGTGAACGCTTGTCTGGCTGTATAGAAGCAATGAAAATTCTAGGTTTCTCCAACAAGGAACGATCATTGTTCAGTTGGCGATTTTCAGGACGCCGAGAGTTCAACAACAAATCCATGATTTATTTCTTCTTTTTTTTATCAAAGCTATTTCGGAAAACTTCATGTGCTCTCCCGCCCTCTCGCCCGCCATCCCTCCCCCCCTCTCTCTCTCTCTCTCTCTCTCTCTGTGTCTTTCTCTCTGTCTGTCTCTCTGTCTGTCTGTCCCTCTCTCTCTCTGATCTATCTCTGTCTCAATCGTAATAATTATTGTTAACAATGACAACTCGTTTTGAGAATCTAACTACAACTAACAACTAATTATTCTATTAAAATCGCTTTTGGAATCTAACTATAATTAAATATTCTATTAAAACCTATGTTAGAATCTAACTAACCAATCTATTAAAATCGTGAGAATCGAACTGTAACGATCTATACTATTCAAACCCTGATCTCAATTCTTCCATTTCTTTCTTGCCGAGTGTATCGTGACACGTTTATGAGGACAGAGTGGAGGAGATCATTCCATGTTTATGTCTTACCGCATCTTGTTCAATTTCCATCAATCTCTTAAAGCCGTAAACCACCCCAGTGAATGCTTTTATTTCTAGTACACACACGTTGGGTTTCCATAGCGTCTGGCTGTTCACAACCTAGAACGTTTGTTGTTGGTTGTTATTTGTTTTTAGACCTAATCCACGATCTTCGTTAATCCTTACATTGGAAAGCCATAATACGGCTTATTTGTCTAAATATGTTTAATTGCTCTACTTGCTTTCAAGCCATTAATATTAAATGCGCGTCTAGAAAATGCATAGTGACCCGTACGTGTTAGCAAGCAGAATTTGTGAAGCCCTTCGATATGGGTTACCCTATTCCATCTAACACCTAATGTCATTGAATGTGTTGAGGGGGGATGGAGGGGGGAAAGAACAGACGTAAAATAAAATAAAATAGCTGAATTATCTGCAACACTGTTGCAGAGTCCATCGGAAACACTGCTGAAGAATCCAAAACCGCTGCCTGTCCAAATACGAGTCTGCGACTGCCTCTTTCTTAACCGTCGATAAAAATGGCGATTTAATGACGGGCAAGGAATCCACATCTGTCCTGAAAGCGGATGGCAAACAGGGCTAGGGCCGCGTGCCGGAGACGTACCTGACTTACGAGGACAGGTAGTCAATAAACCAAGCCGCGTACGTGCGACCATTGACTGGGTCAAACTGTGGGACTGCTCTATGACCCCGCAGACTTCAGTGTATCTAATTTTACTTTGAGTTAGTGCTGAAAACTGAAAATCAATGGAACTCCAATTTATAAATACGAACCAAACAATCCACATTCGTAAATAACATTACCCATCTCTTCTTCCTCCATCTTCTTCTCCTCCTTCTTCTCCTCCTTCTTCTACTCCTCCTCCTGTTCTTCCATCCTCTTGTTCTAAATCGAGTTCAAACTAAGCGTATCTCATACCTACTCCGAACAATAAATCTTTGAAAGCGTTCTAAAGAAATTTCTAAACTGGAGACACACGACTCACATTTATTTTCCCCAGGGGACAAAGAAACCAAACACATCTATTTTTCTTCAGTCCGTACACTCAAGATAAAGAGTTGGAAATACGGGCTCGTAGAATATATGACTGGCCCCGTGCCAAGCGACAAGCAGCACCTTAACACAAAGAGCGTTTCTTGCTTTGCAGGCAGACTGAGTAGAATTGATGACTGCCACCAAGGCAATCAAAACACAGCCATTTATGCTTCCTTTGTCTGTCAGCTGCCGACACAAACACCTACAAAACAAAACAACAACAAAAAAGGTAGAAGTAAACTGTGCAAACCAAGCTCTACACACAATATAACTGTATTCCGTTCCGTCTTTCAGGTCTTCTGACTTTTTTTTTTCAAAAAACTTACCTTTGTTATTTTATGGATTTCGCACATGAGCGTAAATATAGCACTTTAAAAAAAATCTGCAGTTATAGAATCTTTATATATTCCGGAAATCAAATAGTTTCAAACTATCAAAATGGAATTGTCATGAATGTCATGTTATGATAAGTAACGGCAAGTATGGCAATAATATTTATTAGCTTAACGATATTTAAAATGGGGCAATCTGTAGTGGATCAAAGTTGGTGGTGGTGGTTTTATTTGCAAAAATGTACACTGCGAAGTTCCAGGGCATCCTATGGGGTCTTGTCTATTTCTTGGGGTCTCCGGGGACTGCAAAGCAATAAAAATGCACGCACTTTACTCTTCTAGTTTGCATATATAATTTCATCGTATAATATATATTTTGTCCCAGATAATGTCAGTGCTTCAGATTGTTTTCAGACATCATGGGCCCAATGACCCATGGCCATGCAAAATGATGGGTCAATTTTGAAAAAGATGGGTCATTGACAATCGAAGGTATTCGTATCGTATGTTCACCTAGTCCTTGATTTTTATGACGCGCCAGGCTGGCGCATTCACGTTGACTGTTACGCGCCATTCTGATAAAATATGCGCCAATGGTGCGGGCGCACCAACAATCTGAAGCACTGTAATGTCTTCCTCTACTTTCAAACTCTATGCCAAGTATAGAGCTGTAAATGAATGCGACAAAAGAACTGTTTAATATAAGGGATGAGAAAGAGATGGGGTAAAAGAAGTTAGATTAGATTAAATATTCAATGATTATAGGGTCCAGCGGACGATGACATTAAAGTAGTACGTTAAAATAAATTTAAAAAAAGACGATTCTACGAGAAAAAAAATGTTAACATTTCAGGCAAAACGACGTGTTGATAATAATGATAATAATGACGATGAGTAGGATGACGATGACAATGTTGACCATTATTCTGGCGGCGATGGCTATGAAGATGGTGATGATAACGATGAGAAAGTGCAAGGAAAGCAGGACGACGACGACGATGAGGATGAGGATGAGGAGGAGGAGGAGGAAGAGGAGAAAGGGAGGGGAAAGAGCATAGGAGGAAGAGGACGACGACGATGACAATGACAACAACGACGCGACAACCGCAATGACGACAATAAAGATAATGATGACGCCATCGATGACGATATGGACAAAAAGAACCCCGATCCATTGATGATTTCATTCCACTCCAACCACTCCCAACGTGTACCAATAAATATCGTGCGAGTGCAGCATGCGCGTATTGACGGAGAAGAATGCCACACGGCAAAGCCGTATTCATCAATAACTCCCGTCACAATTGCCCAATAACAAGATTCCCAATAGCAGATGATCCTATCCCTGGGCGCAGTGTGTTTCTCCGACCATTTTTTCACAAAACGCGGAAGCCAAGCGTTAGGAACAAAAATCCTCAATAAAGCTCCACAACATAACAGAGGGAAATGGGACCGTACAGTGAAACTTTTCACTGTGCAAAACTTAAAGCCACTGCATTGCAATTCCTGCTTAGTATAATGATTAAGCGAATGCTAAGCTGAACGGTTATGTCCGTTTCTGTATTCACAGGCTTTGTGCATCCCTTCTTCTCTGTGAAAGTGGTCTTCAAGTTATTTTCTGTTATAGACCTGTGTAGCGCGTTCCCTCAAAACTCTAAATGTACAAAACTGTTGGTCAGGCTTGAACCAAAGTCGCTCAAGACCCACACTCAATGCAATATGTATAATTATATATAAACCATGTAGAACTCGGGACAACACAGGGCACAGTTTAGATAAACACAGTGCATCAATACCCGTTCATATTTTCAAAGATAAATAGTACGGGAGGTAATATCGACGCATGAACAGGATGATCAATACCCTTACACTTCGTCCTATATTTTGAGGTCAACCAAAAGCTACAGACGAGTTTCTGATAGTCGAGTGGACCATTACGAAAAGAACGACTCCCGTGGCGACCATTTTCTCTAAATTGCACAATTCTTTCTATCAGCATGCCACCTAATACTCATGTGAAGACATTCACAGGAGTTGAGGTTGAAAAAAAGGGGAAGGGGAGCGAGGATTGAGTTGTGCACAGACATTTCTGTGGTAGCAAAGATGAAATGATGGTATAGCATGTGAGTCGATGAGGTGAATCGATTCAGCCAATAAGTCGACTAAAAATGCCTTTCAACAACGTTACTTTGACGTAACTTTCGATCAAGACTGCACCGTTTGGACTGATCAAGGAAATTTGAAGTTGGGAGAATAGGTATACAACTACCTGGAGCGACAGGATGACCTCAGAGACGCCATATCTAATTGCCTAAAGATTCTTCACAGATGTTAAATGTAATAAAACAGAACTGCAAACATTCAAAGATTTAAGATGTTAAAGGACAATTACTGCTGACTAAATATTTTCGCACAGCGTCTGTCTCCGAGCCTACTAAATTATACTACTAATGCACAATGAACATTTCCCATGAACCAGTAACAAAATTAACAAACAATAAATAATTAACGATGTGAGAAGATACTTTGTCACTCACAGTGGGTTTTTTTTATGTGTTTTTTTTGTTTGTTTTTTTAAGTGAGAAACTAACATTACCAGACAAAGGAAAAGGGTATCACGGAATAATAATTATTCTATGTTTCCAACGTTCACAGCACAAATCTGCTCTGATGTACATGTACAACGATACATTTTGTTAACGGGACAAACTAAAGAATATGTGACTCATGTATACATGCCCATACTGCTTTTTACAAGCTTTCTCGAGTAGCCATGCACCAACAAACATTTAAGTAATATAAAATTGACCAACAACAGTCACATGCACAAATTATTTTCTTATAAAGTGCTGCTTCAATTTTAAAAGCTGCTCAAAGTGATGACCGAGAACAGCTCAAGCCTCCCCCAAATCGCTAACTTGTTGCTTCATGCGCATTGTCAAGGGCCCCACGCCACTGAGCGATCCTGCCGACCGAGGGAGGTGAGGAAAATGGAGAGGGGGGTGGGGGAAGAGAATAGGGCCTAGTGCTTTCTCGATGTGTTCGTACCTGGCACTCTCTCGTCTAAGACACGAGCGTCAGGATCTTTAAAGTCCTTGCGATGTAATGTATGCGTGCACAGACAGACTGGTCCTCGGTTTATACTCTCGTAGATTGCATGGACGTTTTCCCGTACCCATTCTAGTTTCAGACGTAGGAAGTCACGAAGAGAGCAGTTGTAAGGGCCTCCCTCTTTTCACACCGCTTTATTGAGAGCAGGGCTCGTTTCTTTTCCATCGCATATATATACACTTAAAAGCTACCAACAGAAAAATACTTGGGGACATGACGCAAAAACGATGTTCGCCAGGCTCTGCCATGTTGATTAGAAAATGAGGTAATCAAACTGTCAGGAAACCTAATCAAGGAAACCCCGTTTTGTTGAAGAAACTGATTACACGGGATGTTTATGGGCCTTAAAACTCTCAACAAGAAACCAAAAGCAAAGGAAATAGAGATTTTTAAAAAAAACACTCTTCTACTGAAAAGAAAAAGTAACTCCTAGACTGAGAAGAGAAAGGGAAATAATTTTCAAAACTACTCTCGGAGGGCAGACAGAAAGAAATTGTGCTGAGCGGAGGGGAGATTGGGGAAAACTACCTTAAAGACTTCCGCCGCCGGAAAAAAACAAGAATGTATGGACGGGAGACATCATCACCATACATCACTCCTAACGACACCCATGATAATACATCATCATCGCCATCATCATCTCTATCGATATCATCAACATTGCCATCATTCGCAGCAGCAACGGCAACGGATAATACAACAGAAAGATGACATTAGGACTAAGCAGAACGGGAGAGCATGATCGTAGAAATAGGTGTTCTGCCAGGGACAGTAATGAACGAGTAGTCAAAATGGTCCATTAGGTTTTCCCCAAGAGTTTTCTGTAAGCCTCTTTTTCTGTGAGGTACCGCTGTTCTTCCTCGAGATCGTTTTATCTTATCTTGTCTCTCTGCCTCTCTCTCTCTCTCTCTCTCTCTCTCTCTCTCTCTCTCTCTCTCTCTCTCTCTCTCTCTCTCTCTCTCTCTCTCTCTCATGCACACACCCACGTGTACACACACACACACATTGCTAAAGAGTTTAATGCACCACAGAAACATGTTTAGCTAACAAATCCGCTAATTTCGCTCAAATTATTGCCATGAAAGAGAAACACAAGGTAGGCTTACTCGCCAATAAGGGAAGTGTTTCAGAATTTCAGCACAATATTACCACACTTCATCCGATCTACTCACAACACACTTTTTTGGATTACATAAATTAGGAACTATTTCATTTCAAAATGAAACCAAACACTCGCTTCTATTTTAGTTTTCAAATTGCCGGTTACCAGGCCAACGCTCGTGATTAAACGGTTTCGAGAGAGCGTTATCGCTATCGCGTTACTCCTATTCTCTTAACAGGTCCACTGAATGTCTAATATTTCCCAATCCATCGGATTTAATACTGTCATCGCCAAAGCAATAATTTATTGTATAATCACCGCGGCGCCAAGTTCAAGTAAAGGATTAATTGCCAGCGCGATGTGTTTATAATTGTGGATTTTTTTTTCGCCCCACAAAACTTTATTCTTAATAAGTAACCAGAAACAGATGCGCGCGCTCGCACGCACGCACGCTCGCGCGCGCGCACACACACCCACTCTCCTTTACACAAACATATACGCACAAATACTGGTACACACATATTAAAGGCAAATGCATACACACACCTCACCAATTAGGGAGTCGTTGCTGAATTAATTATGGATTTATTGATTGATGAACACATTCATTAATTCATCCATTCACTGATGTCCTAAATACAGCGAATATCAATACGACTACAGCGTGCTTTTACTTTTAGTACGCTATTAAGTCAAAAATCTGTAACATTGTATCAGATAATTCGGCTTCAGAAATCGAATCGAATTTTATTGCGATTTGCTGTCAACTTGTTCACTATGTTTTGAATGTGGGCTTTTGTGTGTGGTGCTGCAGAGTTGACCAAATGCATTCCTTGTGTATTATTCACTTGGCAATAAATTATCTTTATCTTATTTTGTATGTGTGGGAGCGATTGGGTGATTGGCTATTGAATGCGAGACTGAACGTGAGAACGAGAGGAGAGTCCGTCGGGCGAGAGACAGCAAAGAAGGAACATCCAATAAAATTGACGGAAACTGACGGTAGCTTATGACTATGACATCGAAGTGTGAACATTTCTATAGTCTACGAACGTGTGAACTCTGCGTCTACAGCACGAGTGACATGAAAAACAATGCAGTGCATATAAATGCACCGGGGACTTGCGCTGAATGCAAAATAATTTTTTAATCGCCGCATTCCATCTGATTTTAGGAGAGAGGATTTAGGCAGCGTCCGTTATCTCTTACTGTACACAATCTTTATTCCCTTGAACACCCCTTTAATTATGCTTCCCGAGTCTTCCCTCCGCTCCTCCCTCCCCCCCCACCTCCTTTCACCCCCCACCCCCATCCCGCGCGTCCTTCCCTTCTCTATCTTCTCCACCACCCCTCTCTCCCTCCATTTCTATCTGTCCTCTTCTCTTCTAACACTTCTTCATCATCATCATCTTATCCTCCCTTTTCCTCCTCACCCTTCTTTTTCTTCTTCACAGCAGCAGCAGCACAGAAGACAAAAGGCATCTGAGAGCAAACTGAGCAAATCCGCTCTATGCGAGACAGGCCAAACAAATTTATCACTGAAAATGGATTTTCACAAACAGTGCCTCCTGGTCTCTTTACTTTTATTTCATAGTTTATACCTTTCTTCATTCCTTATTTTTTTTCCTTCTTCTTCTTTTCCTTCTTCTTCCTTTACCTTCTAAATTCCGTCGTATAAAATGCAAGGGACCAGAAGCAATTTGTTTTTGTAAAATTGTATACAGGTTGATAAAAACGTGGCCTTTTTTGCTTGTCAGTTTGTTTTCTTTTGACGAAATTCTTAATCTTGTGGAGACAAAATACAACTTGCGAACAAACTTGATGCTTATCGCCGGATTTTCTACCCACGAAAACTGTGATATCCGAAAACAGGGCAGAGCGATGACACAGTGATAGATGGCGACCCGACAGCTAATCCTCTTCCCAGCAGGAAGGAGAAGGGAACTTTTCATTAGCTTTATCTTACCCATGCTTCTTACTTCCCCCTCCTGATTTTGAACTGAATACAAAACTGGATATGCGGTGGGCTAACGCACGTGTGTATATATAATTATGTATTTTGTATTATTATTTTTATTATTATTATTATTATTATTATTATTATTATTATTATTATTATTATTATTATTATTATTATTATTATTATTATTATTATGTGCGATCGTGAATATTGTCCGATCTCGATGTGACAATTTTCCATATTTCAAGATGCAAATAACGTATAATGTCCCTAGGTCACACAAACACATAAACATTCTCTTATCACTATTAGTTACAATTTTACATCTTTGTAAGCAAATAAGTGTGTGTGTGGACGTGTGTGTGCGTGCGAGTGGGTGTGTGTAAGTGCGTGTGTGTAGTAGTGTGACTTTGAATGTACGTGTGTGTGCGTGCCTGTGTGTTTTGATTCAAATGTGTTTATGTTTATATATAAGACATTTTGTTATTTACAAACATGATGAATTTGAGATCATCATGATTCGGCTCTTTGCAGTCCGCTGGACCCTATAAACAATGATTAACTAATAAATGTGAGAATGTAAATATTATATAATTGCGTGTGGGTTGGTGCTTTTGTTTGTGGATGTACTGTGCGTGTGTTTTTAATTCAATTGTTTTACGTTTGTGCTTATGTAACTGATTTTATCTTAAATTTACTTTATTGTCCCTTTTTTCATAGGGAAATTCTGAGCCGCCTCCCCTGGGGAAAGCGTAGTCGCAGCCTGTGGCGCGCCCAAACCCAACCTACCTAACATTAGTTGTGATTTTGAAATTTTGCTGGGGGAGCAAACCGGAGTACCCGGAGAAAACCCCCGAGACGTTGCCCGAGTCGAAAGTAAATAATATTCGGAGAAACATAACGCCCAGATGCTGGATCGAACCCACACCTGTCAGGCGCCATTGGTTTCTGGCCTGTGGACGTGCATAAGAAATGTTTATTATTTACAAACTTATGAATATGTGGTATGTAAATATTATGTAATGGCGTGGTATTTGAAGTGATAAAAATGCATCTGCATCCCAGGATTGTATTTGCTTTTCATTGTGACAAAGATGGTTCTTTTTACATACTTCCTGTGATGGGTAATAAAGATATTTTTAAATTGAATACTCATACAAGACACACCAACCCTTTCCTATCACCACCCCACCCCATCGTTTTGACAAACTTATGGGCCTACATGTTCTAATCGCAATCTCCGTGCCTTTACACACCATTTTTGTTTGATGAATGCGTGTTGGTTGTGTAAATAAAGAGTGTGTATGTAAGAATGTGTATGTAAGAGTGTGTAAGAATGTGTAAGTAAGAGTGTGTATGTAAGAGTCGTTGGACAACACGATGACATGTTCAAGGTGATGAAGAAATGGAACCTCCGACGGTATGGCCATGTCACCAGAGCATCAGGCCTTGCAAAGACCATCCTGCATGGTACGGTGCAAGGAGACAGAAGAAGAGACGCCTTTCGAGTTACAAGATAGAATAACATAGGAAGAATGTGTATGTAAGAGTTTGTGTGTTAGAGTGTGAATGTAAGAGTGTATATAATGTGTATGTAAGAGTGTGAATGTAAGAGTGTATACGAGTAAGAATGTGTATGTAAGAGTGTGTATTCTGGAAGCATGTGCGCATGTGGGTTGTTTGTGGATCGCCGCGCTCTAAGTCTGATGTAAGAGTTAAGCGCGTAGGACTAGGCAGGCAGGCGGGCGGGCGGACGGGCGGGCGGACGGACGAAAAGTCAGACAAGCACACTGAATGTCAGAACCTGCAACGGGCTACGTTTAAGACTATTAATATTATACAGACAAAAAAAAGTCCGACACTTTTGCCTCACTGCACGTGCTGTGTGCTGGGATCAGACAGAGGTGTTATGGCGGTGTGACGGCGTGTTTACTCTGGTCTCACAGTGATCAGGGTGGGATGAGGGCTAAGAGAGCTTGCCAGTGCCGAGCTGGACGTGCCCAAGTGCCGCACGCTCTCGTTGTCCAGGCAACACTGGCAGCCTAAATGAAAGCACTGAAACACGCCACCCCGTCATCCTTGTAGTCCCTACAGCGTAGCTGAGACCCAAGGAGGGCTACTTCCTCCTAATCAGTGGATACAGGGGTTAGGCCTAGCTCGTCGAATCTCATGTTCAATGCTGAATACTTTGCAATCCACACGGAGTATGTTTTGCGTGTCTAGGCATAAATGTGTTTAGAAGTGTTGATACTACTACTACTACTACTACTACTACTACTTCTACTACTTCTACTACTACTACTACTTCTACTACTACTACTACTACTACTACTACTACTACTACTACTACTACTACTACTACTACTACTTCTACTACTACAGAGGTTAGGTCTAGCTCGTGAAGTCTCGTAAGTGTCAGAGTGTGTTTTGCGTGTCAAGGATTTATATGTTTATGTGTTTAGAAGTGTTGGTGAATAAATGGAAATGACATAATTCAATACTAACAATACCAATACTACTACTATTACAATAACTATTATTATTATTATTATTATTATTATTATTATTATTATTATTATTATTATTATTATTATTATTATTAAGACAAATCATGCATGTTGCTCGGCAATTTCAGACTCTCAGTATGCATTGCAGTGAGGACTGATAAGAGAAGTTTCCTGGGTCTGCTTCTGGGCCTGTTGTACTTTCTGTGTCTAGAGTGCCAACGATAAAGAAACAACCTTTTTATCCGTTCAGGATTTCAGGATTGATTTGTAAAATGATTAGTTAGATTTGCTGATTGACTAATACTGATTATTTGACTGATTGGGAGTCTAAAATAACACATTGATCCTCTCTCTCACAGCGAGCTTAATGCACGGTATTTCACAACCAATATATTGTACAGGGTTGCGTAGTCTTTTTACTGATCTGTCTGATCAATATCTGAATAGGATCATAGAATTTAGACATGTAAGTTCTCTGGCAAGTCAAAGGTTTCTGGTATTTCTTGTGCCCATGCCTCATCAAAAGTTGGTTTGTTCAAACGTCATTGCATTTCTAAAGAAATTTTTTATATATCAATACAAGTGTTCCATACCCAACCTTCACCCACCCAAACCCAACAGCACAAAATAACAAACCCCACTCTCATCACCTCACTTCACCAACTTCCCAAACTCTCTCCTCCCACACACACAAAATACAAATAAATAGCCAGATGGGTGGAGTAAACTAAGGTAAGGTGTTCCCGTAAAATGTTGGCCGTTGGGGGCGGGAAGCGCTTGGGACATCCCTTTTCTCGAGGCCAGCTTAGGACAGTCCCTATCTCTTCTCCATTGCTGTTTTACCTTCCCCGGTTCTAAACAGATCTATGTACCCATTCACAGCACAGTGGACTGGAGTGTGTCGTGCGCTTGTCTCAATATTATTGTGTCATTTGGTGGTAGCCTGTCTTCCAAGTATTGTCACCCATCCATGTACTAACCCTTCCCGACGTTGTTTAACATGAAACATTGCCAGCGTGCGCTCAAAACACTACACTACTGCGCCACGAATTAATTATTTATTTGTAGTCAATGTAAATATAGCTGTGTGAGTAAAGAGGTCAAGACAAAACAGCATTAGAATATATCTCTGTGTGTGTGTGTGGGATGTGTGGGTGTGTGGGTGTGTGGGTGGGTGTGTGTGTGTGATCCTAAGCTATACATAGTACCCAAACTCATCAAAGAACTACTCCCAAAATAAACAGAAACTATACTATGTCTATCTATAAACTTTAAAGTGAACAACTTTCACCAACAGTAGTAGCAACGTTATAGTATAACTTCAAACGGTTTTAACAGACTGTAAACCATGGGAGAAATAATAAACATTATCCCTACTATTAAGTTTCTACATTTCAAAAGATCAAGTTTATCTATTCTACTATCACATAATGACATATTGGTATTCACCAAGACAGCAAACCAAACCCAAAATGGTGAAATAACACAAATGTTTCTGCTCTAAAAATGATAAGTTTGGTATAGCCATCATATGTTAAATGTTCAAAGAAAGCAGTCATTAATTATTCAGGCCTCAAGACCGAAATAAATGTTGATGATGAACACTACTTTACTCTTAATCAAGTTCTTTAAGATATGGTAACATACAAATAAATAAATAATATTCCACGTACTCCAAGACAAAGTATTACATGGCAAAGTGAGGCGATAATGCAAACTGAGGAACTGTGCTAAGTAGCATTTATTACCTAATACACATTTTTCATACAAATATTCTACAACATATTAGAGCCAAGAGTTAGATATATATATTAGAACTGAACAAACTATTCATTCATTACAGTTCAAAGCCAATTGACAGCCTGTCCCAGAGTGCCGAAACAAAAATTAATATAACCCTGAGACACCGTTTGTTCAGTGGTGTACTCATAGAGTCTATCGCAAAAGAAACCACTGAAGTGCTGAATGTGAAGCAATAACATCACAGCCCGAATGGTCCACGGTTCAAATCTGGTTGATGGCCTGGGGTTACAAAGCAAAGCAGAAAGCAAAAAATATATGACCGTACACGACCCCCAACTCCTTCGAATGAGAGCATAAACTACTCTAGTCTAGTCTGTGCACGCTGGCATTTCATCACATGGACTTTAAAAGAACCTGACGTTCGTGTCTTAAGATAGGAAATTGTGGGCTACACAAATACATTCAATGTATTGATTGAGCAAACACTTTGGTCTTTTCTTTCCATACCCAGACGCCCAGGATTGTGCTCAGTTGTCTAGGCATTAATTTGAATTAATTAATTAAATCTTTTTTTTTCTTGTACAATAATAAGACAACAGTTCCAAAGTCTTATACTAAATTTAAACAAAATTGTATGTACATCTGCTGCTTGCTGTGCCATTACATATAAACCCATTTACTAAGAAGTCCATAACATTAACAATCGGTGAACAAAGTATAAATTATGCTAAAGACTTTTTTACAATGTATTTGCAACACTTCCTAGTATGATGCAACATGTATGCATGTGTATACTTTGAAACTGAAAGTACAAACAGAATGTCCTCACAGAATGAGGTCAGTTATGTGTCATTGTGTGGCCTACTACTAGTACAGTAGTGTATTGTTAAAATTTTTTTTAAGCCAACACGTGTTTTACACTATTAATGGTCAATTATTATTGTTAAAGACCGCTTCATCGACACATTAAAATAACTGTAATCTCAATTTCTTGCTGTGTGGGTGACTTTCATACTTTTATCTACACTTAACATTCGATTAAGTCTTAAAGTTTTGTCCTGAATGTGAAAGTAACAAATATACCGTTACGAACAACAAGTGAAACTCTACAAAATATACGATTTCGTTTGACGTATGACTACGATTTATTACATTTTGTTTTACTTTTAAAACCCGGCGTTTGAACGCGCCATCACGTTAATGCCTTGAACAGGTGTGCTGAGCTGTCGACTGTCGTCTGCCACACACTACACATTTGCAACAATGGCCGCGGCCTAGTCGAGTGAGCAGACGAAACACAGAGTTGACATACAAGGCGCGTTCTGACAACCAACTTTCAGTTCACACTTTCAAGAGTCTCACGACCCCACTGAATAACATAGGTAAAGTTGATTCAAGCTTACCTGATATTAGATAATCCTGGAGCCAATAATGTCATGGTATTTTCACTTTTCAAGCAGACATTTTTGTGGGCTTTGATTCAAAGGTGCTTGCACTTGAAGGGGGTCACATTTCCGCTTCCTCAGGTGTCAACCCGTGACCACTGAGTTACCGAGGATCCATTGGAAGGATTGGGATCCGCAATAGCTCTGTGGGTCTTTTAGGTGGACGGCATGGGAATTTTTTTCGATTTTATTTGACTTCAAGCCAACACTATAAAGCGGATGAAAATGCAAACATTAATTTCAGCTTGTATTATTTTTACTTACCTTCCACCCATAACTCCTCTTAAACGGCATCATTAATACATGTATCATGTTTTACATGTTGTAAAGAAAATTTAGAAAGAGCGAGGGAGGAAAACCAAAATTATGTAAGCTGCAACAGTAATATTTGATGACTTTTGCTTTAAAACAAAAATAAAACAAAAAAAACACCCACTCTTCGCCTTTTAAAGGTATGCTTAGGGATGACTTAGAAGGAATAGAACAATTAAATACATACACGAAAAGTATACGACGGAGTAAAACAATTTAAATACACCTGGCTTTGGTTTAGGCTTTTAAATCCACGGTGAGTATCAAAACCCATACACGAATGCGCCCACCACATTGTTGGCTTACGCTGATATTAAACACACAGATGCTCACATAGCGTAGCAAAGTTTTCGAGGCGTATCCCGTCTTCAGAGAGTAAGACCCCAGACCCCAGGCCCAGCTACCCTATAGGTCAGAGGCTGTGATAATCAGACGTGTTAGCAGTTGAGGTTAGTGGTATCAAAGAGCTTATTATGGAAAGAGGGGGAACTTCCATTATGTCCTATACAAAAATGCGAGACGCTCTCACGGATTATTTCCCTAGACTACAACATTCCACGCAATATGGATCTAATGCGCAGAAATTCACAGATCAGAACAAGGACTGAGTTTCTACATTACTTTTTTTTCCCGTTTACACTCAAACGAAAAGGGATTACAACAGATCAAGGACCATTTTGTGCCTAGGTAAGGGGTTATCTTGCACAGTATTTGATCACGAGGAGAAAACAGACTTAGTCTAATTTAACTTGTTAACATAAGCAGTTTGACGAAGCCAAACTGCCAATCTGACATCTACTTTTGAAATATAAGCACAAATATAGTCAAACAACCTAGCAATAACGTAAACAGTGAGCGACCTGTTGAACGTAAACTGTCAGCAAGCAAACTGTTTTGGATTTAGCACATAGGTATAACATGAATCATTCAAGCCGCTCTCCGATTGTTTTAACACTAACAACACTGCAGCGGTCTTAGTTTAGGCCTACATAAACACAAAAAAATGAAGTTTTTCAATTGCAATTTACCTTTCTTCTTGGAAATTTGAAAAAGGACTTGCCAACACAACTTTTCTTGTATCTGGCATTATGGCAATTGATAGCTGTGCAAAAGTCACCGCCCTGTTTCACTCGGTCGCATTTTGACTTTCTGCCACGAGCCATTTTCAGCATGTCGACAAGGGAGCATAACTCGTACATTTCGTCTCGCGGTTCTATACCAAGTTCCCCCTCTTTCTATCATTAAGCTCTTTGATTATACTCTCTGTCTCCCGTTTTTCTCTGCTACATTCTTCTTCTTCTTCTTCTTCTTCTTCTTCTTCTTCTTCTTCGTAATACTGTGGATACCCCGTATTCGAGGAAAATGATTCCACAACTTTTGGCGTGCGCAGCCAAGGTGCATGCTGGGTGTGTTCTTGTCACCGGCACTCACCCGTCTAGAACATGAGCGTCAGGATCTTTAAAGTCCGTTATGATGGAGTGTATGTGACACAGACTAGACCTCGGTTTATACTCTCATCCGAAGGAGTAGGAAACGGGAGTAAATTGTCTTTCCCAAGAACACAACACAATGCCCCGGCCTGTGCTCGAACCCGGGACCTTCAGATCCGCAAGCCAAAGCTCTACCATTAGGCCACCGTGCCACCCCACTCGTCGTTCTTCCCCCCCCTCTCCCTCTCCCCTCCTATCTCTTAGTCTCTCTGCAGAAGCACGGAAGTACAATGTTTGGAACGCTGTAAAAACAAAAAACATAATTTGGGAAATCGAAGTGAGCTTTTACAAGGCACATCAACAAAGAATAGCCCCTCGGAAAGATTTAGTGGATCCCCGATAGCAAATGGGTAGATGCAGTAGTATTATCAGCAAAGGCGCTTGTATTTGGACACGCGAGCGCCTATGCATGTGAGGGGTAACGATAGTGTAATAGTATAGTTGCCCCAAAGAAGGGGGACGCGCCGCGTCACAGGCATAGGCGCTTGCGTGCCCAAATACAAGCGCCTGTGAGTACAAGCTACCCTTAGGCTGTTCTTCTCATGAACAAATAGGCTGGGCCTATTTAACATATTTAATACGGAAAAAACTAGGGGGCCTGCACACCCTTCACCCGTCAAAATATTAGCCCGCTGAAGGAGTTATGTCCGAAGGCCAGGATTATCTACTTTCAGCAAGCTGTGTTACCAAATTACGACATATTCAAGGTACCAGTTTTATTCCAGGTAAAGATATCGCATCAAAACATCCTTTCCGAGTTATAGTCTACAGTTTAGTTTTCTACCTGGAATAAAACTCTGTTCTGGCGTGATACAATGCCGTTAATGCAAGTTCGCTAAATGCGTTTCAAAACCGTCTGAATAAAGTCTTCAGTGGTTATCTTTACTCCACACATTTGGAGTCTTGACCGCTGTCAAACTTAATAAGACGGTAACCATGGGTCCTGGGGTCAGGGCCCCTCCTTAACTAAGAGATAAAATGAACCTGTGCTCTATTATACCATTGAAAAAAAAAACTGTCCTTCGGAGAAGAAAGGATTGATTGATTGATTTATTGTTGCTTTAGGTCCAGCGGACTCTTCCGAGCCAAATCAGGACCGGACAACCCCCGATCCGCATAAAAGATCTGTTGAAACAACCCCAGTGGGAAAATTGAATGCCCCCCCACCGGCCAGTCACTTTACAATAAAGACATCCCACGCGAGGGACGGCTGAGGGTTGACCTCAACTACGCGAACCCCCGGTTACAAAAACAAAATAGAATACAAACATCATTATAAATCATCAACAAAACGCATACATATAAAATGCCTATAGTGCTAAATAGTACAATCATAGGAAGCCCTAATGACCACCCGGCAGAAAGCGTCCAACACTCCCAAGCTGATCCAACAGACCTCATACACAAACAAGGAGTCTTGTCCAGGAAGAGTTTTCAAGAAAAAAGGTAGGTCATTGATCTAGCGAAGAAGAAGATAGTATAGCAGAGTGAAGGACAGAGCAGGAATAGGAAAGAGTAAATGAGGAAGACAGCGACAGTGGGATTAAAGCACTAAATTTCCATAAAGTGGGGATACTATTTATACTGAAAACCCCAGGCACTCCAACGGGGGTACTGTTGCCGCAGTGAATCTGTCTTGCCTATAAAGGAAAGACAGGTTTTCAACTGTGGCTTTCACTTTTCCCTTTATAGGTTATAACAATCTACAGTGGCAAGATTGCTCATGACCCCAAGGGGTTAGAAGAAAGGAAAGCACCGTTTTAGTCAAGAGTTGCAACACTGTACAACAAATGAACTGCTCGTGTTAAAAAAGCAAAGACCATCCTGCAAGGCACGGTGCAAGGAGGCAGAAGAAGAGGGAGACCGAAAAAGAGATGGGAGGACAACATTCGAGAATGGACTGGCTTGACACTGAGCGAAGCCATAAGGGTTGCTGAGGATAGAGAAAGATGGGAGTATGCGGTACATGGTTAAACGATCATCTATGGTGCCCCAACGACCTACGAGTTACGGGATAGGATAGGATAAGATACGTTTAAAAAAAAAAGCTAGCAATCGTAATTCTGCACAAGGTAAGGTTAAAGTGGAAGCAAAACAAGCATTTGATTAGGACCGATTGTCACTTTTCATCTCCAAGCAAGTTGACAAACAAACCTGCAAAAGCAACGTATGCTGCAATCACAAACAGGGACGCTTAAGAGCCGTAAGGCTTGGAATAGACGTGAACTTTAATAACCAGCTCCTCGACCTCCATCGGATGTACTACTATTACTACGAGTCACAACGTAGAGCCGAACGAGGTTATTAGTACTAAATAGTAGGTGGATGGAGAGAGAGAGAGAATTTTCAATAAGGTTCTTGGCCAGAAGACAAATTCACTTTCTTTTGCGCGGGTCACAAGTGTCCATAACACGCAAATTAAAAAAAATAATGAAAAAAATTAAAATTCACTAAACTCTGAAGCAACTATCGAGTTGCAAACCTTTCTTGTGAATATGAGTAAGCCCTGAAAAGGGCTTGGTTTTGAGGAGATGTAAGGTAAGAAAGCGCATTGGAAGACTTTAAGCCTTGGGCGCCGCTTTTGGTGCCTTGGCCTTCTTGGGAGTCTTCACTTTGGGTTTGGCGACCTTCTTGGGCTTGGCGGCCTTCTTGGCAGGCGACTTCACAGCCTTGGGCTTCTTGGCAGCCGCAGCCTTCTTGGGAGACTTGGGCTTTTTGGCAGCTTTGGGTTTGGCAACCTTGGGCTTCTTGGTGGCAGCCTTCTTGGGAGACTTGGGCTTCTTGGCAGCCTTGGGTTTCTTTGCCTTCTTGACCTTGGGTTTCTTCTCGGCCTTCTTCTCGCCCAGACGGAAGGAGCCAGAGGCGCCGGTGCCTTTGGCCTGCTTGAGGGAACCTGCCTTGACGCCGGCCTTCAGGGAGGTTTTGAGACGGGCGTTGATCTTGGCCACCTCGTTGCCGACCTTGTAGTTGGCCATGATGTGCTTGAGGATGGCCTGGCGAGAGGAACCACCGCGCTCCTTAAGGGCAGCAATGGCGGCGGCGATCATGACATTGTACTTGGGGTGCTCAGAAGGCTTGGCAGGCTTCTTGATCTTCTTGGGCTTGGCGGCTTTGGCAGCCTTGGGAGTGGCTGGTGCAGGAGCGGCGACTTCAGCGTCAGACATGGTGAAGAATGCGGTGCTGCGAGCGGCTAGATGCGTACAGTACGAGTGTTTGGAGACGAATGCTTAAAATGGTGTTTGTTTGTATGTAGATTATAGTCACACGACACTTTCGCATATAGGTGACTACTGGACCGATTTATACTGACACCAGCGGGCCAGTTGTTGGTAAAGGGGAAAATAATATGATCACACGTTGACCAATCCGGGATTCGAACCAGCGACCTTTCAGTTACTAGCAAGACGCTCTTACCAACTGAGCTACCCGGCTCTAAATGGCGACCGAAAACTGCTTTTAAATAGCCGAGCCAGCCGTACTGAAAACGGCCTTACGGCGCAGGCTTAGCGGCCCTCGCGAGAGCTTGACAATCAAAAATTGTGTTACTAAACAAATATTATCATAAGCGCTGTTGTCAGCAAAGCATTAAAACATGTAAACATCATATATCACTGGATTCAGCAGACTCTGAACTTTCTTCTAATATCAAATTTAAAGGTAAAGATTGCTTGATTATTGAATAATCACAATAAATATCTGACACTGTCATGTGCACTGAAGAAAAATATGTCAGAAAAAAGCGAATAACTAAATACATTGCACACACATCATCACGAAAGTATGAAAACTAGGTAAACTAACGTCTCCGGTTGTGGTTTAAAGAATTACTCCGTTCGAAATGCTCTATGTTATTATTTAATAATGAGTTTTCTGATGGTTGTCAAACACACTACACCGGGGGTGTAAACGCCATTGTCGATTTCTTCATTCGCTATACTATTTCGTAAACACAAAATTTTCAGTTGACTTTCGCTGATGTTATGATGTTATCGATTCAACAAATGCTCCAAACGATTCCCATTCTAAATATATCCATTTGATAGAAATCTTATATGTTTTAGGTTTAGAATTTTGCGATATACACATTGCTTCTTCATTTGCTTGAACGAGACATTCCCACAATGGCGCCTTTTCGTCGTTCAAACCAACGTAAAATTTTCCAGTATTTAAAATTTCCTGTAAATATTTTTGCATTATTTTTAAATTAAAGAACTTTACCCATCCCGTGTATACGAGGATATCGTTTTGTAAGGCTGGAAAACATCGGTTGTACAGTATAAAAGTTATGTTGTAAGAAACAAAGATGACTATCATTTAGAAATGCAGTCCATGGGAGGCGTAATATTTTAAAGGTTATTCGCCAATTTGTGTAGTTTCACGCTTGTATAAAGGGTGTACAACGTGTATTTGCAAAGTATATGTAATAAACAACAAACTGCGTTGCATTGGCGTGCATGTTATTAGTGATATCAATGAGTTTTTAAGTGGAGGTTGAATGCATGGGCTTCCCGGCGACGCCAAATGAAGCTTTTCCCCGTTCAACGTTTGAGGCTTATTTTCACCTCTTCAGGGTTATTGAAAATTGTAGGTATAGATATTATTGGATTGCTGGGGGTACACAGATTCTGTTTATATAATTTATTACTGGAAGGAAGCATGCTGAAGTACGTATACTTGCAAAAAATGAACGTAATTTATTTTCTCCCTTCAAATTTTCAAAATGGCGGACATATGTCTTTTTCTCACTTCCCCATCGCTTTCGCTCCAAATTAATTTTATAGAAATGTGTATTCTAATGGGAAAAGGGTAAATTAAATACAGGGAATGCATTTTTGAAATGTTTATTTAGTATAAAAACCCATTTAAATGTTGTCTTTGCTTGTGGGAAGAGTCGAAACGAAGGCAAGGTCCCTGGATGGAATGAGTGTATCATAGGCCTACAGTAAAGTATAGGCCTGGGTCAAAGAAGGTTAGCTACTCCTCTTTGGCGTAAACTTCTTTCGCCTGCTGCACGGAGGCCTATAATGAATCAAAGAACGTACAGCTTTACGTTCTTTGAATGAATGTAACCGGCAAACCACGCGCATGGGAGTTCAGCTTTAAATTTCCTTTGCCGAGGATTTAAAATCCTGGTGATGTTATAGCGCCATTCTCTACGTCAGGCTTAAACGAAGACAAATTAATAATTTAGGATATTTTACGATTGTTAATCCCCGAGCCATACCTGCGGTGTTTTTGTTGGATCTGAGTAATTTACGTGCAGTGCAAATAGCTTATAGACTAATATATAGGGCCTTGTCAGCAGGCAATGCTTTGTCTACAAATGCTATTACTGCTACTATGATGCTGTATATTTAATTTCATTTATTTAATTTAAAGTCTGTACACATAGTGATTTTAGACCAACAACAACATTTAAGGAAAAAAAATAATTTAAAAGATTTAAAATTAACATTGTAACAATTTCACCAGCTGAAACTCTTAATTAAAATTTACAAAATTCTTGACATCAAACGTATTCTTTCTTACATGTGAGGGTACTACCAAAGAGCTTAGTATGGAAAGAGAGGGAACTTCCATTATGTCCTATACAAAAATGCGAGACGCTCTCACGGATTATTTCCCTTTGCTCAGGCTGGCTATATTTCATCATCTGCTATATGAATGATCTGTGTGTGGTAACTTATTGAGCCTATGCCATTGCAAAAGAACATTTTTATGGCAACGTTTGCAAAAACCAAACTTTTAACCATCATTATTATTAACATTCCGCTACTGCTGTCTTTTTTTTTTTTTAATGTTTACTTATTGACATTTATTATGTGATTTTATGCTGCTTATGTGTGTATGTCATAGGTTCGTTTTCTGCCCTGGAATTTATTATTTTTTAATCAACGACAGATATTTTAAAATTAAAATATGCATGACAGATTGTTTCATTTATCCGAAACTGTGTAAATCCGTAATCGTGAGAGAGAGAGAGAGAGAGAGAGAGAGAGAGAGAGAGAGAGAGAGAGAGGTGTTGGGGGAAGAGAGAGCTCTGTCATTCAATCAATTAATCACAATAAAGCACAATAACAAAATGTTTCACTAATATTGTGAATTTAATTTATATCAGGTGTCCCCCTACCTCCCAACCCTCTCACCTCCCACATCACTGGCTTAATAACATCAGTCACTTCATGGAAAATAATTAATTAATCAGACAGAACAATCAGAACCTATACTACAACATTCCACGCAATATAGATCTAATGCGCAGAAATTCACAGATCAGAACAAGGACTGAGTTTCTACATTACATTTTTCTTCCCGTTTACACTCAAACGAAAAGGGATTACAACAGATCAAGGACCATTTTTGTGCCTAGGTAAGGGGTTATCTTGCACAGTATTTGATCACGAGGAGAAAACAGACTTAGTCTAATTTAACTTGTTAACATAAGCAGTTTGACAAAGCCAAACTGCCAATCTGACAACATCTACTTTTGAAATGTAAGCACAAATATAATAGTCAAACAACCTAGAAACAACGTAAACAGTGAGCGACCTTTTGAACGTAAACTGTCAGCAAGCAAATAGTTTTTGTTTTAGCACATAGAATAGATATAACATGAATCACTGAAGCCTCTCCCCAATTGTTTTAACAACACTGCAGCGGTCTTGGTTTAGGCCTATATAAACACACAAAAAAGAAGTTTTTCGATTGCAATTTACCTTTCTTTGTCTCTTGGAAACTTGAAAAAGAACTTGCCATCACAACTTTTCTTGTATCTGGCATTACGGCAATTGATGGCTGTGCAAAAGTCACCGCCCTGTTTTACTCGGTCGCCTTTTGTCATTCATTCATTCTTTTAAATTAACGTCCCCGGACACGGTGTGTATAGGGGACAAACCTTTTGTCTTTCTGCCACGAGCCATTTATAGCATGTCGACAAGGGAGCGTAACTCGTATCTTCCGTCTCGCGGTTCTGGACCAAGTTCCCCCTCTTTCTATAATACGCTCTTTGGTGGTATTTACACTAACATTCGCGGACAGGTGTCACTGACCAGTCCACATAAGCCCTTCTTTCCTAATAGCATTACTCCACGTTTAGTCTTCTTCAGACCACATACAGCTCTGTTGTATACAAGATAGACTACCAGTACGCTTTGGCCCAACTGGAACTCTTGAATCCGTTAAGTTACTCTTATCATCACGAAAGGACCTGGTCGCTCTATGCTCCACTGATTTCTCCCTCCCCCCACACCCCTGCACCCACCCACGCCCTATCCTATCCTATCCTATCCTGTCCCGTAACCCGGAGGTCGTAGAGGCACCACAGATGATCGTTTAACCAGCATACTCCATCTTTCTCTGTCCTCAGCCACGCCCTACTCTATCCCATCCCATTCAATCTCGTCAGTTCATTCTGACTTTCCAGTCTTTCCTGGAAATACTTTCATATGTCCTATCCTATCCTATCCCGTAACAAGAAAGTCGTTGGAGCACCACTGAACATCGTTTAACCAGCGGACTCTATTTTTCTCTGTCATCAGCAGCCCTCATGGCTTCATTCAGTGTCAAGTCAGTTATTCTCGAATGTTGTCTTCCCACATTTTTTTCTGTCTCGCTCTTCTTCTGCCTCCTTGCACTGTACTTTGCAGGATGGTCTTTGCAAAGCCTGATGCTCTGGTGACGTAGCCATACCATCGGAGTTTGCGTTTCTTCACCACTGTGAGCATGTCATTGCGTTGTCCAATGGCTTGTGTGATGGTCTGTCGGACTTCGTCGTAGGTGATGTGCTGGGTATAGGAAATGCCCAGAAGTCTTCTGTAGCACCTCATCTCCATGCTTTGTATTCTTCGTTGTAGGTTTGCTGTGATAGTCCATGTTTCGCAAGCGTATAGGAAGATGGAGATAACAAGGGGGCGCAGCATCCTTACCTTTGGAATGCAGACTGATGGTCCTGTCTTTCCAAATAAGCTTCAATCTTGTCACGGCAGCAGTTGTGTGTGCTATCCTGGAGAGGACTTCCCGTCTGGACCCATTATCTGATACAATTGCTCCTAAATATTTGAAGCTGTGTACCCTGTTGAGGGATTGGCCTTGGAATTCGATGTCCATGTTGATGCCTTTGGTATTGTTGGTCATCATTTTGGTCTTATCTGAGCGTATTTCCATTCCAAAGGCTCTGGAGGTGGTGTCAAACCTCTGTACCAGCTGTTCAAGTTCTTGTTCTTCTCCAGCCAATCCATCAATGTCATCCGCAAACCGGAGGTTGGAGATTGCTCTACCCCCTATGCTGAGTGTGCGTTCATGACCTGCAAGGCCCTCTGACATGATGCGTTCCAAAAAGATGTTGAAGAGTGTTCAACTTTAATATAATCAGGAATCAAAACGAGGCCAAAATCGGTCTGTCGATCGGTTTTTGTAATTCGTGATACATTTTCTGCAGCAACTTTCTACTTCTGAAATAGTTATCGTTTCAGGCGAGGGCATGACAGATATCTGACAATCAGAATGAAAACTGTTATTACCAAATCGAGGAGGTAAATTTATGCTCGACGTATTTCTTCCATCAAGTTGTTGATATATTAGGTCGGTTCGAGAAATCCTTTGAAATTACTTACCTATCTACTCGATACGCTAATACTAACAACAGATTGTAGAATTGGGCTGCAAAATGTCCTGTCCGTCTCCTTAGAGCGATCTCCATACCTTTGTACCACTCGTATGGGTGGTGAGTGTGTGTTTAAAAATGTGTGTAACATGTAAAGAGAGTAACTGTGTTTACAGATATAAGCACGTTTAGATTGATGCAGGAGAAAAGAGTAGATTGATGCGAGAGAAAAGAGTAGATTGATGCGAGAGAAAAGAGTAGATTGAAGCGGGATAAAGTACTAGATTTATGCGGGAAAAAAATAGTTCATTGATGCGGGAGAAAAGAGTAGGTTTAATGCGAGAGAATAGAGTAGATTGATGCGGGAGAAAAGAGTAGATTGATGCGGGAGAAAAGAGTAGATTGATGCGGGAGAAAAGAGTGTACGCCTATATAGCATCCAGCATTGGTCATAGCCATGTGGGAAAAATGTCGTTCTCATGTTCCAGAAGTAGCGGGTTCAGTCCTTGTTAGTGAAGACGGTGTTAAAAACTGGATATATTTCGTCCATCGTGAAAAAGGAAGAACTTATTCATCTTGTCCTAAAGCGTCGTCACTCCAGAATCTGTCTTCCAATTTCTCAACTTATTTTGACACGCTGCAACGCGAGCAAGTGAACAAACAAAAAACCCTTTATTCAAATCCTCTTTATCAAATAATCTTCAAGAGTGACAGTACTGACATCAGCCATGAAACACAATCCTGATACCACCCAACATCTTTCTGCTGGACTCAGGTTTATGTGCTGAATCTAGGAGCTTGTGCCACTGGTAAAAACAAGCACACGCTGGCATCGTCCTGCAATCTCTGCCTGCCGATCCTAATCCTCTGGCTAATCTTAAACAATGTCAGTATAAGCATCACTGTTGAAACACAATCCAAATGCCACCCATCATCAAACAAGTGGTGAATCTGCTGGCTATAGCTTCTCGCGGCTGTAAAAACAAACAGCCCCGCAAATCCCTGGCTATATCGCGCCCTGATACCTGTTTTTACCGAGACTTATGTCTGTTTTTACCTTAGTTCATACCTGTTTTTACCCGAGCTAATACCTGTATCTATCTGTGATGGCAGCCTTAACGCAGCAGGTAGTGGACGCCCTTTTCCGGGACATGCAGAGAGTATAGAACAAAACCCCACATGAGTAGTGCAGTCAGTGCTTGTTTCTCACGTCTCTGACCTTCAGTGCGGTTTGGATACCAGACCACCTACAACACAATGAGATCTCGACTGTACAGTAGCATCACGTTTCACTACCATCCACATCTTGGACTAGTACACTTCATGCAAAAGTACATAGACTTTGTTCTCAACTTCATAGCCTAAGATACTTTCACACACACACACACACACACACACACACACACACACACACAAACACAAACACACTTATTTGCAAAACATCAGAACTGGATAATTTTAGAATGTAGGAATCGGAATGTTTTTGACGGAAAAAGGGCAACATTCATCTAAAAATGTAAGAATCTTATGTAAAATTGGATCCATCCGTCTAAAATGTTGACCTAGTTCGTCACCTATAGGGGACGATATAGGTCGAATTTTCTTCAAAATTTGCCTGAAATGTGGCTAGATTTTCTCCGTTCCGGATAGAGCACTCCCTTGTACACTCTCATGCACTACAACTGCACTCCCATGCACTAAAAGAGCACTCGCGTATTTAGAAAAAATGAGGTCCTGGAAATAGTGGGATCCTAGCAAATGAACCCATTTGTAGCTAAGAAAGGCAAGTTCTGGTACCCATTTGTACATTTGTAACTGCACACACAAACACACACACATACACACACAAGTATGTAAAACATCAAGACTGGGTTTTGCTAAGAATGTAGGAATCGGAAAGTGATTTTTAACAGAAAAGGGTTAGGGCAAGGGTTAGTGATAGCTCTGCAACTAGCCCTTACCCGAACCCTTTTCTAAAAAGTTGACCTAGTTCGTCTCCTATAGGCGACGAAATAGGTCGAATTTTGTTCAAAACTTCTCAGAAAATTCACTGTATTTTCTCCGTCCCGGATAGAGCACTCCTGTGTACTAAAAACACTCTCACTCACTACAACTGCACTCCCATGCACTAAAAGAGCACTCCTGCGTACTTAGAAAAAAGTGGGTGGCTGGAAAACTCTGGGTGCCTGTCACGTGGGGTTTATGGGCTCTGCACAATGGAATTATGGACCCTCACGTCTATTCGGTGGGAACTGCTAGTAAGTCACCCTATGAATTACTTTAATAAATTTATTTGTTTAGCTCGTTCTGTGTTAAGGTTGGGGTACAGAAATAGATAGAAAAATGGTAAAAGATTACTGTCACACTAGCTTTCACACGGCTATGAATCATATGTAGTCCAGCCACTTGATAACAGTTAAAATCACACATTTATTTCTTCTACTCTATACAAGATTCTCTAAGTACTAATCTAACTTAAAAAGTCTCAGTCACTGCTAATAGTTCGATCGCTGATAGTCTAGGCAGCTGTTATATCTTCCTCGGGCACTTTGCTATAAGTTTATGTAGATTTGGACTACTGTGGTCCGTTTTACAGTTTCTGAGGAGTTGGACTACTGTGGTCCTGTTATGATCAGTTTAAGTGCACTTCTGGGTGTACACTTAACTTTCTTATGGTGCGGTCGAAGTCCTTCTGTGAGGTAGCTTCTGGTACACCTTTGTAGTTGTGTAGTTGGGTTCCCTTGCCACGCTGTGGGGTCTGACAGGGTGTCTTTCAAGGCAGCTCTTTCCGTCTTGTGCGGTAGAGGATCCTCAACCAACTAGTCGTTTCTGTGGAGTGGGGTGCACAGGATAGCTCGCCTGCTCGTCTGTAATATAAGAGACGAAATTCTGCACAACCCTGAATAATCGGTTTGTGCAGAGCGTCTCACTGAAAGCCAAAGTAGCCCTCAGTGATAGCTCCACATCTCTATACATAAGCGACGAACATTCTGCTACTTCCGGGGTCCACTGGAATCTCACTCTAAATTCCTATACATACATAAATATAAATCGTGTCTAACTATACACATACAGAATTAATAATAATATAACCATTCAGTGGTACAGCCACTGGTCTGCAAACATACATATAAGGTAAACAACAGTGGTTCCGTACGGGATACAACATGGCGGCGCAACCGGTCGTGTTTCGCCTCGTGGTCGGCTCTTTCACGTGGTACGGCAAATTCGGATTAACAATTCACATTTATGCATAGCAAATTCCACAAACATAATTTCAACCATAATATAAATATATCACGATGAAACAGAAGGGTGTTCATTTACCTGTTTGACAAGTTCAGGCCCGTGATGACTTGAGAGAATTCTAAGATTCCTAAGTCCTGCTTCCTGGTCTATGAGTGAAGATAGTTCTCTGCTAGCTAAGGAGATGTTACTTCTTCCTCGTCTCACACACGACTGACCAAGCTGTGCTAGGTTTTGACACAGTCAAAACTGCTCTACCCACTTAGCCTGCTGCTGATTGGTTAAAACGGTCCGATTCAAAGCTCAAGTGCTGAGTCACTGCGATGTGGGTCGGGCTCGCGGTGTGTGGTATGCTGTGTAATTTAATTGCTACTGTGTAATAGTCTAACTTCTCTACTGTTACAATTACTACACAAAGCTAAACAGTCAATGGGCAGGGTAAACTGCTCGGTTCATGACAGTGCCTAATACATTCACCCATTTCCTGCATAAAAAGCAAGGTTAGTCACTCATTTTAAGGCTTATACCTCCGCACATACACACACACACATAATATGTGTGTAGGGGTATGCAGGTATATATATATATATATATATATATATATATATATATATATATATATATATATATATATATATATATATATATATATATATATATATATATATATATATATATATATCCCACACCCAATTATCGTTCCTGTAATATTACTATACCACTTCAAAGTATTATTAATATAAATAAAAGTTTAGTAGTAATACTAAAGGTGCATACTCTGCATAAATTATTTTCAGGCACACGCGGAACTGTAACACGTGCATGATTTAATGACATATTAGATTTTCTGTAATATTTATACATCCTTGTGGAAGATAGATAGATAGATATTCAGTGCTTATAGGGTCCAGCGGACTGCCAAGAGCCGAATCAGGACCACTCCTTGTGGAAGAATTCGACAGGCGTGAAAGAGAGGAGAAGAAGAAGCCTAAACGGCACAACTAATCTAAAAGACTCCGATAGACTAGCAATTCCACTAGATCATTCCAAAGGAAGAAGAAGCGTCACTGTCAGGCTAAGTGGAATACCTCCCACCACTAGAAGAAATACAAGTATCAATGTATACTGGAACTAAAAATAGACACACTGCTGTTGTGAAGAAGAAAAAAAAAAGAAGAAGAAATGTCTGTTTGCAGGTAGGAGCAGTTGTCGGCAATCTCGTTTCATGAAATCATTATAGGATTACAGTATATTAAAAGAGGAAAATGAGACAGAGAAAGACAAAAGACAAGAACAGACAGACAGAGACAGAGCACACTGGCACAACCACAGGAGAGAAAAGAATAGGAAGACGACTATGACGCCATGACGACGACGACGAAGAAGAAGAAGAAGAAGAAGAAGAAGAAGAAGAAGAAGAAGAAGAAGAAGAAGAAGAAGAAGAAGAAGAAGAAGAAGAGGAGGAGGAGGAAGAAGAAGAAGAAGACGAAGAAGAAGAATGGGAAATACTACTACTACTACTACTACTACTACTACTACTACTACTACTACTACTACTACTACTACTACTAGTAATAATAATAATAATAATAATAATAATAATTATTATTATTATTATTATTATTATTATTATTATTATTATTATTATTGTTGTTGTTGTTGTTGTTGTTATTATTATTAACAATAATAATAACAATTTATTTTATTTACAAACATCTTGTTACACTCCGTTTGATGATGGTGTTTTTCTTTATCAGTATCTGATTCAGCCCCAATGCTGAATTCCTGATAGTGTAACTCAGATTCGTTTATTCACGCAACCCGCTCAAGCAGCATACAAGTCACAAAGTCGACGTATGAAGTTTTCCACTTTTATTCAGCACACATCAACAACTGAATACAATCGCTCAATCGCCTTTCCACTCTTAAATTTACTTTCCAACTTCACTATCAACAACTCTCTACATCTCTACTTTTTAACAGTGCGGCGCTTATATAGTCTCTCTACATACACGGGAATAAACGAGAATAATCCTACATAAACCACCACAACCAATCAAAATGAATTTCATCATCACGTGACTCACGTCATACAACCTCATTTGGAATGGAAGCTTCCATGGTAACCAACAGAATAATCCACACGCTTCGATCGATAGTAAACAACTGATTCCCGAAAATTCTCAAACAATATCGACCAACTAAAAACACTAACGTTACACAAAGCCTCTACTAATAACAACGCAAAATCAAATCAAAGATAAATACACTCTATTACTGCATGCGTTGCAAAAATAAAACGAACAGATCTATCGCGCGCGTCACACACAAGCCTACCATTGCATGCGCTTCACACATAATATCGTGCGCATTTCACACGCACCAACATGAGCGTCTCAACGTAACACATCTACACCTTTCCCTCATTGAAAAGCTCAAAGCGAATTTATAACCGAAAAAAAAATATGACAGAAGACGGTTACATGAACTGGTAAGCATTCAAAAGAACCGAAGATAACACATTTCAGCGTCACAGATCCTTTTGGTTAGAGAGTGCGGAGGAGGTATACTCAGGTTGAAGAAGTCTCATTCACGCATTCTCTCTCTCCTCTCTCCCTCTCTCTCTCTCATCTCTCATCTCTCTCTCTCTCTCTCTCTCTCTCTCTCTCTCTCTCTCTCTCTCTCTCTCTCTCTCTCTCTCTCTCTCTCTCTCTCTCTCTCCCGAACTCTCTACCGAACGCCAGTTCGTTGATGACCGTTGAAAGTTTCTCTTTATTCCAAGTACATCATCTAAAGACAAAGCAAGACAGCAAAAGGCAGTGCCCGTGGAAGAAAACAGCTTAGCCGCAGTCGAGTGATGAAGTCGCTGGAATGCCCTCCTGAGACTTAGGTAGTTAGTTAAATTCAATTAAATGTCCCCGGACATTGCATGCATAGAGGTTACAAAAGGTAAGAGATTAAGGTAAAATTTCAGGACCACAATTAAAATAAATCCGTAGAAGCAGGAAGAAGCCTGCAAGGGGGTTAAAAAAATGTTGCAATAGAAAGAGAAAAGAGATTGGTGTGTCTGCGTGTCGCGTGCCTTATATATATACCGAAAGGAGAGAGGGCATAGGATAATATAACATTAAAAAAAACATGGAAGCACAGGTGTGCTAGAAAGAAGACGAGTTGCTAACATGGACAACAAAAAAGGAGTCAGGTGTTACGCCATAACTGCTGCTGCGCCGGAAACATCGACGGCAGATGCAAAAGATCTAGCCACCTTTTCCCACCGCCAAACCCAACACATCTTCCGCACTTAACACACACGCACACAAAGGCACGCGACACGCAGACGCACCTACACCCACAGAGAGAGAGAGAGAGAGAGAGAGAGAGATACAGAGAGAGAGATACAGAGAGAGAGACAGACAGATACACACACGCACGCACGCACACATACACACACATAAACACGAACACACACACTACCCAACTCCCATACCAGTCACCATTGCGGAAACAAAGCAACAAAAAATGTTGTTACATCATCATCTAGAATGAAGACTGTGATGTAGCAACCATTCGGCAATGTAAGCCTGAAATGGAAAGCTCCAAGTTGAACAAACTTGTTGTCTCCCGTGATACACCCGCCAGCAGTCACTTTCTAAACATAACCCTGTTCAAAACTACCAACACTGCAACCCTAGATTGTAGAACTATGTTTGGCAATGGATTCTCTTTCAGAAAGTCTTTCCCATCTCATCTCTGTTGCCAGCCAGCCACATTGTGCATATTAAATTCAATTCAGTAATTTCATTTAACGTCTATTCACAGTTTGTGATATTAGACCATACACGCAAGCATACACACAATCACACGCAAAATACAAAAAGCACATCCAAGGATCAGGCATAATAATCACAAAAATTTGCTCACTGGAGACTGGCTAATAATGTTTTAACAGATGTTCAACGGAGAGTGGTTGAGAACATGGACACATAGCATTAGCTAAAAATTTAGTATTCCATGAGTTGACTCTTAGCTTATTGATTATTCTACATAAGTTTCTAGAACATGAGTAATGATCTATTCCAGTACTTTGTGATAATGTGGAGTACATTGATCTTTCTACCAACGAAAGGAGTTCCGATCCAAATTGTGGATACTTTTTTCGAATGGAGATGGTTTTTTTTTTTAGAAACTTCATTCAGATGTCTTCCAATGCTTTGGAAAATCAGTCCCTTGTTTTAAAAAAAAATCCTAGGTTATACACTGACGAGATGAGAACACATCAATATGGCCATATGTATCTATGGCACAAATCCACAATTGCTAACCATGCAGCAGAGAAGGGGAGATAGCTCTTTCCCATTATTGTCTCATTCCAAGGAGTATATCAACTAATAGGGAGTTTATCCAAGATGATATCAATAAACTCTAGTCCATCTCTATAGACGAAAGCCACCGTTATCACATGTGTTTTACACAAAATTAATGTTTGTTTCCAGACATATTCAGGTGGTGTGAGAGTACCAGGAAAACTATATATCGCGATCTATTTTGCTGATTGATTACCACTACCCGCGTCAGCTTGGAAGTGGATGTGTACCGTTCATTCCCGCAACAGCACGCTAGCGTTGATAGGTATAATAATCCAGGCTATATAAAATAGCCTATGGAATGGAAATAAGGGCAGAGAAGACCAAAATGATGACCAACAACACCAATGGCATCAATACGGACATCAAAGTCCAAGGCCAATCCTTCAACACAGTGCATAGCTTCAAATATTTAGGAGCCATTGTATCAGACAATGGGTACCGACAGGAAGTCCTCTCCAGGATCGCACAAACAACTGCTGCCCTGACAAGGTTGAAGCCCATTTGGAAAGACAGGACCATCAGTCTACATTCCAAAGTAAGACTGCTGCGCTCCCTTGTCATCTCCATCTTCCCATATGCTTGCGAAGCATGGACCCTCACAGCAGATCTCCAACGAAGAATACAAAGCATGGAGATGAGGTGCTACAGAAGACTATTCTGCAAGGCACAGTGCAAGGAGGTAGAAGAAGAGGAAGACCAAAAAAGAGGTGGGAGGACAACATTCGAGAATGGACTGGTTTGACACTGAGCGAAGCCATCAGGGCTGCTGAGGACAGAGAAAGATGGAGTATGCTGGTTACACGATCATCTGTGATGCCCCTACGACCTTCGGGTTACGGGACAAGATAGGATAGGATAGGATATAAAATACCATGTTACAACAATTTACAATGTAATGCCCAGCCTGCATTTCCCTTTCCCTACTACGCTTCATTTACTAGTTACTGCATGTAGGTAATACAGAGTATTATACTCTTTGCTAATATTGCTGTGTTGCTGCTTATCAGAGGCATCACGGAGTGTGTCCGCGTGTACAGAGATAGCCTGATAGGGCAATGACAGCTGTCGTGTTCCCCCATCTCCAACGTTTTGCCCCTGATGTATTCATCCCAGATAACTATCCGCACGCTTGGGTAGACAGGGTACAAGCCCAAAGATCTGCTCAGCTCGCCGGAACTGCAAGGAGATCAAAGGGGTTAACAGGAAGTTAAAGAGGTCTTACCACTGCCATCTCAAACACCTTGGTGATGATGATAATGATGATGATAATGATGATGATGATGACGACGTTGATGATAATGATGATGATGATGATGTGATAACGCTTGTTACTCTCTATGTTCAGCGAGTTTACGATCAGAAATAATTAAAATAAAACATTCTACAGCCTCATCTAAAGCATATAAGGGATGCCCAAGATGTGCTATGTTTTAAGCCCACCTGTGAAATGTTACTGAAAATTTACACTTGAAAATTCGTGTAGCGATAAAGAGAAGTTAATGATATGAAAAAACTAAATTATGGTGCGCATTCACGAAGTGTAAACTAAGGTGCTATATTATTGCTTGGCGGAGTAGTTTCCAATCAAAGAGTGTGTGTTCAGTTCCGAATGAGCATTGCACAATTATCAAATTCCGAGAATAGTTTCCAGTACAGGAATGCCTTCTAAATTAGAATAATTACGTATGATTGTCGGTATAAAGACGCTTGTTTAAGTATTTAATTGTTCGTGTTTTGCCCATTACCTCTCTAAACTATATGCGCGAACACACATTAATGCACACACAGATTCCCGTCTCTCGGGAGTATGTCTTTCCACTTTTTTCCAGGTTGTTGCTCCTGGGAATTACTTTTTCTCCGACATAAAGACAAACAGACACACACACACACATACACACACCCCACACATACCCACCCGCACACACACACACACACACACACACACACACACACACATTTCGTTACTTACTTTTTGTTAAAACAGTTGCCTTGTACCAATTCAGTTCCTTCTTCTTTTTCTTGTTGTTGTTCTTCTTCTTTTTCTTCTTCCTCTTCTTCTTTTTTTTTGTCATAGTCCTTCTCTTTTTCTTCTTCCACCCTCTACTTCTTCTTTTCTTCTTTTGCCTTGCATCAATTGTGTCTTTTATTACCCTTCTTCTTCTCCTTCCCGTTGTTCTTCTTCTTCTTGGTCCCACCGCCGTTGCTCAAGTGGTAGAGCGTTCGCCTGGCACACCGATGATCCAGGTTCGAATCTCGTGGTGGGCGAAATAAAAAGTGGCCATTTTCACTGTCCATTTTAGCAGTATGATCGCTCTGGTGGATCAGTACTGATTTAGGTCTCCACCCCTTGTTCCCTCGGATGGCGATCACCGTCTGCCATATCGCTAATAGAGGGTGTAGATGTTAAACCTCAGTGTTTACTACACACTTCTTCTTCTTCTTCTTCTTCTTCTTCTTCTTCTTCTTCTTCTTCTTCTTCTTCTTCTTCTTCTTCTTCTTCTTCTTCTTCTTCTTTTTCTTCTTCTTCTTCTTCTTCTTTTTCTTCTTCTTCTTCTTTTTTTCCTTCTTCTTCTTTTTTTTCTTCTTCTTCTTTTACTTCTTCTTCTTCTTCTTCTTCTTCTTCTTCTTCTTCTTCTTCTTCTTCTTCTTCTTCTTCTTCTTCTTCTTCTTCTTCTTCTTCTTCTTCTCGTCATCGCCCTTCTTTTTCCCCTCTTCCACCTTTTTAAAAAAAATATATTATTATTCTCTTCTTCGTGAAATGCATAATAATAATAATAATAATAATAATAATGTTCGTCATTTATAAGGCGCCTTAGCCTAAGGATCAAGGCGCTGGCCGATACAGGATCTAACTCAAACCGTCCGAGATGCCCACCCGCAGCCTTTGGCGCATGGTATGACGCCCGGACAACTGAGCACAATCCTGGGCAGCCAGGGATGGGGGAGAAGGACCAAGTGCATGCTGGGTGTGTTCTTGTTACCGGCACTCACCCGTCTAGGACATGAGCGTCAGGATCTTTAAAGTCCGTTATGATGGAATGTATGCGACACACAGACTAGACCTCGGTTTATACTCTCATCCGAAGGAGTAGGAAAACAGGAATAAAGTGTCTTTCCCAGAGACACAACACAATGGCTCGGCCAGGGCTCGAACCCGGGACCTTCAGATCCTCAAGCCGAAGCACTACCATTAGACCACAGTGCCTCCCATATGACAAACAAGGCATAAAATCTATTCCGAGATTGGCAGTTCAAACAAATCCATTTAAATGGATTCTCTGTCAGGACACACACAAACACACACAGACGCAAGCACAAAGACAAACACACAAGTACACTCTCTCCCACTCGTTCTCTCTCTTTTTCCTCTCTCCCTCCTTCTCTATCCTTTCTTTCTCTCTCTCTCTCTCTCTCTCTCTCTCTCTCTCTCTCTCTCTCTCTCTCTCTCTCTCTCTCTCTCTCTCTCTCTCTCTCTCTCTTCTTTCTCTCTGTTGGTGGATATCACACTGCGTAGCTGAGACAGGCCGAGGAGAGGCGACTTAAGCCTCGGTCAGTTTTTGCTAGGCAGCATCGGCGGACATTAACAAAATTTTGCAATATACGTCTCAAGTTTGACTGTCGATCGATCCGTTTATTTTAATACCTTTCAGTCATTTGGAAGTCCATTATACATCTTTCGCTTTTACGCTGCCTCATATTTTGGCCAATACTGGTATGAGAACAGTGACCTGAGCACGGTGAATCCATAGAGCTGTATGCCTCAGCGAGATGAGCTCTCGTCACGCAACAGTCATTTGTATTGGGTGGGAGGAGGAGGGACGATGCTGTCCACGACCGTTAAAGCTACATCAATCAAGCTACCATGACCTCCCAATTTCCAACGAGGCCCTCTCTCTTTCTCCCGCTTAAATCTTCTTCGTCACCACCACCCTCACCCCAACTCCCCATCCCACTTATTCCCTCCCTCTACCCATCAGTCTGTTCTCTGTTGCCTTTTCAAATGTACTAATCACTCACTCGGTGTACTACATACCACCTTTTCTATCCTATCCTATCCTATCTTGTAACCCGAAAGTCGTTAAAAAACCACAGATGATCGTTTAACCAGCGCACTCCATCTTTCTGTGTCAGCAACCCTCATGGCTTCTCTCAATGTCAATCCAGTCCAGTCTCGAATGTTGTCCTTCCACCTCTTATTCTGTCTCTGGCTCCATCTTCTTCTGCCTCCTTGCACTGTGCCTTGCAGAATAGTCTTTGCAAGGCCTGATGCTCTGATGACGTGGCCATACCATCGGAGTTTCCCTTTCTTTACCACTGTGAGCAGGTCATCATCTTTTCCAATGGCTTGTGTGATGGTCTGTCGGACTTCGTCGTTGGTGATGTGCTTGGTATAGAAAATGCCCAGAAGTCTTCTATAGCACCTCATCTCCATGTTTTGTATTCTTCTTTGCAGGTCTGATGTGAGGGCCAATTTCTCGCAAGCGTATAGGAAGATGGAGATGACAATGGAGAGTAGCAGCCTTACCTTGGGATGTAGACAGATATTCATGTCTTTCCAAATGGGCTTCAACCTTGTCAGGGCAGCAGTTGTTTATGCTATCCTGGAGAGGACTTCCTGTTGGGACCCATTGTCTAATAAAA
The DNA here is from genome assembly GCA_036898135.1 of Oncomelania hupensis. Taxonomy (NCBI): domain Eukaryota; kingdom Metazoa; phylum Mollusca; class Gastropoda; order Littorinimorpha; family Pomatiopsidae; genus Oncomelania; species Oncomelania hupensis. The sequence goes on from CM072516.1 coordinate 22,771,932, forward strand.
TGGCTCCTAAATATTTGAAGCTATGCACCGCGCTGAGGGACTGACCTTGGACTTTGATGTCCGTATTGATGACATTGGTGTTGTGGGTCATTATTTTTGTCTTTTCTGATTTTTTTTTTAATTTCAAAGGATCTGGAAGTGGTGTCAAGCCTCTGTACCAGCTGTTCAAGTTCTTGTTCCTCTCCAGCCAATCCATCAACGTCATCCGCAAAACGGAGATTGGAGATTGCTCTACCTCCTATGCTGACTGTGTCTTCGTGATCTGCAAGGGCATATGACATGATGCGCTCCAGGAAGATGTTGAAGAGTGTTGGAGAGAGTAGGCATCCTTGACGCACGTTCTGAACCAGTTCCCGATGGCGCTGTTGTGGAGGACTGCACTGGTAGCCTTATCATACAGGCTATTGATGACTTCAATAATGTTAGGGCAGATGTTGTACACTCTCATGATTGCCCACAGAGCTGCATGCCAGACTCGGTCAAACAAACGGATGATATAGATGTTGGTGCTGTAGCTATTTCCCGCAGATTATTCTGAGGATGAAAATCTGCTCAGTTGTTCTTCGTCCTGCACTGAATCCTGCTTGTTCTTCAGCTATGATTTGTTCAGCTTGGAGTTTCAATCTGTTGAGTATTATTTTCAAGATGACTTTGCTGGGGTGGCTGATGAGGCTAATGGTGCTGTAATTTTCACATTCCTAAAGGTTACATTTTTTGGGAGGGAGTGATGACAAGCGACTGAATCCATGGTGTATGCCACTCCCCACTCTGCCAGATCTTGTTACAAATAATGGTGAGGGCGTCAATCATCGCTCCTCCTCCTGCTTGAAGCAAATCTGCTGGTATGTTGTCCACTCCCGCTGACTTCACCTTCTTCAGCGATTGCACTGCTGCCTCAGGCTTTTCTAGGAGAATTTTCAGGAATTCTTCTTCTTCTCTGTTCTGGGGACATCCTAGAACTTATGGGTCTCCGTTTTGTGTGTTGTTGTAAAGGTCAGAGCAGTACTCTGTCCATCTATCCAAGACTTCTTGTTCTTCTGTAAGGCATATGCCAAACTTGCTTTGGATCGTGTAGACCTTGGGCTGTTTAACACTTATCAGCCGTTCACAGTCTGGTTGGCCTTCTTGCTGGTGTTCTTGTTCAGACTGTTCTCTATTTCCTGGCATTGATCTTCTATCCAATTCTCCTTTGCTGTGGGCATGCCTTTTCGGCTGTCATTGTTGATTTTTCGGTAGGCGTCATCTCCTTGTGAGGTGTTCTTTTTCTTTTCCAACTCTCTTCGTTTATTACACAGGTCCAAAAGTTCAGGTGTGTGATCCACGGTTTCTTCTTTGGGCGGTGCTAAGAATCTCAGTGGCGGCATCTGTTACAGCTGAGCTGGAGGTGGTGGTCATGGTGTTGACATCTACTTCACCAGCTCCCAAAATGAACAGTGGTGCGAATTTCCCTCCAATTGTGGCTTGGAATATTTCTGCCACCTTCGGGTATTGCAGTTTATATACCACCACTCGCCAATTTAAAAAAAAGCAACAAGCACTCACATCTCTAACTCCACTTTTCTATCCTGTCTGATAACATTTCAAAATATTGTTATTCATGTAAAAATTTGGAATTTCAAGCAAAATCGCTCTCCTAATTGAATATAAGGGGAGAAGTTAAACAAAACCATTGTTAGATGTGACGCATTCTTCTCAACGTCAATCCTGCTCTCTGTATCTGTAAATGTATCGATTGTGTCAGTACTCGTACATCGACTATTTACTTGGGCTTTACATCAACGGAACGGGAGAGCACGCAAGTTTAAACAACTTAAGGAAATTCAAATCTAGTGTCTCTCAGAATGAATAGAAGTGTTATTGTTGTTATGGGGTGCGTGTTTGTGTGTGTGTATTGTGTGTGTGTTTGTGTATTGTGTGTTTGTGTGTGTGTGATGGATTGTCTTAATTTTGTCTCCCTTGCAACTGTTTTCAATTGGGGACTTCGCATATATTATTACTTTATTGTTGCCTGTTGCTTCGTTGTAGTCTATACTTTTTTTTTAAATAGGTGAATATTTATAATTGCATTTTCTTACACATTTATTGCAATTTGTTGTAGTATTGTCAGCAAAGCATGTCTTACGTTCTCTGTTTGAGATAATAAAGTATTGTTGAATCTTGAATCCCGAAATAAAATCTAAAGATGAACCTGCACCTCTCTCTCTCTCTCCCTCCCTCTCCCTATCTCTCTCTCTATCTCTCTCTTATCTTTAGCTACAGGGATTGCGATTATAAGATTGTTTAAAAAAAAGCAAACAAAATACAAAAAAAACCACCCAAACAAATAACAACCGCACAAAAAAAGTTTGAAAACATGTTTTCTAAAGCCTCGGATGTAATAAAACGGTTTTCGATGTAGGAACGAATGAAGGGCAAACCTGGTTGACGGGTGATCAACGACTTTGAGTATCAAAGACTAGCAGGATGTCCCTCCCCGTCCCCCGGCACACGAGGCAGAGAAAGCTCCAAAATGCCTGTTTGGCTTCACCAGCCTACGACAAAGTCGCTGATAATCTGTAAGATGATCAATTGACGTGGCCGGCCGTGTTTCACAGACAGTGAGGACAGGGCGATCTCTGGGTGGACTTGTTTCTGAAAAATGACGCTTTAAAACCGTTCCATTTTTATAAACCGGCGGACGAACGTGCTCTCTCAAGTCTCTGCCATGATCTCAGACGGCGTGGCGTGGTTGAGACTGGACCAGTCCTTTTCTCTCTCCCTCTGTAAGTCTCAGCACCTGTTGAGCAGGACTACTCAATGCGCCGGGTGACGTAACAAGGTCCGACTGCTACCTTTTTCTAAGGCAGGAAGGGAATGCGAGGTCGATGCGATTATGTAATACCTCAAAGGAAAACCATCCAATCTGCGAATGGGTAGGCCTGCTCAACAGGGCGTTGAGACTTGAGAGAAAGAGAGAGAGAGAGAGAGAGAGAGAGAGAGAGAGAGAGAGAGAGAGAGAGAGAGAGAGAGAGAGAGAGAAAGAATCGTCTAGTCTCAGGCATGCTTCATGTTCCGGACCATCAGTCTACGTTCCAATTTAAGGCTGCTGTGCTCCCTTGTCATCTTCATGTTCCGACCTCAGAATTCTGTGCTTGTCTCTTGTCTGCTTCTGTTCTTTTCTGTCTTTCTGTCTCTGTTATTATGTCTTCCTCTCCACGCTGCCTCGACGCGTTGCCTCTTCAGGCTATCTTTCTTTCTGCCACATGGCCGCACAAACCTTTTCCGTCTCTTCCTCCTTGTATCTATCTCTGGTTTTCTTTCCGTCCCTCTCACTGCAGTATCTCTGTCTCTGTCTCCCTCCCTCCCTCCACCATCGCTCTTCCGTTCTCTTTCTCTGTCTCTCTTGCCGCAGTACTTCCCCAGTTTTAATTTGTTTAATTCAACGTCTATTCACACCACTTTCCCAGTATATGTATCCACATTTCAATAATATTCCAACTAACATGGTTTTTCTACAGCTGGTACAAGCAGAAAACGCACCTTACGTTTGATCATGATCATGATCATGATCATCATGATCATCATCATCGTCGTCGTAGTAGTAATCATCATCATCATCATCATCATCATCACTATCACATTACCATCGTCGTCGTTGTCGCAAGCAGTAGCAGGGGCAACGACGGCAGTAGTTGTTTTTTTAATTATTGTTTTCTTCTCCTTCTTCTTCTTCTTCTTCTTCTTCTTCTTCAAACTAGTTGCACGCTGACTCCAGGGATCAGGATCTAACAGACTAACCTTTATCAGCATTGTTGTGGAGGCACTGGCGAGGAGCCAATTTAGTGCGGCCTGTGCCGTTTTGTCCAGACCGGTCAATAGTTGATTGCAGGGATAAGACGGGATGAGTCATCGCTACTTCCGCTATCGGACAATGATCTTGGTTTCAGACTGACACCAGCCTCCACTGACACCTACTGTTATCTACGTTTTTTTTAAAAAAAGTCTCTATACAGTCAAACTGACCACGGACGGAGTTTAGCCCACTGACACCTTCTGTTATCTTCTTGCCGAATGAGGCAACTTCTTTGGAATCTGACCCACCACTGCTGACAGCTAGTGTTTTATCCACTTTTGTTAAGACCGGGAAACTGACAAGTCAAATGGAATTTATAGTAACATATTTTTTTTCTCGATGTGTGCGTGTATGTGTGTGTATGTATGTGCGTAAGTGGGTGTGTATGACTAGGTGTATATGTGTGTGCTTGCATGTGTGTGTGTGTTTGTTTGTGTGTGTGAGAGAGATTATTTCTGCTTGTGTGCGTGTGTGTTTGGGTGTGTTTGTTTGTGTATGTATGCTTATGTGTTTGCGTGTGTGAATATAGGTGTGTACGTGTGTTTGATTGAGTGTGCATATTATGTGTGATCGAATGTATATGTCAGTATGAGTATGAGGATGTATGTTTAGTTGCGCTTAAATGTGCTTATGTGTGTGTGTGTGTCTGTATGTTTTTCTGTCTGTCTCTCTGCCTGTCGGTCTCTGTGTGGGTGTGTGTGTGTGTGTGGGTGTGGGTGTGTGTGTGGGTGTGGGTGTGTGTGTCTGAATCCATATGCTTGTGAAGAAGGTGATAAAACAGAAGGTTTTTAGTACACGGCGGCAGAGATAGCTCAGTGGTCAGAGCGCACGACTTGTGTGAGTGCGTCTTGGGCGACGTGGGTTCGAATCCTGACTTCAGCGAACTATTTTGTGATTGCTGGATATTACGGGCCAGCGCCTTGAGAAGCTGTCTGAGCTTGTAAGTGCGCTTTCTATATAAGAGAAATCTCTTTTCTTTTTCTTTTACACGAATTACGTCAAAGTACACTATTTGTTATATTGCTGTTTCCGAAGTTAAGATGACTGTCTGGAGGCTCTCTGAAGTGATCTACACCTAGACCACCACACTGCGTAACTGAGACTCTCTAAAGTGATCTACACCTAGACCACCACACTGCGTAACTGAGACTCTCTAAAGTGATCTACACCTAGACCACCACACTGCGTAACTGAGACTCTCTAAAGTGATCTACACCTAGACCACCACACTGCGTAACTGAGACTCTCTAAAGTGATCTACACCTAGACCACCACACTGCGTAACTGAGACTCTCTAAAGTGATCTACACCTAGACCACCACACTGCGTAACTGAGACTCTCTAAAGTGATCTACACCTAGACCACCACACTGCGTAACTGAGACTCTCTAAAGTGATCTACACCTAGACCACCACACTGCGTAACTGAGACTGGACGAGACTTGCATTCGACTCTCCCCAAGGGGAGATTTCACGGTGCAACTACGTTACCGCACCCGGCTTTAATAGATTTGCTTTACGACCAGTAGCACAGATGGGGAAGAGGGGAACATAAGCCTAGCTCGGCCAGTCTCAGCTAAGCTGTGTGCTTGACCACTTCATGTCCCAGCTTCTCAATTATTCGCCGAAGGTTTGCGTGGGAACATCTCTATATGCAATCCTTTTTAGGCCTCATCGCACTTTTGTGGCACCGTACTTTTTGTGCGTCACCCACTGAATGCGGGGTTATGATGTAAGCATGTTTAAAAACTCACCTTTTGTGTATAGTCTAGTGTTTCCACCTGTTGCTTTCTTCGATTTATTTATATCCACCCATGACAGAAGGGAGAATGACAGAAGGGAGAATGGACAAAAAGTCGAAAGACAGATGGTTGACTGGACAAAATGGAGAATGGACGAAATGGAGAAAGACAAAACGGAGAAAGGCAGAAAGGAGACTGGACAAATTGGAGAACGGACAAAGGGGAGAATTGTCCATTCTCCCATTTGTCTATTCCCCAATTTGTCTTCTCCATTTTGCATTTCTCCCTTTTGTCGATTCTCCCTTCTGTCGGCCACCCCCACCCGTGGATGGTTTGGAGCACGGAATTTTGGAGAGAATATTTGGTGTACTTCAAATGCACACAACGCCCAAACGTAAACAAATGCGTAAAACAAGTTCCTTGTATTTGTCAGTGAGGAACCTCTTTTTTGTCAGGGCCGGCAATGTGAAGGGTATGACTCGTCTCCTCTCCTTAGCTGCTTTACTTTCCTCGAATATGTACTGTTCTGTACAGAGAGGCAGATATCCCCCCAAAGTTAGTGTATTGGACTGCTTGTTCCGCACTGATTCGTTTCATTTCTGTATTTACTTCGACAAGGTTTAGAACAATAATTACATTTATATCATGGATATTAGCGGTATGCCTAATATAAAAACAACAACAACAACAGCAAACACATTAATCGTCATCGTCATCATCATCATCATCATCATCATCATCATCATCATCATCATCATCATCATCATCATCATCATCATCAACAATAACAACAACATTGTCATTATCATTATCATCGTGAAGAGCGGCAGTGAACATCTCTCCCCACAAGAAAACGCCAAAAATTAATCTTTTCAAACGTTCGCACATTCCTCACATCTATTGACCGCCTCGTTAGAAAATAGCCCAATTATGTAAGATCACCCCTGATTGGTAACCGGGATACCAATTAAACCAATCCCCGTTCGTTTCCCTCTCCCTAGTAGTTACACCTCACCCCTCCGGAGTCCGCACCACAAGTTTATTAATAGCTGTCAGAGTGAAACTGACCACATACTTGTCTCTTTGAAACCGAATAGACGAGTTCAGTACTATTTTAATTATCTGTTCACGTGCAAACGCGCAGTCTCGAACTATTTCTATATATATATATATATATATATATATATATATATATATATATATATATATATATATATATATATATATATATATATATATATATATATATATATATATGTGTGTGTGTGTGTGTGTGTGTGTGTGTGTGCGTGTGTGTGTGTGTTGTATTTATTTTACTTTCTTTTTTTTACTTGCACGTGACCTTCTTTTCTTTTTTTTCTTTGTTTTCTTGTCTTCTTTTGTAATTTTAAAATTCCCCCCTTCTCCAAACTGATTTTTTTTCCTCGCTGTTTTACATTGCTTCAGGCTTTTATTTACCTTTTTAATCGACAGCTACTATATTGTGTAAAGAGTATTGTTGGGTGCATGTATCTGTTTTTTTGTTAGTTAGTTCATTAATTTTCTTCTTTATTACTCTTTTTTTTTTCTTTTCGATGTTATTGTATTTCTTGTCTCTTATAATATTGTTGTATGTTTGTTTTCTTTTTATTGTTGAGAAGATTGTTTAATAATTTATGCTTCTGTTTCTATTACTTTGTACTTGTTCCTGTTCGCCAAACATTTCATTGTTATCATTGGTCAAAGGGTAGCACTCATTTAAGCTTTGCTTTTGTGTGCCCTTTATGTTTTCCATGGTTTGTTCGCTTGTTTCGTGAATAATAAAATTCTGCTTAAACCAAGATCGTGTGCTCTAACCACCACGCTATGGCGCCCCATCAGAAGCCAAATGGGGAGCAATAAAAGTGATGTGGCACAAGGCTTGTGCATCGATTCAGTCTGGCTCCATTATCAAGTGAACGCCAACTCAATCACCATTTTTGCCCTCTTGCATGCATGCAAACTGCATCATCATCATAGTCATCGTGGTCATCATCATCATCACCATCATCAACATCTATCATCAATTCATCTTCATCATTATGATACCACCACCACTAAGCTTACTACTACCTCCACAACCATCGTGACCTTAGTTGTAGACACTGTCGGTCTTTTCTTCCATTAATTCCTTCTTCTTCTCCTCCTACTCGTTCTTTTCCTCCTCCTCCTCCTCATTCTTCTTCTTCTTCTTCTTCTTCTTCTTCTTCTTCTTCTTCTTCTTCATAATAATAATAATAATAATAATAATAATAATAATAATAATAATAATAATAATAAGAAGAAGAAGAAGAAGAAGAACAATAATAACAATAATAACAATAATCACCAACGCAATAACGCCTTGGTCGGGTTTACTTCGACGTCACATTGCTCGTCTGACAAAAGTTAACAGACCAAGTGATCGTCGTGAATGGTTGGTTCAGTCAGGTGGCAAACAACAGCATGTTAACCATTATCTCCTTCGGAGTTCCCCCTGATGCTTTAGTTGCCTGCTACAACGTTAACTTTGAAAGTTATAAGTATAAAGTTAATTAAAGTTAGTTATACGTTAAAGTTATAACTTTAATGTGACTTAACTTTAATGTGAGTCTGAGACAATTGTTTCCAAACTTTCAAGCAGCATAGAATGATCACGGAAGATTGTGTTAGTGGCCCGCACTATTAAGTACGGTCCTTTCTGATAAACTTACCAGTTTGCAGCTTCTTTCCTGTCTGTCATCGAAGAGCTCTGCAGGAAAATCACCGTATGTTGCCATACAGCTGTGACGCCTTGAGGGTACAGTTAGTTGAAGTATAGACGCTGTGTTGGATGACCTACCAAGCGTAAAGGCGAGGCGATCAGTGGAATAATACCATAGATGGTGTCTTACTGTGAGTGCCTGTACACTCTCGTGGACTACTACTGTCACATTTTGCAAAGGATCTAAGTCATGAAGTAAATGTATCAGATACGATCTTTTAGAATGCTCATAGACGATTTCTACAATTTTCGCAAATATCATTTTCAAACACACACATACACATACACGCACAAACACACACATTCTCTCTCTCTCACACGCACATGCACAAGGCACGATTTTTAATACTAAGAAGTAGTCATACATTTCTTAGCGTGAATGAGACTTTTTTTTCCATTCTGATTAAAGACTCAGAATCACTTTAAAACTTTATTTTTACTTCACTTTAATCTTTGAAGAACTGGAAGAAAAGTTTGAAGTGTTAAGATTCAAGTGCACTCGATATGGGAAAGGGCAGTGCTCGATTTTCTCTGTTTTTCTTCAATGGACAATTTTTCAGAACAGAAGTTTGCGGTTGCCATGCTTTTACATGCGAATGCCTGTTCTTTCTTTATAGCTGAAGTCTAAACGCAGGCGCATTACACGATTTGGGTGACTGTACAGCTTGTACAGAGGCTTGACACCACCTCCAAAATGGAAATAATTGCAGAGAAGACCAAAATGATGATCAACAACCCCAAAGACATCAACATGGACATCAAAATCCAAGGCCAATCCCTCAACACAGTGCATAGCTTCAAATATTTAGGAGCCATTGTATCAGACAATGGTTCCCAACAGGAAGTCCTCTTCAGTATCGCACAAAGAACTGCTGCCCTGACAAAGTTGAAGCCCATTTGAAAAGACATGACCATCAGTCTACAGTCCAAGGTGAGGCTGCTGCGCTCCCGGTTAATCTCCATTTTCCTATGCGGTTACGAAACATGGACCTTCACAGCAGATCTACAACGAAGAATACAAAACATGGAGATGGGGTGCTACAGAAGAATTTTGGCATTTCCTATACTCAGCACATCACCAACGACGAAGTCCGACAGACTATCACACAAGCCATTGGACAACATGATGACCTGCTCACAGTGGTGAAAAAACGGAAACTCCGATGGCATTGCCACGTCACCAGAGCATCAGGCCTTGCAAAAACCATCATGCAAGGCACAGTGTAAGGAGGCAGAGGGAGACCGAAAAAGAGATGGGAGGACAACATTCGAGAATGGACTGGTTTGACACTGAGCGAAGCCATGAGGGTTACTGAGAACAGAGAAAGATGGAATACGCTGGTTAACGATCATCTGTGTTGCCCCAACGACCTTTGAGTTACGGGATAGGATAGGATAGGATAGCGCAGTGTTTTGCAGTGAATGCTCTATGGCGCAGAGGTAGATATCAGCAGGCTCTATATTGTTACTGTGGTCTAAATATATAAATCGTATTTTAACTGCAATTTGTTTGTATGCTTTGAAGACCTACTTCCACGCTAGCTTATATATTGATGAAGATGAAAATAGTGTATTACAAGTTGAAGCATAATCATTACAGTTCTTAGGATCGTCAGGTTCATTCCATACCCTTTCGTTGCATAGAAAGTGATAACAGAGAGCTTGAAAAATATGATTAGATGTCTATCATTCGGCATGACCTTTCCATGAAAATACAGAATCTAGTATTCAACCCAATACTATAACTTTTCTGCACTGCATCCCACTATCCTAGACAATATTGTGGACCCCAGACAAGTATCTGGATAATACCAGGGACCGTGCATTCATAGTCTTTGATAATACTGCAAATAAGCGCATCTAAATCATACTGAGAGGGCAAAGAGTCCATATGAACTTGCATAAAGGGACGAGCCATTCTCAGTTGTGTATAGAGGGGCCGGGTAGCTCAGTTGGTAAGAGCGTCTTGCTAGTAACCGAAAGGTCGCTGGTTCGAATCCCGGATTGGTCAACGTGTGATCATATTATTTTCCCCTTTACCAACAACTGGCCCGCTGGTGTCAGTATAAATCGGTCCAGTAGTCACCTATATGCGAAAGTGTCGTGTGACTATAATCTACAAACAAACAAACAAACAGTCGTGTATCATCTCTCTATTAAGACAGGGAACTTTTCGGTGTTATTTGGTTGAAGGACCTGCTGTCAGAAATCTAATGATCCTTGTTTGGTATCATAGAAGAACTTCGGTCGGGAAACGAATAGATCTGGCACAGACGGTCGGAGCAGGAAACATTATTACACATAATAGATAGTGTTATCTCACGTGGCGTGGGTCAGAAATTGTACTGATTGAAATTCGAAGAGAGATGCTCGTATTTGTTGTCGCAGGGAAAATAGTTCGCTGTTCATTTGACGAATTGTCTCCCATTTGCTTGAACCAAAAGAACTTATCTGTCTTGTTAAATCAAGAGTATAGCTGCCAGATATGTAATGGGCCTTATTTGGCCAGGAATACGGGTTGTTCGTTAGTTGGATGAGACCTCTGTTCGTGTTGGTAGATTTATATGGATACTGGACGGTCACTTTCAGCGACCCGAACATTGTGAAGGCATGGGAAACAGGCTTGCTCGTGTTCGCTAAACCTCAAACGATTGAACTAGATCTAAGCTGACGTTTCATATTCTTCTGTCAGTCTTGTTTGGGTGATAGCACCAGGAAGCGACACAGAATTTACGTAACAATACTGGTAGCTTTAGGGACGAGATGTTCCGGCGTTAAGTCGGTGGATCAAGGGTTCAGGAATGGGTCGGATATGGCACCTTGTCACTAATCTAATAGACTTTATAGGGTTTTATATCCTTCAACAATCAATCGTATTGCCCCTGAATAATAGGACTTCGCGAACCTCTAGTAATGTATCCCTCCCGTCTGGCGGAGAACACTGTTGTCAAAAACATCTTAATATAACTGATAAAGCAAAGAGAGCCTTGTCTCATGAACTGACGAGATCTTATTATATGATAGCAGTGACGTCAGAACCAGAGGATTGGGAATTGGGTGCAGATGAGGCAGCCTACCCCTTTTATCCCCCACTGTATACGTAGGATGGGGAGTCAAATATATCTGTTTGCCATCCCCAGTCCTCACCCCCCCCCCCATTCACCCTTTCTACCACCCACCACCCCTTTTCGGACGATGAAGAGAGAGAGAGAGAGAGAGAGAGAGAGAGAGAGAGAGAGAGAGAGAGAGAGAGAGAGAGAGAGAGAGAGAGAGAGAGAGTTTATTTGATAGCTTCGGTAAAGTACATTTGGCATACGTTTTACGGCTAATGCATTGGGTTATGAGATTTGTAACTGGCCGGAATTTTGACGGGTGGCCACACCTTATGAGCTTAGTGGCCACATTTGACTTACGTTTTACGGCATATGCTTATTGCTAACCATGGTCTGAGCGACCTTTGGCCTTGACCCCTCGACCTCAACCTTTGCATACGGTTTTCGCGGTGGCTTAGGGGTATGGTTCTGTCTGTCGTGCTTGCAGTATGTTGGCTCGTTTGCGAACTCTGTGTGTGTGTGTGTGTGTGCGTGCGTGCGTGTGTGCGCGAAAGCTTTTGGGTTCTGGCCTATTATAGATGTGCGTTTTAAGGAAAAGCTCGTTTAATTTCTGAAACATTGTATAGGAACATAGTCACTTGAACTGTATTTCTGTAGCCCACTGCCTGTCTTCGCATGCTACACACGTGTGTGTGTGTGTGTAGGTGTGTGTGTGTCTGCGTGTGGGTGTGTGCGCGTGCGTGTTATCTCGATGTTTTATCTTGGCAATAAAATTATTTGACTTGACTTGACTATGCATCGGGTCGGAAGTTGTGCCATGTCTATCACGGCATCGCCAAATGTAAATTATCGCCCATAGGTCTGCGCATGCGTGAACTTCCGGAGGTCATTTTTTGGAAACTGAAGGCAGCATATATATATATATATATATATATATATATATATATATATATATATATATATATATATATATATATATATATATATATATATATATGTATATAAAGAAAAGGGAGCCTTGTCTTATGAACTGATGGGAACGTCGGAACCGGGGGAATAGGGGGTGGGGTTGGGGAGAGAGGTGGCATATGAGGCAGTCCCCTCACCCCCCCCCCCTCCATTGAACGTAGGGTGGGGAGGCAAACGTATCTTTTAGCCCCCCCCCTCCCCTTCCTGTCTCCCACAACCCAATTTTCGGCAGCTGACAGAAGAGAGAGAGAGAGAGAGAGAGAGAGAGAGAGAGAGAGAGAGAGAGAGAGAGAGAAAGAGAGAGATTATTTGGTAGCTTCGATAAAGTACATTTGGAATACGTTCTACGGATTATGCGTTGGGCTATAAGATTTGTAACGGGCCGGTATTTTGACGGGTGGCCACACCTTATGAGTTTAGTGCCCAAATTTGACTTGCCTTTTACGATTTTGCATTGGGCCGTAGGTTGTGCCGTGTCTATCAAGGCCCGGCGTAGCATCGCCAAATGTACAACCATCGCCGATGGTTCTGCGCATGCGTGAACTTCCGGAGGTCATTTTTCGGAAACCGAAGTCAAAATTGCCATCGTAGTCGGTAATTCGCCCTCATGGTGTAACAGGCTCAAAACTTTCTATTATTATTATTATTATTATTATTATTATTATTATTATTATTATTATTATTATTATTATTATTATTATTATTATAGGAAAATGGTCATTGCAGTTAAAAAGACTTGTTCAACCCTCTCAACATTATTTAACTGTATTCACAATTGTTGGGGCACCCGTTTGTAAACGAATGTAATTCATTTGGGAACATGTTAGAATAACGGCGCACTGAATGTTAACAAGCGGTAGGCATAATGGCTCTGTGCATCAAAAATCGGAAATTATTGGCTAGGTTTCATTTCTTATGCTTATAAAAATGCGAACGTCTTCATGGCCAACTTACGTAATTCATTTGGGAATATTTCAAAATAATGGCGCACCGAATGTAAACAAGCAGTAAGTACTGGTTCTGTGCACCAAAAAACAGAAATTGGCTAAGTTTCGTTTCTTATGCTTGTCAAAATGCTTGGGGGGCCGTCTTAAAAGCCTACTTTGCACTGGGTATAAGTGCATTCTTGTTTATTCTACTCGGAACATTGTACTATAACTGGGCATTCCACTATGCCTTCCTATCCTATCCCGTAACTCAGAGGTCGTAAGGGCACCACAGATGATCGTTTAACCAGCATACTCCATCTTTCCCTGTTCTTAGCAACCCTGATGGTTTCGCTCAGAGTCAAACCAGTCTATTCTTGGATGTTGTCCTCCCACCTCTTTTTCGGTCTCCCTCTTCTTCTACCTCCTTGCGCTGTGCCTTGCAGGATGGTCTTTGCAAGACCTGAAGATCTGTTGACGTGGTCATACCATCGGAGTTTCCGTTTTTTCACCACTGTTAGCAGGTCATCGTGTTGTCCAATGGCTTGTGTGATGGTCTGTCGGACTTCGTCGTTGGTGATGTGCCGGGTATAGTAAATGCCAAGAAGTCTTCGATAGCACCTCATCTCCATGCTTTGTATTCTTCGTTGTAGATCTGCTGTGAGGGTCCATGTTTCGCAAGCGTATAGGAAGATGGAGATGACAAGGGAGCGCAGCAATCTTACCTCTGTAATTCATCGTCCTTCGTCGTCCCTTCGTTTTTTCCAGTCATGCGCAGAACTTGACGAAAATGACCTTGACCTCCGGAAGTTTACGCATGCGCAGAACCATCGGCGATGATGTACATTAAATTTGGCGATGCCAAACCGGTTCGAATTTATAAACGTGTGTAGCTGTGTAATTTCATTACAACAAGGCACTTTTTCATGACAATGTTCTCTTTCACGATTTGACTATAATATGAAACAACTTTACTAAGATCGACACGCAACAAGTGAATTCCACTTGTCATGAAGGGAATCAGTAAATATTTGTAGTTGTGTAACTGTAGATTATAGTCACACGACACCGAAGCGTATAGGCGACTACTGGTCACATTATTCTGACACCAGCGAACCAGTTGATGGTAAGGGGAAAATAATATGGTCACACATTGGCCAATCCGGGATTCGAACCAGGTACCTTTCGGTTACTAGTAAGACGCTCTACCAACTGAGCTACCCGGCCCCTCCGATTATAGTTGTGTATACATCACGTGCTTATATAATAAGTACACAAGCGACGGCTGTTGACATAGCCACGTGGCGTTTGTATAAGCGATGGGTCGGTACTAATTTCCAAGTTCAGGAGTATCTTGGTGATGAGACACGGCTATATAAAAACTGATAGTAAAATAAAGTTAAGAGGAACAAACAGCCTTGTTTGTAATATGATCTTCCATTTGTGAAACGCTGACGTTGGTTGTATGAAATTGTATCCGTACAAGAGACTGATTGTTATGTGTAATAGGTCTAATGTAACATATTTATATAATAATACAAACGGAGACATGCATTTCGTATGACAAGGTAAAGTATGCCTAGTTGAATGATTTTTTAAAATTTATGTACTATATTATACTTCATTTAACGTCTATTCACATCTTTAATATTATACAAGGTAAACTAGGTTTACGCAGGGGTTATTCTATAATTTCAAATCTTGTAATGGTGATCGTACACGAGACGTTTGAGATGTTAAGTCTGAGATCACTGGGATGGCAAAAGTTCAGTTAGTAGCTTGCTTGCGGCTGCCCGCATACGACGCGAGTTCGCTTCTGGAGGCTGGTTTGAGGTTTTTCTCTCTCACGGGGTTCTTATAAAAAATATCATCCCAAATCCAAACTGAATTTCTGTTCTGATTTTCTATATTTGGTGTTCCAGGACCTTTTTGAAAGAAACCAGTCATGTTGCATAATAATGACAAAATGCAGGTGACAGATTCACATATAAATACAAATATTTCGCATAGGCTTATGGTGATCTTGACGCTGATTGATTGATTGATTTATTGTTGCTTTAGGTCCAGCGGACTCTTCCGAGCCAAATCAGGACCGGACAACCCCCGATCCGCATAAAAGATCTGCTGAAACAACCCCAGTGGGAAAATTGAATGCCCTCCACCGGCCAGTCACTTTACAATAAAGACATCCCACGCGGGGGACGGCTGAGGGTTTACCTCAACTACGCGAAACCCCCGGTTACAAAAACAAAATAGAATACAACCATCATTACAAATCATCAACAAAAACGTATACATATAAAATGCCTATAGTGCTAAATAATACAATCATAGGAAGCCCTAGTGACCACCCGGCAGAAAGCGTCCAACACTCCCAAGCTGATCCAACAGACCTCATACACAAACAAGGAGTCTTGTCCAGGAAGAGTTTTCAAGAAAAAAAGGTGATCTTGACGCTGGACAGGGCCATAGGACGCAACAAGTTGACATCTTTGGCCATTCTGAAAGTGATATAATAATAACATTAATAACATTAAAAATATATCTATACCGAATTGTTCAAGACCACTTTCTAAATTAATATATAAATTAAGAATGAACGCATGGAACACTAAATACTCAGCTGATGTTAAATGTATATGTAAGACAAGTCTATCAGTACATCACCTTCTCTTTGAATGCTCAGTTTTAACAGACATATTCAAAGTAAATGGACATAGCATAACTGAATATGGACATTCTGTAGACTTGGTTCTATATCATCCAAATGTTACAGACGTTGCGAAAGTTATTGCTAAATCTCCTGTTGGTAGACTCTTATAGCCTGTTTGTTTTGAAATTATGTTTTGAAATAGTTAAAATGATTTAAAAGTTACATTTTCAATGTCTAATATTACCTAAATGTGTCATCCAAATGTTACAGACGTTGTGAAAGTTATTGCTAAATCCCCTTTTGGTAGACTCTTATATACTGCTTGTTTTGAAATGATGTTTTGAAATAGTTAAATTGTTTTAAAAGTTACATTTTCAGTGTCTACTATCACGTAAATGTGTGAACAGACATTAAATTAAAGATTGATTGATTGATAGTGATATTTAGAGATCGAGAAAACTTTCATTACGGCAAGGACTTGCCATATTTTTTAAAATTTTATTATTTTCCTAATGGCTTAAAAAATATTTTAAAAACAAACAAATACAAATAAAAGTGAAAGATTTTTTGTTAATTTTTTAAAGGACTTATCATTTAATTTACCAATGTTTTGTAATGAAATAATAGGTACAGAAGAATAATTGATTCTGCCTCTTATGATGACAGTTTAAGATGTAATAAAATACGTCTGCTTTCCCTTCTACAAAATCTTGGGGTACAGATAATATTAACTCATTTTTGTTGAAACTTGCTCTTCCTTTCATTGCAGGTGGGAGGACAACAATCCAGGGTGGACTGGCTTTGACACTGAGCGAAGGTTGCTGAGGACAGAGAAAGATGGAGTACGCTGGTTAAACGATCATCCGTGTTACGACCTTCGAGTTACGGGATAGGATAGGATAGGATAGGATAGGATAGGATAGTTAAATCTATGTTTATCTTTGCATGAATGCGGATATATGATTAAACTAAACATGTGAGTGACTGAAAGAAAGACTGATTAATATTAACAATATTAACAATAACTAAGTAGTATTACCAAATTAATGCTAAAATAGTTTTCTTCTCGTTATAAAATAATGAATTTGAATTTTAATTAAACATGCGAAATGCGAAAGCTGCTAAGAGAATATTTAGTCTTTGCAGTTTATTTTCCTGTCACCGTTCGTCCTAACCATCGAGGATGCAACTTTTCTTTGGCAGCACTCTCAAACGTGCCACAGAAACGGGTAGTAGGTCCGCAAAGTTGTTGTTGTTTTTTAAACAAGATTACAAATTTAAAAACGGCCATAAACTTTTAATTCAATTAAGAATTTAAAGTACACGTTTAAATAGAAGAAGCATCCGATTACACACTAGCATCTCTCTCTCACTCTCTCTCTCACTCACTCTCTCTCTCTCCCTGTCACTCTCTCTCTCTCTTTCATATCTTCTCTTTTTATCTTGTTACGCTTCCACAGTGGCTCCATCTCACCCCCACCTCCCTTCAGTGGTTTCTTATTCTTTATGAGAATGTTTGGTGTCCATGCAAGTAGAGAGATAACGATGAAAACAGAGGCTGAGGATGTCGACGACTGCAACTATCATGTATGGGTGATTATTGTAACTTTGTTGCTGCAGCTGTGTTAGGGAGCATGTGTGTGTTTCCCCAGGTTGATATTTCCGCAGGTCCATGTTCACTTAGGGTGTAGAGCATAGGGGGTAGAGCAATCTCCAACCTCCGTTTTGCGGATGGCATTGATGGATTGGCTGGAGAGGAAGAAGAACTTAAGAAGAAGAAGAAGAGGAAAAGAAAGAAAGAAAAGAAGAAGAAGAAGAAGTAGCAATAGCAATAGCAACAGCAGCAGCAGTAGTAGCAGTAGTAGTAGTAGTAGAAAGAAGGAGACCTTGTTCAATAGCGTGCGTTTTTCACTGTTTTATTACTTATTTATTTCTTATTTTAATTACTTTGTTTAACTCACCCCATTCTCCTATTGTGGTTATAACAAGAGAGTGAAAAAAAACACGCATAATACAATGTAACTTTTAAGATAGGTCTGTTAACTTTTGAACCCCCTTTTTTTTTAAAATTGCATTTACTTTCGTAATGTTTTATGTTATGTACTCCTTGTTCATTTTATTTCCAGACATTTCTCCTTATATTGATTGTACTCCACTTAAAGGGGAATACTTTGACCACGCCCCCTGACATGTCCTTTCAACATTTACAGTGAGTGTTGCCCCCGTGGAAAAGAATAAGCGTATAACCAAAAAAAAAAACTCTTTCAAAAGTACAGTTGTTTTCGTTTGTTATAAAAAAATAATAAATTCCTTAGGTTTTGTGCCTATTAATAGCAACCACTAGTTATCGTTCTTGCGCTAAAAATAGCATATACCAGAACCGGTAAGAGGCTGAACCCATAGCAAAACTGCTCGGTAGGGTTGTTGGTTTTAGGTTGATACAATAGGTCATACTCTACTCTATACACCAAACACGCACTCTTGAAGCACGGTGGTTTATTCAGAAATACAAAGGTCACACAACTCGATTATCGTAATGGTGTACCGTTAAACAAGGGAAATCACTCCCTGCCAGAACCGAATTTGTGAAAATTCAAACTTTAGCGGCTGTTTGGAACAACGGGAGCCCATTTTATCACTGTTTAATGTAGCAACATTGCGAATTTTAAAGTGAACCCGTTTTCGCCCAGATTAAACAAATCCTTCGTATTGGGACCTTTTCATTAAAAAGGCACCAACAGTCTCTCATACTTCTGCCTCTTGGTTCTACTTAATAATTGTGTCTCTGAAATCTTGTCTCTTTTGGCGTGCATAAAATCTCCATCCTTGTAAATTTTTAAAAAACACCTCTGAATCTGTCATTTTTTCGTTGGTTCAAGATCACTTAGTAATGATGGATGCCATATCATTTTCCCAAATCACCAATCAGGCTCAAACGGCGGCGATCTGTACCAGCATACACGCACACATGTTTCACCCACTGTCTTACACACACAACAAATACACGTCTATCACTCAAACATGTAGTGTAAAGGCAGGGAGATCGCTGTTAGAGGACGGAAAGGAAACCGAAATTTTATTGGTGAAATGTTAGATTGACTGCATCCAATACCATTATTGAAGGGAGGGAGAAAACCCTCAGTGACCTCAATAGTCTCGTACCTAAGTCACATAAGCAGTGTTCCCGATTACGCACAGTAGTGCGTCAATTACGCACAAAATATGAAAAATGACGCAGGAAAATTTGCATGTGTGCGTCCTGACGCACACATTTTTTTTCGAATCGCTGAAGTCAAAAATACGACCAACGAGTGGCGGACTAATTCACGGCATAATCAGAATCAGAACCCAACTGAGACTGCCATTGCAGACGATTAAAGATTGTGTCGGGAGTTGTCGTCCTTAAAAATCGCCTGCGCGCGCATTGTAAACTTCCTCCAAGCAATACGTTCACTGAACAGAAGAAATCTTCGTTAACCCATTATTAAATTCTATCATACACGATCATGTCACTTCTGACTTGGTTGACTGGGCCCAAAACCCGTTCATCCACCGATTTGGGGACTCTCAAAATTTGTACAAGGACTCTTAAAATTTTATACCTGGGAGTCCCAAGGACTCTCATTTTTTGTGTGTGGAGGGAACACTGCATAAGTTCGCCCTTTGCGGGAATCGAACCCGCGACCTTCTGCATAGGAAACCGGCGACCAACTGTTACGTTGAAACGCGCGCGATAGATCAGATCGTTTTATTTTGCAAAGCATGCAATAATAGAGTGTAGTTATCCTTGATTTGATTTTGCGTTGTTATTAGAAGAAGATTTGTATAACGTTTGTAATTTTAGTTGGTCGATATTATTTGAGAATTTTCTAGAGGTGGTTGTTTACTATCGATCGAAGCGTATGGATAATTCTAGTGGTAACTAGAGAAGCTTCCATCCCAAATAAGGTTGTATGACGAGAGACAGTGATGACGAAGTTGGTTCTGATTGGTTGTGGTGTGTCGCGCTGGGGTATTCTCACCCTTTCTGGAGTTCAGTTCAGTAGATAGATTTGAGTCCCCGGACACAGTGCGTATAGGGGACAGTGTAGAGAGACTATATATATAGTGCCGCACTGTTTCAAAAGGTGGTTGGGTGTTGAAAGTAAAAAGTTGAGAGTGGAAAAAGCGATTGTATGCAGTGTTGATGTATGCTGAATAAAGTTGGAAAACTACATACGACGACTTTGCCTTGTTGCTGAGTGAGCAGGCTGCGTGGATAAACGAATCTGAGTTACACTTGATCAGGTTTCAAGCATCTGGGCTGAATCAACTGATAAAAAAACAACATCGATTGTAACACCAACCCACTGCGCTGAGGCCATCCCTATGTGTACAGACCTGAAATCAAAATCGTTTTCTCTTGTAATTAACTTATCTAAGACTGTCAGTGTCACGTGCATTACCATCACAATACTTCCTGAAGTCGATCGATGACCGCGCAATGAAACCCGTAGGTACCAATGACATTATATTATATGACGGATTAAAGCCCCACCCAATAGCAAAAAAACAACCAACGTATCACTAGAATGTTGAGATAGAAGTGGAGTACTTATCTCTCCGTCTCTTGCGTTTACTGTTTCTGTCTGTGTCCGTATCTCTATCGGACCGTCTCGTTCTGTCTATCTCTGTCTCTCTCTCTCTCTGTCTTTGTTTCTGTCGGTCTTTCTATCTCTGTATTCCTCGGTGTCTTTCTCTCTCCCCCCTAGATTAGACTTTGTATTACACTTAACATTAGACCAAAATCTAAGTTAAGGCTACGGATTCATTTTTTTTTTCGTTCTCTCATATTTGAACGTTTGCTTCTTCTTAAAATGGCAGGGTCCAAAAGGGCACATTTTTTTTTCAAATCGGCGTTGATCCACTAATATTTGGAAGTGCACATTAACTGAGAAAACACAACACACCTGGAAGTACACATTATTTGAGAAGAAGAAGAAAAAAACCACCTCATGATAAACTTCGATATCAGTAGTTTTAGATAAAGAAAAACAAAAATCTCGTAAATGAAAAATATTAGTTATGAGTGTGTTACGAATGAGACGCGCACTTTGAACAATCAGGTCGCCTATTGCTACAGATAAAGGTACACATAACATTTCATTGATACAAACCACACCCAGCAGTAAACGTACCTGAGAGCTTCTTCATTACAAATGTCACATAGGTTTCAATGTCGCCTCGTGACTTCCATTTGAATAATATGATCAAGTTATGTTATATGAGG
This sequence comes from Oncomelania hupensis, assembly GCA_036898135.1. Taxonomy (NCBI): domain Eukaryota; kingdom Metazoa; phylum Mollusca; class Gastropoda; order Littorinimorpha; family Pomatiopsidae; genus Oncomelania; species Oncomelania hupensis. Next base: position 22,793,137 of record CM072516.1, read on the forward strand.
TTATATTAAAATATTTATTATGTTATATATTACAATATTTGTTATTTTGTATGTTATACATAAATTACATTATTTGATGAATTCCAAGGTACCCAGTGACGCGATGTAATCTATCACTTCTGTGTATACTGTTTTAGTGTGAATGTTTAGATGTAAATCAGGTTCTTTTTGATGATATCAGTTGTTTGATTATATCAGTTCACCATTTCTAGGCGAGAGGGTGAATATCTTCCTGAGGTTTACATAAATGGCGCTCGCTTGTGTGTGTGTATGTGTGTGTGCGTCAGTGTGTCTCTACCTGCGTGTCTATGTTATAGCATTCTCTGTGTTTGTTTTCTTCTATTATTGTAAATGTCAGGCTGCAGGCTAGACCAAATTCAATACACTCGACGCCATTAGACTAGATTATTTATTTGTTTTAAATCATAGATTGCACGACGATGAAACTTACGCAGAAAAACAAAATGCATAGAATATTATTAAAGTACATCTTGTTGTTGATTGTAAATTCGTGTGATAGTTTTTGTTTGACCGTCTGCACGTTTAACCTAGTGTACGTGACTCCGAGTATCATCACCCTTGGTTTGTATTTACCTATTTATTCATTTATATCGTATTGTTTTTCGTTTGTCGCCCCAGCGTTAGTCTTCGCATATTGATTCACCAAGGTCACAGAATATGTTTATTTGTTTAGTTTAGTTTAGTTTAGCTTAGGTGTTATGTTATCCATACAAAATAAAATAGTTGGAAGTAAACTAAAAATAGCAATGAATGTTTACCAGTAATTAATCATTACAAGCCCGCGTACTGTTGTGTAGATCAAAGGAACGTTTAGCAGCAAAAGCAGAAAAACAACAACATATATACATATACGCGTACACGCCCATACAAAGACAAACATACACGCACACACACTTACGCTGACAGACAAACACACATGCGAGTCATAATAATTATGTCAGTCGAGTTTCCAATATGAGGAATGAAAATCCTAGAATAAGAAGTCAACGATCGTGTACCGAAGGACCAAAAAAAAATAACAGTAAATGATATCGCTATCAGTGTCGCATTAATTATTGGTTGCAGTACGAATTCATGCGGAGACAGGAATACAATCTAGATTTAGTTGTTTTTTTTTTCCATTGAGTAAATTTCCGTCCCCAACACTTTCGCGTAAACGGGACTGTGTAGTAAGAGTTCAGATGAGTGGGCCCGAGTTGGGTAAAGATGACGTAGTGAAGTCATAATGACGTGAAGAAGACGACTCGATGGGTAGCGCACGAGGCAGCTTCGACGACGAGGAAGTCGTAAAGTAGAAAGAAGTCCCTGACGTAGGGCGAGAATAAAGAAAGCGAAGACCGAAGATCGTGAAGAAGGCAGCAAGATGGGTAGCGCACGAGGCAGCTTCGTGATAAGAGTGAAGTGCTGTAGAAGCGGAACGCTCGAGGCTTTAGCTATGATGAGAACGTAGACCCGCAGTCGGAAGACAGGTTTTTTTGATTGATTTATTGTTGCTTTAGGTCCAGCGGACTCTTCCGAGCCAAATCAGGACCGGACAACCCCCGATCCGCATAAAAGATCTGCTGAAACAACCCTAGTGGGAAGATTGAACGCCCTCCACCGGCCAGTCACTTTACAATAAAGACATCCCACGCGGGGGACGGCTGAGGGTTTACCTCAACTACGCGAACCCCCGGTTACAAAAACAAAATAGAATACAACCATCATTACAAATCATCAACGAAACATATACATATAAAATGCCTATATTGCTAAATACTAACATCATAGGAAGCCCTAGTGACCACCCAGCAGAAAGCGTCCAACACTCCCAAGCTGATCCAACAGACCTCATACACAAACAAGGAGTCTTGTCCAGGAAGAGTTTTCAAGAAAAAAGGTAGGTCATTGATCTAGCGAAGAAGAAGATAGTATAGCAGAGTGATAGGACAGAGCAGGAATGGGAAAGAGTATATGAGGAAGATAGCAACAGTGGGAATTTAAAGCACTAAATTTCCATAAAGTGGGGATACTATTTATACTGAAACCCCCGGCACTCCAACGGGGGTACTGTTGCCGCAGTGAATCTGTCATGCCTACAAAGGCAAGACAGGTTTTCAACTGGGGCTTTCACTGTTCCCTTTATAGGTTAGAACAATCTACAGTGGCAAGATTGCTCATGACCCCAAGGGGTGGAAGACAGGTGAAACGCTCAACGCTCAAGGACGAGTGGTGATGTGCCCAAGGGTCCAGCAGCGGAGCCGTGTGAAGAGGGGTGAGCTATCACGGAAGAGAGCTGGCGGCGTAGAAACGTCTGTAGTCCTGAGGCGCCACTCTCCACAACTGAAATCCGGATGCCCAGTCGTAGTGAAAGAAAAAGGGCAGCCTTGGAAAGAAGCAACGACGGCGAGACGTCGGGGCGCCCTTCGTCGTCCAACCGCCGCAATCCAGTCAAAGGAGCCCGACCGTAGAGAAAGTGAAGGTGGTAGGATGAAGGGAGGACGGATCGGCATCGCCCAACATGGTGCAAGCTGCTTCGTCCTTGGCAACCAAGGAGACATTCCCGACCGCAAACCGGCCCAAGTTTGGCGGGAAATTTTATGGAAGCCGCCGACGTCTGCAGGTAGCGCACCAGTGGGACTAACCGTCTCATAGAGCAGCCCTGCCACCAGCCTGCTCGATTCCTAGATTTAGTTTGTTAATTAGTCTTTGTTCATGGTGTCCAGCGGACTTCAGAGAGCCAATCAGGACCACAACTTGGTTGAAAGAGGACTCGCCGCCGATCTGTATAAAAGATCTGCTGAAACAACCCTAATGTTAATACTGAAGGCACTCAACCAGCCGGTCACTTTACAATAAAGGCATCCCATGCAGGGGACGCTGAGGTTGTACTCTAATTTATTGAACGCCCATTTACAAAAACAAAATAGAATACAAACTTCATTATAAAATATTAAGAAAACATATAAAATGCCTAAATTGCTAAATAGAAATACCATAGGAAGTCCTAGTGACCATTTGGCAGAAAGCGTCCAATATCCCCAAGCTGACCCAACAGACCCCATACACATATGAGGAGTTTTGGGAGAGCTTTCAATTAAAAAAGAAAAGATAGGTGACTGCTCTTGCGAAGAAGATAGTAGATTGATAGAACAGATTAGTAACGAGAAAGAACAAATGAGATGACAGACACAGTAGGAATTTAAAGCACTAAATTCTCACACACCTAACTTGGGTCCGCATGGGTAACACATAGTGCCAAATCCAAATCCAACTTTGTTATGTGAACGGTGAATAGGTTACCACAATAACGCTAGTACGAGAGAGAGAGAGAGAGAGAGAGAGAGAGAGAGAGAGAGAGAGAGAGAGAGAGAGAGAGAGAGAGAGAGAGAGAGAGAGAGAGAGAGAGAGAGAGAGAGAGAGAGAGAGAGAGAGAGAGAGAGAGAGAGAGAGAGAACTAAGTTCCGTTCTGCTGGATACCATCTCATTGTGGTTTAACGCATAACGATTGGGTAGACAGAAAAGCTACAAATTTAAAATAAAAGAAAGAGGGAGGTGAGAAGGGGAAGCAAAGAATCAGCACACTGTTAGCCATATTGAAATCCCATTATCAACAAAAATAAATATATAGTTTAATCGAGAAACAATTTTTTAAAAAGTAGTTTTCCTTTCAAAAAAAAATGTCTGTAGTGAATATTCACAATATCCCCAAAACAACCTCTTTAGTTTATCGTTTTGCTTTAAATTGTTGGAGGACAAAGTACTATAAGGTCATTGTTTGTATTTACAATTTAAAAAACAAACTGTTAATCATCTCATTCATGACTGCAGTGTACAGAGCATTCATAACGTTTAAAGAAAAAACATTGACTATTGGATAACATCTCTAAATCTTTAATGTATAGTTCTATAGGACGCATTTATATGAAAGTGAAAAATTATGAATATTTAGTGCACGACAAATGCATAAAATTGACTTTCTTTATAATTATGAACATTGAACAAGTGTGATGTTATATCCTTATGAAACTATACAGCTACCCTTATTTAGTTATTTTTACTATTAGTTTGCTCAATTAATGTAGCTTACATTTAAATTTTTTTTTTATAATTGTGTTTAATTGTTCTCTCTCCTTCACCATCCAACTATACTAGCAAATATCCTTATTGCTCATAAACTTTTCCCTTGATGTTCCTACTCTAAAATCACTTAGGCGAATGCACGTTAAATGAAATTAACAAACAAAGACAGAAAGTAAGGAGTGGTTGGGTAGGTAATGGTAGTTGGTGACGACGGTTAAGAGGGTAGCTAAGTTGATACACAAAAACCTTCTCCGTGCTAGGCAGAGCGAAAGGAGCATGGGACGTAGGAATGAATGAATGAACCTTTAGATTTAACGTCTACACCCACTGTTGGCGACACGACAGACGGGGATAACCATCCCAGGGAACAAGGGGCAAGGACCTAAATCAACACTGAACCACCAGAGCAATCATACTGCTAAAATGGACAGTGAAAATGGGCCACTTTTTTAAAATTTCTCCCATCACGGGATTCGATCCTGGGTCATCGGTGTGCCAGGCGAACGCTCTATCACTTGAGCTACGGCGGTGGGGGCGGAGGAAAGAAAGTCTGGTTCCTTAGAGGTTTCCTCCTACTCGGAGTCACAGTAGAGAGATAAGGGGAAAAGATCGATGCCTGCCTCTTTGATCGGATCGTACCCTAAACTTTCTCAGCGTCTACACCTCAACGGCCTCCCTCCAGTCAGTGTTCCCATCGCTTATCTCTCTCTCTCTCTCTCTCTCTCTCTCTCTCTCTCTCTCTCTCTCTCTCTCTCTCTCTCTCTCTCTCTCTCTCTCTGTTCGTCCTCGTCTCTGCCTCTCTCTGTCTCTCTCTCTCTGTCTCTCTCTCCGTTTCATCAATAATCGCGGCATTATCAGTAGCCATGAGGCGGACTTTGATTCGAGACTGTCCAGCTCACAAAGTCTCTCCAGCTCTGTGCACAGGGATGATAATGAGTAGCCTTGCGTGCGGGTCTAGCGGTTTCCAACAGCTGTAATTTATCGCTGTAGATAGACTTCCACAGGCCAGAGCTGTAGAAATAATCTTGTGACGCAAAGCGCATGTGGCCGGTGCATGAAAATTAACGAAAATGGATTGTTCTTATATAACTCTTTACTTATTTAAAGATGTCCTCAAGGCTCTGGCCAAAACAGGATGTAAATCAGACCTACCCAAAGCCACAACTTGCTGTTTCTTCTTCTTCTTCTTCTTCTTCTTCTTCTTCTTCTTCTTCTTCTTCTTCTTCTTCTTCTTCTTCTTCTACTTCTGCTTCTTCTTCTTCTACTCCTTCTTCTTCTTCTTCTTCTTCTTCTTCTTCTTCTTCTTCTTCTTCTTCTTCTTCTTCTTCTTCTTCTTCTTCTTCTTCTTCTTCTTCTACTTCTACTTCTGCTTCTTCTTCGTCTTCTTCTTCTTCTTCCATAAAATAAAAAAAAAAACGAAAAATAACATAAAAAATAATCAGCATAATTTGATGTGGTGACTAAATCAATAAAGGTTGATGATGATAATGATGGTGATCAATAATAATTTTATAAAATAGTAATAATATTAAAAATAACAATAATAATAACAATATAAAATCATCATCATCATCATCATCATCATCATCATCATCATCATCATCATCATCATTACAATATAATACTACTACTACTTATAATTATTATTATGACTGTTATTATTATTATTATTATTATTATTATTATTATTATTATTATTATTATTATTATTATTATTTTATTATTATTATTATTATTATTATTTTATTATTATTATTATTTATTATTATTATTATTATTATAATTTTTTTTCCTTCGATTGTGTGTTTTGTTAAGTTTATTTTGAATTTTACAGTTATTGTTATTTTTCATTTTTTAACGGGATATGATCACTGTTGACATATGTGTGTGTGTGTGTGTGTGTGTGTAGGTGTGTGTGTGTGTGTGTATCTGAAATTATTTGTGGGGACACTTTCTTATACCTTTTTATCGGGAAATTCTGGGCCGCTACCCTTGGAGAAGGCGTAGTCGCAGCCTGTGGCGCGCCTAAATCCAACTTAATATTAGTTGTGTTTTGGAAATTTTACTGGAGGAGAAAACCGGAGTACCCGGAGAAAACCCCGAAACGGTGCCCGAGTCTAAAGTAAATAATATTCGGAGAAACATAACACCCAGATTCTGGATCGATCCCACACCTGTCAGGCACCATTGGTTTCTAGCCTGTGGACAAGGCAAGTTAGTCCCGCCTTAGACCACGCGGCCACAACGCTCTGTGAGTATGTGTGCGTGTGTTTGTGCATGTGTGTCTGGAAGTGTGTGTGTCTGTGCGTGCACGGAAATGAACTATTCACCTGTCAGGTTCCAGCACTTTGTTCTTTTCTTATTTATCTTATCCTCCTAACACCATCACACCAATCATTCCCGGTCTTTAAAAAACTTTCAAATTTCTGCTTCTTTTGTGATTTTTTCTTCTTCTTTACTTTGTACTTGCCTTCTTAAAATCCTTCTCCCATGCATTTTACGTCCTCCCAGTACACGGACGCCATGTCAGTTATTCTTCCTTTGATTCTCCTTTGCCTTCCTCTACTTTTGGTCAATTTTTTTTAAATTCTCCTCTTTCATCATCATCATCAATCATCATCAATCATCATCAATCATCATCAATCATCATCAATCATCAATCATCAATCATCAATCATCAATCATCATCATCATCATCATCATCATCATCTTCTTCTTCTTCTTCTTCTTCTTCTTCTTCTTCTTCGTCTTCTTCTAGCCTCCTCTCCATGCCCCGTACTCATTTCCAATGCCTGGAAATTCTGTTGCGTACTTTCTCCCTGCCTTCGATCTTTGGTTATTTTCTTTTCTCCTTTCCCTTTTTGGAACCTCCTCAAATGCATTCTTCCACCTCTTTTCATTTCCATGAGACCAGCGCAGACTCTTCTTCCTTTTCCCTTCTGTTCTTCTTTCTTCTTATAATTCCTTCTGGTCCTCCTTCTAGCCTTCTGTCCTACTATCGCACTTCTGTAGTTTTTTTTGGTCTCGTCTTTCTTCTAGTCCTTCCTCTAGCCTCGTCCCATTCTACTGTATCCCTCCTTTCCAGTCCCTAGTGGTGACCTTGTCAGATCCATCTCGCACGCTTACCATTCAGGAGTCATTAGCGTGGCTCAATAATCGCATAGAAACTGTGGCGCACAGTGACACCCTGCCGCTCCCGTCCTCACATCATCATATTAATCTTGCTAGTAAGCTTACTACTCTATCTATATTGCGCACTGTCTTGGCCGGGTCCCTGGTCTGATACAGCTGTGAAACTGCAATGTGCATGCTATTACATAGTGAATAGTTAACGGTAGATGACCCCGATCATTAAATAATGCAATTACTTTATTGTCGATGTTTGGTTGCCATTGCGAGGATGAAGTAGGCCTAGATAACCATCGTTTGTAGTCGCGGTAATCGTCGCCATCGTCCATCGTCATCAGAGGAATGGGCAAAACCCACAAATTCACTTTGCTGTCAATGTTTCAGTATCGGTTTTGGGTTGTCGTCGTTGCTGTCAGTCATAATTTTTATCATTCAGATCTTGTTGGTTTAAAGATGTGGGGCTATTTGGCGTATTTCGTCAAGTTTGGCAGAGTGGATATTAATTACGGTAGTTTTAATTTTTAAAACATTCCGGATATTGATGTTATTTGTCCGATGGTATGGCCACGTCACCAGATCATCAGGCCTTGCAAAGACTATTCTGCAAGGCACGGTGCAAGGAGGTAGAAGAAGAGGGAGACCGAAAAAGAGGTGGGAGGACAACATTCGAGAATGGACTGGTTTGACACTGAGCGAAGCCATCAGGGCTGCTGAGGACAGAGAAAGATGGAGTATGCTGGTTAAACGATCATCTGTGGTGCCCCTACGACCTCCGGGTTACGGGACAGGATAGGATAGGATGTTATTTGGCCTATTTCTTCTGATTCAGCAGTTTGGACATTAAAAATGGTGGTGTTTATGTTGGCGTTAACACGTCCTGGATCATGGAATAGCTAGATGTGTCCACCGCGGTCGCAAAACGCCCAATTATGTCCCTCGCAAGACGAACAACATGGTAGATGTCTCCAAATTAATAATTTAAAATAGGAGATAATCAGATTTTCTTGTATTGGTGTTTATATTAAACTGACCGGTAGTTATTTTTGCATTGGATTAGCCAGTTTTCTTAACATCTATACTTTCGTGTACGACATAAGAGAAATACTGTCTCCCACGTTAAAACGGATAAAATAGCACACAGTAGGCTACGGTCAGCAGAAGGGCTTAGATCTTCTTGCTTGTCAAAGTCTAACTACTTGTGGATACTGCTTTTCATTTTTAAGTTTGAGACTAGCTTAGTTTAGACTTACGATGGGTACACAGATCAACAATGAAATTTGACAGAGTAAGAGTTCAGTCCAGTTCAGTGGGTAGATTACCGTCCCCGGACACAGATGCGTATAGGGGACTTGACAGAGTAAGAATCCCCTCACAAGTGGTGTTTCACCCGTCCCCTATACGCTTAATGTGTCCGGGGACGTAAATTTACTCCAAAAAAAAAAAAAAAAGAATCCCCGCAGCAAGGTCAAAACAGCGGCGTACCTTATCAGGTATCTGCGGGAGATCTTACCCACTGAGAATCGACGGAGTAGCTGTTTGATGTATTATTTTGTTTGTTGATCCTCTTCTGATTTTAATTGATATGATTTTTGTGAGCTGTTGTTTGTCCGATTGTTGAATCTGTATATTATGTTATTTTAAATTTGTTATAATGACATTTTATAGCTATATTAGTATTTAGCCTGTTTGAAAAAATTTATATGTTAGATATGTATGTTAATCTATTATTTGCTAACAATTTGTAATGTGTGAAGTTGTCAACCACAGCGAGTGCGTGTTTTATTATGTGTAATGTTGTGGTATATAAATAAACAGTTATTATATTATTATTATAGAATCGAGCAGGCTACCACAAATAAAGCTAGATTAAAGCAGATTATCCGCGAAGCTGGTGCCCGAAAACGCGCATACAAGGCTGCAAGGTATGGAAGATTAAACTTAGAATATCGATTCAAATGGTAGTTTGGGATTATTTTGTAAGAGATCGAGACCTCACTGTATAATTTTCACGGACTTCGGCAGAAAATCGAACGTCACTATTCACGAGTACACAACAAGACCCCTGTATTATACATATAGCTTAGGCAATTCTGCTTCAGTATATCTATAATAAATAATGTGATCTGCCACAACGTACCTTCACAGAGCAATGTTTGTTTTTTTCCAGATATCAACTCTGCTTCATCGTGCGGGGGACCGAAATGGGTGTTGTTCCAGGGCGTGGTTAATGGTGGTGCCAGTCGTCAAAGTCGCCATCGTCATTGGCAACAGCGCAACAATAAGAAAAGGCATCATCATCTTCTGTGATGCTATCGGCATTAGGGCCATTTTCAGGTATTCGGTCAATAGGATGGTTTATTCATTTATAATGTACTACACATATTCAAATTAGTATAGCAACATTGCCATTTAGTTATTAGACAAACAATGATGTTATTACATAAGCCAAAACAAATTCATCTTCATCGTCATCATCATGAAACCACTGCCACCACCACCAACACCACCATCATGACCGTGGCCGAAGACATGGTCAGTCCTGCCATCCATCAAATTCACCTGTTCAGTCTATCCATTCATCCATCAAATTATCCACCCACCTCTTTCGCAGAGTTGCCGTTGAGGTCACATCCTTCCATGTAATTACAACACTCAACACGACGCCAGCATCTGGCGCATTCTCACATTAATAAAACAATGCTCTAAAAACTGATACTGAGTAAACACAGGCACAGAATATAGGCTTGGTGTGCTTCCTTTTTCAGAGTGCAAGGATCCGACTGAAATCCAGAGTATTTGTGTTTTTTGCGAAGATTTCGTTCCCTGTTATATTCGGGATTCTAAATTATTATTCTCCTCCTACTTCCCCTCCACTCTTTCTCGTTTTTATTCTGTCCTCCTCTTTCTTCTAAGCTGCTTTGAAATGATCCAGATACAATTATTGAAACGCGAAAACTCGAATGCCGTCACAAAAGGCTAGTAATATCTCATTATTATGATGATTATTAGTTTTGCTATATTGTTTAGCCACAAGCCTATTGGATATTGTGACTCGAGTGACAGAAAGCGCCATGCAAAATCAGTTCCTCTAAAGTGATCCGATTTGCCCATTTGATGGCGTGCAATGATTGGCCCTTATGCAATTACGTCACAAAATTGCGCCATTGACGTTTTTGCCATTTCGCGTGTTTGGCAGATTGTATGGAAAGCAAACAATGTCAAAGCGAGTAAATTGGCGAGATGAAGCAAATTTTGCTAATGTTTCTTGATGGTCTAAAGAAAGAGGGAAAAACAACAGTAATCTAATGTATGATTGAATGTATCATCATCATCATCATCATCATCATCATCATCATCATCATCATCATCATCATCATCATCATCATCATCATCATCATCATCATCATCATCGCACTCTATATTGACTGAAATATTGTGCAGTCAATTTTCTCGCTGTTTTCTCTATTATACACTGTACTATTTGAAGCCATTCTCACCTTCTGCGCATCCCCAACGCCCCTCGCTTCTCCACTCCATCCAGTAGGTTCTATCGAATTGTGCATGTTGGCCTACTTATCCTAGTACTTATCCTTTCTAACTTTTGGTATTTCGGGAATAGCAACCAGTGGACCGTCTGCAAAGGCTACCCTAAAATAATCTCGCTAAAAAGAGCTATTCCTCAGCCTTAGTCTGAGGTAATTACTGGTTTGCGTGTTAAATGCGACTTCTGTCTCTCTGTTTCCGTCTCTGTCTCTCTCTCTTACTGTTTTTCTTTTCCTCTCTTTCTCTCTTTCTCTGTCTCTTGTCTCTCTGACTGTCTCTGTCTTTCTCTGTCTCTCTCTGCAATGTTATTATGACCTTGTGTTTGTACTTAATTTCCGTCCAAAGACATCAACACCAAAACTCGCATAACACCATTAAACTCAAACGCACTCGCATACACCTACACACACACACACGCACACACACACCCGCTCGCGCACACACACCCACACATTCTTGTGCGTGGTGACAAATGGGGTAATTTTAAAATGTAGGAATCGGATAGCACATTTTTGACAAAAAAAGAGCATTTTTGAAGAGAAAAGGGTTAGGGTAAGGGCTAGTTGCAGCGCTGCAACTAGCCCTTACCCTACCCCTTTTCGAGAAAGTTGACCTAGTTCGTGTCCTATAGGGGACGAAGTAGGTCGAAATTTCTTCCAAATTTCTTCCGAAATGGACTGTATTATCTCCGTCCCGGATAGTGCACTCCTGTGTATTTAAAACACTCTCATGCACTACAACTGCACTCCCATGCACTAAAAAAGCACTCCCGCGTACTTAGAAACAAATGGGGAACGGGAGACAAATGGGGAACGAGCAAATTACCCCATTTGTCACTAAGAAAGTGAAATTCCGTTTCTCATTTCTGTCGTTATACAACAACACACGCTCGCACACACACACACACACACTCTCACTTTCGCTCACTCCCCCTTACAAACACAATCACAAACTCTCATCTCCCCTCTCTCTACACTTCTTTCTACCTCTTTTTAGCCTCTTCGGGTAGACCCTAAGCGTATACATCGGACCATTTTTCCCTGATCATCCACACGGACTGCCTACCATAAATACCTTCTTGCTTGGTCCGAGGCGGCATTATAGTAAAAAAAAAAAGATCGGTTCGCGTGCCTAATCATTTCACCGTGACTCATCGATCGGGTATCTTACTGAGCATGTGATTTCCTGTGCATTTGGTAGAACCAAGGACGGATTGCTAGACATGTAATTTGCTGGACTCTGTCTGTCTTGTGTTAGTCCGTCAAGCTGGCTGCCTGTCTGTTTGTCTGTCTGTCTTTCTTAATCTCCTGGGAAATGTGTATGTGTGCGTGTGTGTGTGTGTGTGTACACGTAAGTCCAAGAAGCAATGAATAAAAACAAATGGCGTAGAAGAAACATAAAAGGTCTATACAAATCAAGGCCAGAATGCGTGTTAAAAGAAAACACAGAAACTAATAAGTACGAGACTACTGAGGTGGACAAAATCGTGGTTGAAGGGGGTAAATACAAATAAAAGCAGAGAAGACTTCGTATATAAGAAAATGGATTTACTACGGCCAAGGGAAAACGTTGACGATAATATAATAACAAAATTAATTTAAAAAAAAACAACTATCTGTCGCTAAGCCAACTTTTCTGTTCGTTTGCTTGTTGAGGATGCTATTGAGGGTTTTGTTGTTTTGATGATGATGAAGATGAGGATGACTATGATGCTGATGATGATGATGCTGTTGTTGCTGCTGCTGCTGCTGCTGCTGCTGCTGATGATGATGATGATGATGATGATGATGACAATGATGAAAGTGTTAATTATTATGATGACGATTTTTGTTGTCTCCAGCATGCTGGATTATATTGCTTTCTCACACAATTATGTTTACATAATACACCACATGAAAAAAAACACCGGCACAGTAGTTTAGAAGTTACGTAACTGAAATTCCTCCATTTGGGGACAATATACAAAAGACCTGCATTTATTTCCTATAATCAAACAATATATATTTTATAGAACACACATACACACACGCGCGCGCAAACACACACATACACACATCAAAAGGGTGGACGTGGCAATTTTAACAGCTTACATAAAATAGTAGGTTCTGTTGGTAATCATTCGGATCGGGTCATGTCTCAATCTGAGATACTTGACAACTGGTATCTTCTCGACTTTAGCACCAAACCAAAAAATAAATAAAAATAAATCATAATGAGAAAAACAGTCAACAATACACGGTTGGATTAATCAATCAGAGGTTTGTATGGAATCCACTCCAACGCAAAAGTTTCAGCCCTTATGAGTATACCAGCGGCATATTTTCCCACCAAATAGCATTTTCTTAAATAATTTTGCAAAGTCTGAAAAATGGGTACAGAATTATTCATTTTGCATTTGTACAGAAAAATTTGACATGCAGCACAATCCAGTCAAAGGTGGAATCGGACGTGATGACGAGGTTGATTAAGACGACGATGGAATGGGCCGATAATAATTATCTGCAGAATAAGAAGACGAGGAAGGCGACGACGATATAAAAATCGATATTACGAGAAGACGAGAAGATAGAAAAAGCCACAAAATGTATTTGCACATCAGCCGCTCCCTTCACTGCAGTTCATATGCCTCTTCTTCAGCTGGTACATTTTTTTGTTCTAGCTCAGCAGCAGGATGTGGGGCCAAGAGGAGTGAAAGAGGAAGGGGGGAGAAGCAGGAGGGAGGTTTGGGCACAGGCCCCGATACACTGATAAGCAATCGATACAACGTCTTCAACGTTTAGTGTTCTCTCTTTCTCTCTGTCTCTGCCTGCCTGTTTGCCTGTGTGGCTGTCTGTCTTTAGTCTCTCT
>CM072516.1:22809238-23194238 GCA_036898135.1 Oncomelania hupensis
CCAAGACGAACATGATACAAGACGTAAAATTTGAATAGAAGAAAGCACCAACATGAACTATGAGAGCCGGAGAGAAAAAACTATTAGAATAAGGCAGCGATAAAGAACACAAGTTTAAAAAAAATATTTTTTATGTTTTATTTATTTTTATTTATTTATTTTTTTTATTTTGTTTATTTTTTATGGGGGGTGGGATGGGGTGAGGGTGGGGGCTTTGGATCTAGAAACATACTGTTTCTCGTCTTTGGCGTGTAAATTTGTGTCGCTTTCTCGGCTAAAGCGCTACAACTGCAAGTGCAGGTTTATCCAGAAAACAGAAAAAGGTCTGCAATTTCTAGTACAAGATTGACAAACAAACAAACAAAACAAAAAGTTCTTGAAGACTGTAGAATCAACCATGAGTAAACTTGATTGATTGATTGATTGATTGTTGCTTTAGGTCCAGCGGACTCCTCCGAGCCAAATCAGGACCGGATGAGTAAACTTATCGCAGTCTTTAGAACTATAGTATATATAAGTAGAAGCTACCACTACTCGTGACATACGAAAAAGGATGCCCAGAGAGGCACTGTGGTTGACTTTTAAAAGGCTAACGAAGCACAAGTGACCACCGTCCAGACGACACTAACAACCCACAGTGGTCAGTGGACAGTTAATGGTCGCTCATTTTCCCCTCTCCTTGAATACTTAGCGGTCTAGGTCTCGCCGTACAGCTGAGGAGGGGTCTCTGTCTCTGGCTGTGTCCGTCCACACGGCTCTGTCATCTTTGTCTCTCCCTCTCTGACGAGAGTTTTTATCTCTGTCTATCTGTTCCGTCTCTTTTTTTTTTTTCTATAGTGTATGTGACTCTTAAACTCCTCTTGCACTGTTGTAATTGTAGACTTGAAAACCCACCACTTGTTTTTGTCTCTTTCTGTGTGAGTACTCTGTTTTTATTTCCATCTGTTCTCTCTGTTTCTCTGTCTGTCTGTCTGTCTCTTTGTCTCATCCTACTCCCTTTTCCCCCAACAACATCGGCATGAGTTAGCTGAGCAGATTTGACCGTTCTGATTTACCACTGGCATTTGTGCATCTGCTTGCTTGTGTATACGTATGCCCGTCGGTGCCCATATGAGCAACTGTTTGTGTATGTAACCTAAGTATATGTAGGCCTATGTGTGCGTGCGTGTGTCCGAGCCCATGTGTGCGCGGGTTACTGTGTTCTGTGTTCTATCAACCTGTGAAACATTGTTCAGGATTGCAAATGTCAAAACACATTCTCAAAGCGGGAGAAAATCGATGAAAACCGAAGGGTCTGCTCCGATACCTTCTCTCGGTTTAAGATGGCCACAGTGAAATTGAGTTGAAGGCTATTTCCGGCGGCGCCAGTACCGGAACTGACGTTATTAAGCGGAAGTGACAGTACAGCATGCGTAGTGTCAATTCTGTAGAGTGAGGTAAATCGTGCTTCAGGCGTGAAGCGGAGTCGAACAGACCTAAAACAGAATAACAAGGAATGCCTTCGCCCCAACACCTCAAACCAGAGTTAGTGCGTCCTCTGAGAGCTCACAAAGAGGGAAAGAGAGAGAGGGAGAGAGAGGGAGAGAGAGAGAGAGGGAGAGAGAGAGAGCGAGAGAGAGAGAGAGAGAGAGAGAGAGAGAGAGAGAGAGAGAGAGAGAGAGAGAGAGAACACAGAGAATAGTGTTGCTGAAAAGGACCTCACACCTGGAATATACACAAAATGTCCATAAAACATCCAATGATCAATACTGAATATAAGGATCAATACTGAATATAAGGATCACGAACACAACATTGGAATTTAAAAAAAAAAAAAACATTTCACATTTCCGAACCAAGTAGACTTAAAGTTGTTCTCGTATAACCATTTTTGTTTTCTGCCATCAAAATACTCGATTTAGTAGTTCACTTGCTTGTGTGTTGTTCGTTCATTAAGTACGAAGCTATTTCTGTTCACTCTGTTTAGACTTTTCTCCTAGCTACGTCACAATTCGTACATAAAAATCATCTATCGCCAAATTAGGCATACAATACTATTTTTTAAAGCATATATTTCTTAGATGTTATCATACATCACACTACTTTAGGGTTGGTAGGTGTGTACTCACTTCCATTCTTTAAAAGAACAAACCACATAGAGCTTCCTAAAAGCATTATGTACTTGCTGTTTTTTCTTTTTTTTTGGTAACGCTTTATTGTCCCTTTTTATCGGGAAATTCTGGGCCGTCTCCCCTGAGGAAGGCGTAGTCGCAGCCTGTGGCGTGCCCAAACCCAACCTACCTAATATTAGTTGTGTTCTTTTGTGAAATTTTGCTAGGGGGGGGGAGGGGGAGAGGGAGTGGGGGTGGAGGGAGGGGGTGGTGGCCAAACCGGAGTACCCGGAGAAAACTCCCGAGACGTTGCCCGAGTCGAAAGTAAACAATATTCGGAGAAAGATAACGCCCAGATGCTGGATTGATCCCACACGTGTCAGGCGCCATTGGTCTCTGGCCTGTGGACAAGGTAGTCCCACCTTAGACCACTTGGCCACAAAGCTCGCTCTCTTCAGTACAAGAATTCGCAGGCGTTGATAAATTATTAATGATATGTAGCCGAGCGAAGTATTTGACTCCCGTCTCTCGGCCACCAACCCTGGGAACATTGCTCCACCCGAGCTGTTATTTTCATTTTATCCCCCAAAAGAGGGACATAAAAATATTTACCCTGCAAGGCGGTGAATCGTGGTTGGGAGTACCGGGTTGCCGGCTACTAGTGCCACGCACTGTACTGCAAGGTCGCTGCCACCGACCTGCATAAAATGCCTGCCGACAATGTGGTCCCGCTCGCCACCAAACGCAGCAGGCGAATGGTCAGCCGGGGAGAACAAATGTCGTGTCGCCTTGTCCCCGCGTAACCCAATGGCATACCCAAAGGATTCTGCAAAGCA
The DNA here is from genome assembly GCA_036898135.1 of Oncomelania hupensis. NCBI lineage: Eukaryota > Metazoa > Mollusca > Gastropoda > Littorinimorpha > Pomatiopsidae > Oncomelania > Oncomelania hupensis. The sequence continues at coordinate 22,812,165 of CM072516.1, forward strand.
GGAGCCACCCAAAGGCTAGTCTAACCAAGAAAATCAAGGTAGACAATTTCTATCCCAAGCCTCAACCAGTCGCCTACCTTTCCGCTACAGATCCCACGGCCCAAATGGAACCATGTCCCCATGGTTTCCCCGTTCGCAACAGGTATGTCTGGAACCGACACTGACTACGCCAAGTCAGTCCACACCATGGTCCAGCATCATCCTGTTCCCGGTCGTTACACCACTTGTAGCCGAGCGGAGTATTTGACTCCCGTCTCTCGGCCACCAACCCTGGGAACATTGCTCCACCCGAGCTGTTATTTTCATTTTATCCCCCAAAAGAGGGACATAAAAATATTTGCCCTGCAAGGCGGTGAAGCGTGGTTGGGAGTACCGGGTTGCCGGCTACTAGTGCCACGCACTCTACTGCAAGGTCGCTGCCACCGACCTGCATAAAATGCCTGCCGACAGTGTAATCCCGCTTGCCACCAAACGCAGCAGGCGAATGGTCAGCCGGGGAGAACAAATGTCGTGTCGCCTTGTCCCCGCGTAACCCAATGGCATACCCAAAGGATTCTGCAAAGCAGGAGCCACCCAAGGCTAGTCTAACCAATAAAATCAAGGTAGACAATTTATCTCCTAAGCCTCAACCAGTCGCCTCCCTTTCCGCGACAGATACGTTCCCAGATTCAAGATATACATGTACTTATTGTCCCCATAAATTACAAGGAAATTTAGCGTGTGGCGTGACAATCTCCGATCAACAAAAAAAACAAACAAAACAATAATGCATGCAGAAATTATCAAATACAATGAAACGTGTCCATCATTATATAACACGCAGTAAAAACATTAACTTTTTGCTTCCACAGACACACTCCACACTATACGCACTATATCATACGTAAGCAAGCTTCCAGGCAATCAGTTAGCAACTCTCACAAATAACATTTACAAATGTGTGTACAGTACGCATACTTCCAACTTAAAATCTCTCTCTCTATTTCTCGATATAGTGTAAAATAAAATGGTAAAAAAAGAGAAAAGAATGGAATGTAGCACCTAAAGAGCTAATATATGGAACTAAATCGGGAGAGAATTGCTCGTTTGAAGGGAAACAATGTGAATATAGCTCTATAATAACAAAGTAGTTTGTCTTCAGCTCTCTGTATTGTGCATGAACTACCTGTAAACTTCAAGTAACGTGGAACAACTTAGCAAGAACAATACTGCAGATCCCACCAATACATACAAGCACCTTGTGAGGCTTCTTGTTCCATAGACTCATACACTAATCTCCATCAACTGCAGCTACAGCAGCAACAACAACCATAACGGGCTCACCACCACAACGGCGACGGCGGGCCCCATGTTGCAGGTGTTTTTCGCTACTTTAGCAACGCAACAGAACACACAGGGAATAGAAGTGTCAGAGGAGAGTTTGAAAAAGCGAAAATAGTGTACACTAGTATGAGAGAGGCACTCTGAAAGTTAGGGATTTTGAATGGTGGTGTGCTACTGCAGAATTACTTCATCTTTACACTACAGTAACACCAGTTGTTCTTCGTTCACACGTTAGTTTGAAAAAATCTGGAAGAAACTTGGCGTGCCTCGGACAATTTCTGATACTCTGTGCACAAACAGAAGGTGCTTACCCTGATAACACCATTGCTATGTTAGCTGTCGCAGCCAAGCACTCAGTTTATGTGTAACAAATGTCCCACTCTGATGTCGCTTGTATTTTACTGCTTGCACCCCGCACATGCACAACATAGTTTTTTCCACTGTGGGTGCTTTTGCAGATAATGCTCAAGAATGTTTCGCCCTGAGCACGCTGCTAGCATGTTTTTCTCTACTTTACAAGTCTACATCATCATCATCGTCATCATCGTCATCATCATCATCATCATTATCATCATCATCATCAACAACAACAACAACAACAACAACATCATCGTGGATGTTCAAAGCGAGGAGACAGTAGGTGTGAAAAGGACCATTATAAGAAAGGAGGAGCAGTGTGAGGAATAGAAAGAGAATTGCGATTATGACGTTTATGGTAATGACGATTGCGTGGATGTGGGGGTGACAAAGGTGGGAGCAATGATGATGATGATGATGATGATGATGATGATGATGATGATGATGATGATGATGATGATGATGACGACGACGATAGCGATGAGCGACACAACTGTGATATTGAAAGTTTTCCCGAAAAAATGAAATCTGTTTACTAACGAGAGTTTGTCAAATGTCAGACCGTTGGAAGGTGGAAACTGGAACCAGGAAATAACAATACGTCTACTGTTGAAGTAAAGCATTAAAAGTCGGGTGAATTTGGAAGAAAACGGTAGTTAACGGTAATACTAATACTAACGACTGCGTCGACCTTTCGGATGGATAGAAAGGAAAGAAAAAGGAAATGGAAGAAACGAAGGAGAAGGTAAAACGGGGAAAAGGGAGAAAAGGGTAACACTTGTGAAGGTAAGCTAACGAGGCTGTTTTCCATCTCGTTGACTCTTGATCCCCCAACAGGTAATGCTCTGGAAAGTGTTTTCACGCTCAGGTATATACACACCACAGTCTGTACACGCAAAACAACTTGGATAGCATTTCCAAACATCCCCGCCGCCAAGCATCACCAACAGCTTCAGCTACATCTCAGTTCTCGTAGTAATAATTGGTCTGGAGCATTAATATCACACGCACGCACGCAAACACACACACCGACTCGAATCATAACGAACACACCAAAATCGGGTTAAGTTGTCGTGCACCTTCTAAGGGTTTCACACACACACACACACACACACACCCACACACACACACCCACGCACACACACCCACACACCCCACACACCCACAAACACACACCCCATACACACACACTCTCTCTCTGTCTCTCCACCTCATACCACCCTCCATAATCCAACCATTCCTTCTGGCTTTCATCCCGATGTACTCACAATAAAAAGGTTCTTCACTACTGCAAGGTGGTAGCTACTGGTGTGTGTGTGTGTGGCCCTAAGCGATTATCAAGACTTTGTTTTCTGTCTTACTTTCGTTTTTTGTTGTTTTGTGTGGTTGTTGGGTGGGTGGGTGGTGGGGGGGATATGGGAGGTGGGGGTAGGGTCACTTTTCCCTCTTCATGCTTTCCATATCTGTGAATGTAAAAATGAGTTTACACGTGACTGACCTTGCTTTAAATCCAAACTTCAGCTTAATACTGTGAAAGTTGTCAAAAGCTCACGAGCTAAAAACTAACATCAAATAAATTTGAAGTTGTAAATTTGTTCTGTTTTAAAACCTGTTTAATTGTCCTCGTAATTATTATTTTTATAAAATTATTTATTTATTTATTTATTTTGTATTTTAAGACATATCTAGAGATTTCTTGAAAACAGTCAGAACGAGCCAAATGTCGGTCGGTCGGTCTGTCGATCGGTAGGTCTTTCTTGTAATCTGTCCTCAGTCCTTCTCTCTATGTTGACATCTGAAGGTTGGGGGAAGGTTGGGGGATGAGGGTGGGCGGGTGCGGGTACTTATAAACTTCGCTTATGAATTTCGCTGCGAAGGTAACCGGACTTTAGTGTGCACGAGTGACGAAGAATAAAAGCACAAGTCAAAGTACGCAGGCGCCGGACTTCGTTATTTCCGATTCCTGTTCAGCTAGACCACAGACGCTTGTATCTGGACACACGAGCGCCTAAGCCTTTGACGCGTCTCCTTGTGATTATCTATAATTGACTATTCTAGATAACCAAAGGGAGACGCGTCACAGGCATAGGTATCTGTGGTTTAGCTGAACAGGATCGGAAAGAAGCTAGACGTAATAATTTTATCAATTATCAAAATATAAACATAAATTGCTTGTAACACTAACTTTAGGCTATATTAAAGCAACCTGCAGCTCTTGAAATCGAAGGGACCTAATCACACTTCATTCAGGGACCGTCGAAACTCCCTTGGTGCGAGTCGTTTTTCTCCCTTGTTTGGTCACAAGCTCGGGATGAACGCAAGGCGTTGTTGCACCCCTACAACCACACGAGCGCAAGTGAGTGTGCGACTTGTAAACCACTTGAAGAAGCCGCTGAACAAGTTGCTTTTACAATTGATTCAATTTGTTTGGACAAGAGAAGCAAGCGAGGCGGGTGTAAAGAGCGAGTCGCACTATCAGAGCACAGACCTGTTTACTAACAACGCCAGCGGAGGGGTGAAGAGAACTACCGTACGCTGGGCCCGTGTTCATCGTTCTTTATATTAGCTCCAGAGACAGATGAACAAGTCATACACACAGTGCCTGCATGATGAGCCTGCTGAGACCTACCCCCGCCTGCAGGTTGGCCGAGTGGTGCCAGACAATGCAAGGCGAAGGGAACAGTGCAAGAACGATGGCAAACGTGTTGGCAGCGGTTCGATTCACAGCCTCTAGCCTAAATGTTGCTGAAAATATGAGGGGGAAAAAACAAACAGAGAGAGAGAGAGAGAGAGAGAGAGAGAGAGAAAGAGAGAGAGAGAGAGAGAGAGAGAGAGAGAGAGAGAGAGAGAGAGAGAGAGATTGTAAAATATCTCGATAATTCTTCTTATCACATTCTAGCTTACGGATAACATGACCATGATGCGCAGTGTCCCTACTCTTTTAGATGAAAGTGTAACCCGAGACATAGTCTGTGCACGCACACATTTCTTTGCACGGACTTTAAAGGTCATGTTACGAAACGGGAGAGTTCCAGAAACATAAATAATACTCAAAGCATGCACTAAATCATTTTCCCCCTTGCCCTGGTGGCGCTGCTCTGTCGATGCTAAAGCACTTCTGCTGAGAAAGTAAACAGAACCTCACCCCCATTGAGTTCCGAATAAACTCCAACAACCTCTCTAGTGCGAAACTCCACATCTGATTGAAGATTTCATCTAATGAGGTTTTGTTCATGTTTTAAATTTAAAAGACTTTTCGTTGGTATAGTGATTTTAGACAGGTAATGAGGATAATGTTCAATATGGCACCGTTACTCCGATCCTCTATACTGAAGTGAGATTTTTGTTTCTCCATATATATTGTACGCCAAACTGTTTCCCTCCTTCTCTCTACCACCGAATCAAAAAAATAACACCTGCCCGAGCATTCTGGCCCTACCATTCCCGCAAAGAGGTTTGACTGAAGAACTAATGATCGTTCCACGATGACAATATGGATTTGTTGTCGTTTCTATTGCCATTCATTTTGACTTTCTAATCAGCGGTTTAAATTATGTGTACTATGTCTTCTTCTCATTTAGTTTCAAGCTAAGTCTAGATAGGTGGGGCTGAGGGTTGTGATTCCAGGTCGCAATAACATTTTTTTTTTCGTCTGTCTTGAGGATAAAATGCATTAGGCAAGTAACTAGTAATATATCACAGAGCGAGCGCGCGCGCACATACTCACATGCACACACACACGCACACCCCCCCCCCCCCCCAGCACTCGTCGTTTAAGACTGGATCTTAAGTGTGCGTAATCTATCCAATAAGCCAAAGATATCGTTAATTTAAATCGGAAAATGGTACCACTACAGAAATTGTTACTGTTTTAAGAATATTATATCGAACAAAAAAAATTGTTTGGGGATTAAAAACATACATCTGCCATCTATTTTCAGATGCAAGTTTTATTAACTTCTAAAACAAAAGTTGCATTAGACAAAGTACTGGGGATTTAAGCAACATTATACTGAAAAAGGATTTGTATTGGGTTTAAAATATCCATTTGCGACTAAGATCATCCATTTACAGAGTTTCGAGACTTACAGTGCAGGTGCAGGAATCCTAGGTTATCTCAAGATACTTATCTACCCGACACTTTCTGAAAACACCACCCATATTCTCCACACTTAAAGACATATAAAGTTCCCTCCATCCCAAAACACCCGAGTGTCAACACCTTACACTTTCAACACATCGGAAAAGAAATTGCCCAAAACAAATGAAACCTTCCCACACAGCGTAGCTGAGTCTATTGTAAGGTGAATGCCTCAGCAGGCTCAGACACTCATCTGCATGAACCTCCTCTCAGCACAAAGAAGAGGTGGCGGCGGAGAAAGGAGGAGAAGACTGAAGAACATGAAGAATAAAAAGGAGGATTAAGAAGACGAAGAAGAAGAAGAAGAATCTTGATGATGAGGATGAGGATAACGGTGAGGAGGAAGAGGAGGAGTCGGCAAAAAGAATATAAATGCTGGAGATGTTGATGCCCCAGACACCTCAATGATCCTGAACGATTAAATACTGAGAAGAAGAAGTAGAAGAATAAGAAGAAGATATATTATTTTTGCAGCACCACCACCAACACAACCAAACAAAACATCAACAACAATAATTAGTCCTGATTCGGCTCTTTGCAGTCCATTGGACACTGTAAGCAATGAATAACTAAGTACTACAACTAGAAGAAGAAGAAGAAGAAGAAGAAGAAGAAGAAGAAGAAGAAGAAGAAGAAGAAGCCAACAAACACACAAACAAAAGAAAAAGAAAACAACGGCGACGACAAAGTGGAAACTCGAAGAAACTTCGTTCCACACCCTCTCGGTTCCAAAAATAACACTATCTCCCTCTCGTCATCCGCCAAACACCCGATATCGGGTTGATATGTTTTAGTAATGATTTGAGTTAAACTAGGAGGTTTTACATCTGTTTCTACAGTAAATATTGCCACAGCTTCTCAAGAAAGATAGGCAAGAAAAACAGACATTTCTCCTCACGTGACGCCATGTTGGCCAAGGGGAAAGGGCAATTAACTCCTGTCTACTTAGAAACGCTTTGTATTACATTCCCCTGCCTGTGCGGTGCATTCAGATAATCAGGTACATACTGGCTTCTCTCTCCTTCATTATCCACCCACACACATATGATCGAAGAAAGTTTTGCACTAAAAATATGACTTTGACATTATTCAGGGTAAACATAGCAGGTTCTTTTCAAATTCACAGTGAGTGTTGCCACGCTGGGAAAAAAATAATAAACCCCCCAAATAACAAAATAACCACTTTCAAAAGTACGGCTTTGATACAAATCGCTGAAAATAAACTAGTTCATGCACTTATTCATCGCATCAGGGCTCATTGTAACAATAGCGCCGTAAGGAATAGTGTATTGCTCAGCACAGTATAGTTGTTTGTTTGCAAATGAAGGGACAGAAGCGGAAAATTCAAAGCTTGAGGGTAGCGACGGCTGTTCACTAGGATACATATCGTCTTCTAATGAGATAACAAAGCAAATTCCCCGGTAAGCTCATAGTCAGGAAAAATAAACAAACATTCTTGATATCCAGACCTATCAATTAACATGGTGTACGTCTACTATGCTGTTTTTTGGTGAATGACTAACAGCAACATATTGGAGAGAGAGAGAGAGAGAGAGAGAGAGAGAGAGAGAGAGAGAGAGAGAGAGAGAGAGAGAGAGAGAGAGAGAGAGAGAGAGAGAGAGAGAGAGACAGAAAGAGACAGACAGAGACAGAGACAGAGAGAGACAGACAGACAGGCAGGCAGACACACAGACAAGGAAACAAAGAGATTCAGAGACAGGGAGACAGAGACAGACCAAAGCGAATGCACGCGAGAGGAAGACTGCAGCAACAACGAAGGAAATAAAAGGAAAGAGGAGGAGAGAGCTGATGAAAGAAAACCCACCGAAAAGTTAAGAGAAAAAAGGAAGACAGAAAGACAGACAGACAAGACAATAAAAGAAAAGACAAGAAAAGATAAACCAAGAAATCCAAGGAAGAAACAAAAAAAGGAAGAAATAAAGAACTGAGAAGAAAATAAAGGAAGATGACAGAACAGATAGAAAGAATATAGATAGATATATATATATATATATATATATATATATATATATATATATATATATATATATATATATATATATATATATATATATATATATATATATATATATATATAAAGAAGAATGAAGGGAAAGAAGAAAGAAAGAAAGAAAGAAAAGGAAAGAAAGGGAAAGGACCAACAAAAAATTGTTACAACATCAAAGGTCCCAAAGAAAGCAAGGAAAAAAAAAGAAAAAAATATTAGGAAGATTACTTTGGGTTTTTCTTGTGGCCGAAATATACTGTTCTCTAACGCTGTTTGCCAGGGTGGTTGAGTGTTGATTGCTGCACACACACACACACACACCCACACGCACACACACACACACACGCACAATATGCACAATGCACGCACACACACAAAGCACGAATAAACTAACTCACATGGATACACACAGACATATACCCACACCAATACGCACACGCATGCATACACACCCGCTGCACGTAACATATTCACATACACATCAATACATACATATATACACAGCACATAGCACACTCACATATATACACACATAAATAAATACATACATACATACATACATATATATACACATGACATTACACACTCACATATACATACATACATAAACACACGCACGAACCTTTCGGTTGTTCGCATAGCGGCCTTTAAGACCTCCCTTTCCCTGGGTCCGCTCAATGAGGGCGGTGCCCATCTCTTCGACCTCGCCGCCTAAGCTCGCCCGGTTCTAAACACCGCCGGAAGCACCGGGAAGTGTTGTGCCCAAGTTTAATTCTTTGGTTGCATCCAAGAATAGTCACCCATCCCAGTACTAACGACACTCGACTTTGCTTTAAGAAAATATTTCTGGCGTATGCCCAAAAGCGCTACGCGACTACGCCACCCTGGAGATTGTAGTAAAAGTCAAACAAATGCAGATGAGTCTACAAAGTCTACACCAAAGTGGGAGAGGAGTCTGATGAAAAAGGCACCTGGAGCTGTTGCTTAACGATTGTTTTAACGTACCCGCACTCTGACAAGTGTCGTAAGTGGTGGGATCATTAACAAATGGTTTACAGATGATCTGTACACGTCTGAAATGTCGTGAGAATCGAGTGTGCACTATTTAAATTTTGGGGTTAGCATGTGCTCGTACTGGGCCTGCTGAGACAACCCCACTTCAGATTTGGGCGAATGCCTCAAATACTCTGTGTGGATTTTATTACCACAGAGTAGTCAGATGACCTAAAATCAGGTGATCCTTTCCTATCCTATCCTATCTTATCCCGCAACTCGGCTGTCGTAGGGGCACCATAGTTGATCGCTTAACCAGCGTACTCCATCTTTCTCTGTCCTCAGCAACCCTGATGGCTTCGTTCAGTGTCAAACCAGTCCATTCTCGAATGTTGTCCTCCAACCTCTTTTTCGGTCTCCTTCTTCTTCTACCTCCTTGCACTGTGCCTTGCAGGATGGTCTTTGCAAGGCCTGATGATCTGGTGACGTGGCCATACCATCGGAGTTTCCGTTTCTTCGCCACTGTGAGCAGGTCATCGTGTTGTCCAATGGCTTGTGTGATGGTCTGTCGGAATTCGTCGTGGGTATAGAAAATGCCCAGAAGTCTTCAGTAGCACCTCATCTCCATCCTTTGTACACGTATTCTTCGTTGGAGATCTGCTGTGATGGTCCATGTCTTCATATAGGAAGATTGAGATGACAAGGGAGCGCAGCAGTCTTACCTTGGAATGTAGACTGTTGATCCTGTCTTTCCAAATAGGCTTCAACCTTGCCAGGGCAGCAGTTGTTTGTGCGATCCTGGAGAGGACTTCCTGTCGGGACCCATTGTCTGATACAATGGCTCCTAAATATTTGAAGCTATGCACTGTGTTGAGGGACTGGCCTTGGACTTTGATGTCCGTGTTGATGCCATTGGTGTTGTTGGTCATCATTTTGGTCTTCTCTGCACTTATTTCCATTCCATAGGCTCTGGAGGTGGTGTCAAGCTTCTGTACCAGCTGTTCAAGTTCCTGTTCTTCTCCAGCCAATCCATCAATGTCATCCGCAATATGAAGGTTGGAGATTGCTCTACCACCTATGCTGACTGTGACTGCGTGATCTGCAAGGGCATCTGACATGATGCGGTCTAGGAATATATTGAAGAGTGTTGGAGAGAGTAGGCATCCTTGATGCACACCGATTGTTGTTGTTCTGAACCAGTTTCCGATGGCGATGTTGTGGAGGACTGCACTGGTAGCCTTGTCATAAAGGCATTTGATGACTTCAATCATTTTAGGGCTGATGTTGTACACTCTCATGGTTGCCCACAGAGCTGCATGCCACACTCGATCAAACGCCTTCTTGAAGTCTACGAACACATGATATAGATGTTGTTGGTGCTGTAGGTATTTCTCGCAGATTATTCTGAGGTTGAAAATCTGTTCAGTGGTACTTCGTCCTGCCCTGAATCCTGCTTGTTCTTCAGATATGATTTGTTCAGCTTGGGGTTTCAACCTGTTGAGTAATATTTTCAGAAGGACCTTGCTTGGATGGCTAATAAGGCTGATGATGCGGTAATTTTCACACTCCTGAAGTTTACTTTCCATGGGTCTATGGTTTAGGCCACTCTCCTCTCTGCCAGATCTTGTTACAGATAATGGTGAGTGCGTCAATCATCGCTTCTCCTCCTGCTTGAAGCAGTTCCGAGGGATGTTGTCCACTCCCGCTGACTTCCCTTTCTTTAGCGATTGCACTGCTGCTTCAACTTCTTCTCGGAGAATTCGAAGGATTTCTTCTTCTTCTCTGTTCTCTGGACATGCCAGAACTGATGGGTCTCCGTTTGGTGTGTGGTTGTAAAGGTCAGAGCAGTACTCTGTCCATCTGTCCAAGACTTCTTGTTCTTCTGTGAGGCATATGCCAGACTTGCTTTGGATCGTGGAGACCTTGGGCTGTTTAACACTTGTCAGCCGCTTCACAGTCTTGTAAGCCTTCTTGCTGTTGTTCTTGTTCAGACTGTTCTCTTTTTCCTGGCATTGATGTTCTATTCAATTCTCCTTTGCTGTGCGCATGCCTTTTCGGATGTCATTGTTGATTTTTCGGTAGGAATCAGCTTCCTGTGAGGTGTTTTTTTTTCCTTTTCATCTCTCTTCGTTTATCAAACAGATCCAAAAGTTCACGGCTTCTTCTTTTACCGGTGCTTGCCAAGGATCTCATTGGCGGCATCTGTCACAACTGAGTTAAAGGTGGTGGTCATGGTGTTGGCATCTACTTCACCAGCTCCCAAAATAAGCAGTGGTGCAAATTTCTCTCCAATTGTGGCCTGAAATATTTCTGCCACCTCCGGGTCTTGCAGTTTGTCCAGATCGAACTTCAGTTTGGTGCACTTTGCTGTGTTTACTCTTTTAAAGTGGAGCCGGAAAGACATCATCACGAGATCGTGGTCACTTCCGATATCTGCTCCTGGAAAAGTGCGTGTCCTGCCAATGTTGATGCTTGATCTGAAGCGTTTCTTGACCATGATGTAGTCGATCTGGTTGTGATGCTCCCCGCCGGGACTGTGCCATGTCCATCGTCTGGATTTTTTTGTGGAGACCAAGCGTATTTACCAGTATCAGATTGTTGTATCTGGCAAACTCCAAGAGTCTCAGACCCCTGTCATTTGTCTCGTTGTTGCAGTGGGGTCCTGTCACGAAGAAAGGGATTTGGGGGAAGGGGGTAAGCTCTTAATCTCTAGCGCTGTGTTGTCTCCTTTGATAGACTAACGTGCGATGACATTCCAGAGATTAAAGCAAGGCCAAATTAATAAGTGATAAATAGAGTAAAGACGAGAAGGAAAAGTAAATGTGCTAGTTAAGAAATTCACAGTCAAAGGCCAGTCAAGGAAATTGCGATTTCTGTAACTATCTACTTTTAATAATTGAAAAGGGAGAGTCTAGGTCAAATTGTTCTATAGTGATTCATTGGCGTGGCGTCTCTAGTACTGAGTAGTCCGGTGATATTCGGGAAAGTCAATCTTATGGGTACTAGAGCTATCGTAGACTGATCACATCACAGGGTGAGAGAGTATCTGTATGGGGGCCAGAGTTTCTGTGATAATCTGGCGAGAGGGGGGTCTCTCAGGCTTAGGCACTTAGCTGTGGACTGCAGTGCGGCGATTTGTCCAGGATCCTCTGGATGGCTTGCCAGTGATGGTGCAAGCGTGGTTGGAAAGGTGCAGGTCAGTGGTCACGCGGGGATGACTCACGGATCACGAGTGCTAGTGGTGTTGTTGTGTTGTGGTACAGGCGTTGAACTTGGCTTACGTGGCTAGCCAGTTCAGAAATTGCGAAGTCCCAAATCACGCGTCTCATTGACCTCCCGGGTTGTTGGGGGCCTGCAGCGGGTCAGCGATTGGGAGATGATACCAGTCCGGGACGATGCGTCCGGCACAGGAACCCGTCTGCAACGTGTACAGACGCTGTATCAGCTGGGGATAGGGATAATGCGAATTCCGGGCCTGTTGTACAGTCACCCTTCTCAGAATTCAAATTGGTGTGACCGGTCAAGAGTTGAATCAGTGCACATACCAACAGTCAAACAATGCTACTAGATTTACTGGGCCAAAGTGGAGGTTACTGGCAGCCACTAGTAAAAGTACATTCGGCGCATTTAGGATGGGGATGGCAACAGGGCGAATATTTATACATCGGGAGGCATGGGGGAAAGCAATAATAGGGGTACAGGACAAATGGGTTGTAGGTCTGGGCCGTACTTGGGATTCTAATCTATAGGGAGGGGGTAGCATGGCATGGGATATTTATACATGGGGCAACGGAGTATACAAGCATAAATTCAAACACGTCATGAATGATGTATAAGGTAGAAAGTATGTGCAAGGGAGAAAACACAAGTCCTAGCAGTACATCAAAGCAAAATTATAAACATGGACATACATACTGACAGGACGCATGAACATGATGGCGAACGGCAGGTGATGGGGTTGCTATATGACAACGAGTAAATTCCCTCTCTTACCTTGGTTTAAGACGGGTGGAAGCACAAGGATACTGACGAAACTCAGAGGTCGCTCGGTGATGGCGGCGTGGATTCGAACAGGTTGTGACTTCGAGGTAGGGAAGTTAGCATCTGACACTAAGCCTTGGTCAGTAGCAGACTTTAAGGAGATGTTGGGGGCGGGGCTTAAGAGACTGTGCGAGCCTGCTAGGTAGTGATGGCTGGTCAAGAGGAATGATGGCCGGTTTGAAGCGATCGTCGCTGGCTGTGCGGGGTGGTCGAATGGTTGCAGCCGGGCCTCAGGGGTGCAATTGTCCGCCTCGTCACAGAGGCCCCCCCAAGGAAAAAGGCGAGGACGTAGGACTCGACGAAGGCGCGGCCAATCAGCTCTGAGGTCGGCTGCCGGGTGCGACGATGGGTTGTGATGATCCGGGTGACGCGGGGCGATGCAGGGTTCCGGGTCAGGCTTGATAGTGGCGCGGCGATCCCGTTGTAGCCGGGTACGAACTTCTGATAGAAGCCACTCAGTCCCAGGAAGGACTGAACATCTTTCTTGGTCTTGGGGCGTGGCGCGTCTCGAAGGCGCTGGACGGTCTTTTCCAGAGGCCGGAGCTGTCCACGGCTGATGGTGTGGCCAAGAAATTCCAGCTCTTGATAGCCGAACTGGCATTTGGTCGGCCGGGCAGTAAGGCCAGCTTCTCTGAGGCGGCGCAAGAGTTGGCGCACCACTCGCAGGTGCTCCTCCCATGTCTCCGTTGCGACGAGTATGTCGTCCATAAAAGAGTGTATGAACGGACAGTGGAGGGGGTCCAACAGCTTCCGCATCATCGTGCTGAAAATACTTGGGGCATTGTGCAGACCAAACGGCAGAACGTTGAATTCGTAGTGGCCGTCCATCGTGCTGAAGGCTAGGTACTGGCGGGATGAAGGGTGCACGGGAATCTGATAAAAGCCTTTGCTCAGATCCACCCTGGAGAAGTATCGGGCGGATTGTAGCTTTGCGAACAAGTCCGTGGGGTCGGATAGGGGTCCGGGCACGAACTGGGTTACAAGGTTCAACTGCCGGAAGTCGATACAGAGGCGATGTTCTCCGCTGGGCTTCCGTGATAGAACTATTCCTGCGCTGTAGGGGGAACGGGAGGGAGCGATGACTCCGGCTTGTAGCAGAGCCTCTACTTCCGTTCTTACTACTTGCTGCTGGGAAAGTGGGACGGGGTACGGTTTCTGGCGGACGGGAGTGGGGCCCGTCAGGGTTAGTCGGACTTCTTCTAGGTCCGTCCTCCCAGGAATGTCGGTGAGGACTTCCCTGTGTTCTGCTACGATGGCGCGTAGCTGGTGTTGCTGGCCGGCGGGAAGTGAGGGGTCCAGAGAGACGTCCCGGAAGGATTCCTTCCCTTTTAGTGGAAATTCGGCGACGCCGGTCTCTGTGCCATCCACTTCGACGGCCAGCGCGACCGTGAGTAGTGAGTGGGAGTCTGGGGCGGGTGCAGGTTGCTCCAGGTACCGCTTGAGCAGATTGATGTGGTGGGTCCTGGGTTTTCCGCCTACCTCGATGCGGTAGGTGGTGCGCGAGAGCTTCTCGAGCACCGGGTAGGGTCCCTGCCAAGCTATGTCTAGCTTGTTCGTGCCGCTGGGGAGAAGCAGTAGGACTTGGTCTCCTACCTGTAGCTCTCGGTCCCGGGCGCGGCGGTTGTGGTAGCGGGCTTGTCGCTCTCTCGCCTTCTTCCGGTTGGCGGAGGCGGCTTTCCATGTTGCCTTGAGGGTTTCTTGTAGCTTCGTGACGTATTTTGTAGCGTCGACCGGTGCCTCGTCCAGTTTGGCGTCGGTCCAGCTACGTCGTAAGGCGGCTAGTGGTCCGGAAAGGGGTCTTCCGAAAAGCAGCGTGGAAGGCGTGTATCCGGTGGAGGTGTGCGGGGTCTCTCGATACGCGAAGAGCGCTGACGCGACGTATGTGTCCCACGCTTCCGGCTGTTCGTCGGCGATCTTGCGGATAATCGAGATAAGTGTCCCGTTTAGGCGCTCGACCTGTCCGTTGCTAGCGGGGTGGTAGGGTGGAGTCCGGATATGGCGGATGCGGAGTAGTTGAAAAACCTCCTGCATAAGTTTTCCGGTGAACTGGGACCCGTTGTCGGTCAGGATGTTGTCCGGGAATCCGACTCGAGTGAATATGGTGACGAGCGCGTCGGCGACTCGGGCGGCGTCGATCTTCGGTAGAGGAACGGCTTCGCACCACATCGAGCAGGCGTCGACGAGGGTTAGTAGGTACTGGTTCCGCTTCTTGGTCCGCGGGAGGGGTCCTACAATGTCAACAGCCACTCGCTGGAAGGGCGTTCCGACAACGACGGTGGGGCTGATAGTGACCGGGACGGTGTGATGGCGGGGCGAGTATCGCTGGCACTGGCTACAGGACTTGACGTAGCGCTTCACGTCATCGGTCATCCCGGGCCAGTGATACTGAGCGCTGATTCGTAGGGTGGTCGCTCCGATGCCCATATGTCCGCTTAGGGGCATGCTATGGCCAAGTTCCAGGACTTGGGGGCGAAGTGTCGCAGGCACGACTAGTTGAGTATGGTCGTCCTTCTGGCGGAAGAGGAGTCCGTCTTCGACGAAAAAGTCCCCGGACTTGGGTGGAGTGCGTGCGGCGGGAAGCTTTCCGTAGCACTTGCGGAGGGTGACGTCGCTTTCTTGGGCCTTCCGGATCTGTTCCGGCATCTGGTTGGGTATCGGGGGTGGAGTCGCGGCTGTTTTCGCCTGTGCGCGCGTCTGGACGGCGGCCATCGATTCCACAGGCTGGGGCGGCATCCCCAAGAAAACGTATCGGCATCCTAAAATTAAGTCGTACAGGGGCTGGTCCATTACTGCAGCTTGAATGGTCCCCGTTACGTATCGGCTGGTGACTTGGATCCGGGCTATAGGGAGCGTGGTGCTGGGTTGGGACGCGTCGGCCAACTTCAGGGTGATAGTCTCGCCGGTCAGGTCTTGTTCCCTGATGAGCGAGCGGCGGACGACGGCGTCGAAGGTAAGTCCAGTGTCGTAAAGACAGTGGGCTGGGCGATCGTTGACTGTCACTTGCTCGGTGACGGCCGGTCGATCGGCGGGAGTAGCGACGGGGGTGACAGGGGTCCCGTCGGGGGTAACTTGGCGTAGGGCTAGTACGGTACCTTGTTTGCGACGCTGGTCGCTGATGCGTCGAAAACATTTCTCCCGGGTGTGTCCTCTGCGTTGGCAGTAGCCGCAGTAGAGCTCTGTGCTCCGCTTCCCTGGCTCTGCTGTGGGGGTTGGGCGTCCTTTGGGCGGCGGTGGACGGTGGTTCGCCGGCGGGACTGGCCGGCGAGGCGGGTGGCGGGTATCTGGCGACGAGGGTGCGGGGGGATCACGGCGAGGCTGTCTGTCGTCGGGATGGGCGGTGAGGTATCGATCCGCGACGATGATCAAGTCTTCAAGGCGAGCGGCGCCTTGTTCGGCGGCGAATGTCCGGAGTTCCGCCGGCATTGTGCCTCGGAGTTGCTCGGCGAGCATCAACTCTAGTAATCCGTCATAGGTCCTGGGTTCGTCCGTTTGCTCAATCCATTTATCCCGTAGCGTAGCTAGACGGTCGGCAAACTGCGTGAACTTCTCCCCTCTCTCTCTCCGGGAGTTCCGGAAACTCTTGCGATAGTGCTCACCTGAGAGCTCAAAGCCATGTAGTAGGGCTCTCTTGAGGGCGGGATAGTCTCCCTCCTCGGAAGTCGGTGTCTTGGCCAGAATCTCGTAAGCCTTTCCCTTGAGGCCATGACTGAGCTTGCGATACCAGAACTGGGGGTCAAGACCGTTTTCTCTCGCGACTCGCTCGAATCGGGCGAGATAGACTTCAATTGTTTCGTCCCGTTCGACGAATGGGTCCAGGGGGAAGTTCATCCCCGGAATCGGCGGGGGGGGTGCGGGTATTCCGGTGCTGGTGGCGAAGCTGGGGGCGATGAGCGAATAGTCTTCGCTGGCCGGCGATGCGATCCCTAAATCGCGGCGGTCGCGCTCAAGTTGGAGGAGTGCTTGGCGCCGTTCGAGCTCCCTGTCTTTTCTCTTCTCTTCGAGTGCCGCGACCCTCTCGTCCTCCTCCTTCTTCCTTGCGGCGGCCCTCTCCTCCTCTGCTATTCTCTCTTTCGCCTCCTCTCTCCTCCGCTGGGCGGCCCTCTCCTCCTCTGCAAGCTTCTCCTTCGCCTCCTCTCTCCTCCGCTGGGCGGCCCTCTCCTCCTCTGCAAGCTTCTCCTTCGCCTCCTCTCTCCTCCGCTCGGCGGCCCGTTCCTCAGCGGCGAGGCGCTCTTTCTCCTCCTCCTTCTTCAGTGCCGCTGCTCTTTCTTCCTCCTGCCTCTTCGCATCTCGCTCTTTGGCCCTCTCCTCCCTCTTCACCTTTTCCTCTGCCACGTCAGCCTCCACGTTCGCCAAGACGTAGTCTTTGAGTTCGGTGCCGGCGAGCCCTAAGCTCTCGCCAATACTCTTGTACTTAAGAGCAAGCTCTCCCCGGTCGGCCATGGTAAGAGAGGTAACTTACCCTGCAAAAGGTCCTAACCGGAATGAGGGGCGCACACGAGGGGTATACTGACGGAAAACAGGGGGGTGGGCTGGATGAGCTACGATGAAAACTGCAAAGGGGCGAATACAACACAACCACAAAGACAAAATGCAATCAATCCAAAAATCACAAAAAATGAATGCAAGAAAAAAGCCTGTTGAGAGATCACCACTCGGGAAAACCAGTGAGGGACCTATGGGGCTATGCTAACTACTACTAGGCCTAGTGGGCTGGGTCCTATCTATACTGGGCTGGGGTGGAAATCTAGCTAAGTCCTAAGTCTAGTCAAGTTGGGATGGGAGCCTAAGTCTTTTGTCTCGTTGGTTGGAGGGGGAAACCTAAGTCTTCTGGTCTCGTCGGGGTCGCCAAAATTAATGTCACGAAGAAAGGGATTTGGGGGAAGGGGGTAAGCTCTTAATCTCTAGCGCTGTGTTGTCTCCTTTGATAGACTAACGTGCGATGACATTCCAGAGATTAAAGCAAGGCCAAATTAATAAGTGATAAATAGAGTAAAGACGAGAAGGAAAAGTAAATGTGCTAGTTAAGAAATTCACAGTCAAAGGCCAGTCAAGGAAATTGCGATTTCTGTAACTATCTACTTTTAATAATTGAAAAGGGAGAGTCTAGGTCAAATTGTTCTATAGTGATTCATTGGCGTGGCGTCTCTAGTACTGAGTAGTCCGGTGATATTCGGGAAAGTCAATCTTATGGGTACTAGAGCTATCGTAGACTGATCACATCACAGGGTGAGAGAGTATCTGTATGGGGGCCAGAGTTTCTGTGATAATCTGGCGAGAGGGGGGTCTCTCAGGCTTAGGCACTTAGCTGTGGACTGCAGTGCGGCGATTTGTCCAGGATCCTCTGGATGGCTTGCCAGTGATGGTGCAAGCGTGGTTGGAAAGGTGCAGGTCAGTGGTCACGCGGGGATGACTCACGGATCACGAGTGCTAGTGGTGTTGTTGTGTTGTGGTACAGGCGTTGAACTTGGCTTACGTGGCTAGCCAGTTCAGAAATTGCGAAGTCCCAAATCACGCGTCTCATTGACCTCCCGGGTTGTTGGGGGCCTGCAGCGGGTCAGCGATTGGGAGATGATACCAGTCCGGGACGATGCGTCCGGCACAGGAACCCGTCTGCAACGTGTACAGACGCTGTATCAGCTGGGGATAGGGATAATGCGAATTCCGGGCCTGTTGTACAGTCACCCTTCTCAGAATTCAAATTGGTGTGACCGGTCAAGAGTTGAATCAGTGCACATACCAACAGTCAAACAATGCTACTAGATTTACTGGGCCAAAGTGGAGGTTACTGGCAGCCACTAGTAAAAGTACATTCGGCGCATTTAGGATGGGGATGGCAACAGGGCGAATATTTATACATCGGGAGGCATGGGGGAAAGCAATAATAGGGGTACAGGACAAATGGGTTGTAGGTCTGGGCCGTACTTGGGATTCTAATCTATAGGGAGGGGGGTAGCATGGCATGGGATATTTATACATGGGGCAACGGAGTATACAAGCATAAATTCAAACACGTCATGAATGATGTATAAGGTAGAAAGTATGTGCAAGGGAGAAAACACAAGTCCTAGCAGTACATCAAAGCAAAATTATAAACATGGACATACATACTGACAGGACGCATGAACATGATGGCGAACGGCAGGTGATGGGGTTGCTATATGACAACGAGTAAATTCCCTCTCTTACCTTGGTTTAAGACGGGTGGAAGCACAAGGATACTGACGAAACTCAGAGGTCGCTCGGTGATGGCGGCGTGGATTCGAACAGGTTGTGACTTCGAGGTAGGGAAGTTAGCATCTGACACTAAGCCTTGGTCAGTAGCAGACTTTAAGGAGATGTTGGGGGCGGGGCTTAAGAGACTGTGCGAGCCTGCTAGGTAGTGATGGCTGGTCAAGAGGAATGATGGCCGGTTTGAAGCGATCGTCGCTGGCTGTGCGGGGTGGTCGAATGGTTGCAGCCGGGCCTCAGGGGTGCAATTGTCCGCCTCGTCACAGGTCCACATGTGTCTCCCCAGTTGTGGTGCGCATCTTGGCCAACCTTGGCATTCCAGTCGCCTTCCACTATGACTATGTCCTTCTTTGGCACTTGGTCAAAGACAACCTGCAGATTTTCATAGAAATCATCCACTTCGCTGTCCAGTCTGATGTTGGGGCATAGGCCTGAATGATGGTGATGTTGAAAGGAGCTGCTCTCAGACGGATGGTAATGTGTCTACTGGAGACTGGGCGGCAACCCATGACAGTGGCTAGAATGTCTTAGTGGACCAAGAATCCAACACCGTGTTCGTGCCTGTCATCTCTACCGCTGAAATAAAGCTTGTGGCCTTTGTCGGTCGTTGTTTCACCTAGGCCTTTTCAGCGCAGTTCACTGATACCTAAAACGTTCCATCGATAGTGGTCCAGCTCGTTAGGGTCCTGACATTCCAGGTTCCTATGACGACGTTGTTTCTGGTGCGGATCCTGCTAAGTTGTCCATCAGTATCACATTTATCACCTCCGTCATGGTGGCCAACGGAAGGCGCGGTCCGTGGTGACCCTGGCGACGACCGATCCGGTATGGAGTGAATGGTTCTATTCATCATGCAGTGTTTCTTGGGCAAGAAAGACCTGGCAGGGCCCAATCCTATCCAAGCTGTTGGTCACAGCCGATATCTACGAATACAGATGAACTGCTTTTCTTCTCTCGTTTGCGCTTGTGAACAATATCCGGTTGGTATGTTTGTGTTCATACTCTTTAAAAAAATCTTTTTAAAGTATTGAAAGCATTGAGAGAGCTGGCAGATTGTAAACACATGAAGATGTTCGCGTTCTTTTCTTTAATCACTAATAAAAAAACATTATCTGGTTGGCGTATTGGTGCCCATATTGTAACAAGGGGTTTAGAATTGTTAGGATCATGTTATCAGTTTGTAAGAAAAGGAGTATGCAAACAGATGTTCAACGAGGTAAATTTGCAGTAAAGCCTCTGTCCAATACATGAATACTGTCAAGGAATTGTTGTTGTTGCTTTTGTTGTTGTTGTTGTTGTTGTTGTTGTTGTTGTTGTTGCTTTTGTTGTTGCTGTTGTTGTTGTTTTTCTTCTTCTTCTCCTCATCCTCCTCCTCCCTGCCGTTTTTGTTGTTAGGAAGCGAATAGCACAATGTTGCTTTACTACTACTAAGTTTCAAAACAAATTCATATCAATGTGTTAGTTCCAGCATGACAAAAACACCAACAACTGCTGATAGTTCCTGGAACTATAAATAAAGGACCACGCGCAGGTAGCGATGCGTGACAGACAAAAAATATTGGCATGGAATGCAGTTAATTGATAAGCATTACAGAGAGAGAAATGGAGAGAGAGAGAGGGAGAGAGAGAAAGAGAGGGGGGACGAGAGAAGGAAGAGAGAAATGCCAGAGAACTTGAATACATTCATAGAAGCAAATTTACTTGTGATAATTTGATAGGAGGTAACGTTGTAGAACGGCAGATTATGTCAGAAGCAAATTCCGTGGTCAGATTACCCTGAATAGAATCTGCAGTTAAAATCATGCTTTGGAGAAGCAAGAACATAAAAAAGAGTTATCGGTACCTAAATAGCAGTTTGTTGACAACAGAACGTTGAAAAACTGCCTGTATGCTTAGAGACGAGGGCACTGGGAGTTGTGGATAGTGAGCGTTTGTGTATAGTAGGCCTACTAGTCTAATTTGGAGAAAATCGTTCACAAACATCTGCTTTCGTACGTTATACTAAATAGAATGGAGTTACTCATCAGAGAGGATTTTGTTTTTACAAAATCATAAAACTAAAGAGCAGTATCGACGCCTCAAAGCTATACAGCAGAATGGCAAACTGGAAGCAAAGCCATTCACATCTTCTTACCTCTTTGAGATCATGATTATTCGCTGACTCCAGACAAGAAATAGCGTACTTATCAATACGCAACATTTCTCCAGTAATCTCTGGGATCGGCAGACATTTGACAAATGTTCGTTTACATCACAGAACGTCTCTCGTTCAAGTACTTATACTGGCAGTGCAAATCTGCCATTATGTCACTTTTGACTGACGGGAGTTTTTGATGGATTGTCACAAGCCAGCTGGTCTCGGAGTACTTAAAAGAAAAAAATCTAGCAAGTTCACAGGGGCCGGGTAGCTCAGTTGGTAAGAGCGTCTTGCTAGTAACCGAAAGGTCGCTGGTTCGAATCCCGGATTGGTCAACGTGTGATCATATTATTTTCCCCTTTACCAACAACTGGCCCGCTGGTGTCAGTATAAATCGGTCCAGTAGTCACCTATATGCGAAAGTGTCGTGTGACTATAATCTACAAACAACAACAAGCAAGTTCATAGTGGGGCCGGGTAGCTCAGTTGGTAAGAGCGTCTTGCTAGTAACCGAAAGGTCGCTGGTTCGAATCCCGGATTGGTCAACGTGTGATCATATTATTTTCCCCTTTACCAACAACTGGCCCGCTGGTGTCAGTATAAATCGGTCCAGTAGTCACCTATATGCGAAAGTGTCGTGTGACTATAATCTACATACAAACAAACAAGCAAGTTCATAGATAACTGGCTATAGTTATTCAGAAGCCATTCAGACTCACATTCACAAGCGATCTCACTAGGTAGGTTACATCTACATGTACATAGGCTGCGGTTGGGGTTGGGAAGACGGGAAGTACAAATAAAACGGTTCGGGCTGAGGTTGGAAGAGAAGGAGTAAAGAGAAAGAGAATGATGTTGAAATCTCTCTGTGAATTGAAGAGTGCTGCAAGAGGAGTATAAATAAAACAGAGAATAAGTTTAGTTTAGCTTGTCATTGTTTATAGGGTACAGCGGACTGCAAAGAGCCGAATCAGGACCACAACTTGATGGAAAGAGGACTCACCCCCGATCCATGTAAAAGATGAGCTGAAACAACCCTAATGGTAACACCGATGGCACTCAGCCAGCCGGTCACTTTACATGCAGGGACGCTGAGGCTGTACTCTAATTTATGGAACCCCGTTTACAAAAACACAATTAAATATAAACATCATTATAAAATATTAACAAAACATATAAAATGCCTATATTGCTAAATAATAATACCATAGAAAACCCTAGTGACCATTTGGCAGAAAGCGTCCTATATCCCCAACCTGACCCAACAGACCCCATACACAAATGAGGAGATTTGGTAGAGTTTTCAATAAAAAAAAAAGGTAGGTGACTGGTCTAGCGAAGAAGATAGTAGATTGATAGAATAGATTAGGAACGAGAAAGAACAAATGAGAATGACAGAAACAGTGGTAATTTAAAGCACTACATTTCCACAAAGTGGGGATATTATTCATACAGAAAACCTCGGCACCCAAATGAAAGGGGGGTGGTGGAAGAGAATGATGTTGAAATATCTGTGTGAATTGAAGTGTGAGTCTGTAGGCCAATTCCCGAAGATCGATTGTAAAACAGCAGGCGCCCTTCTTGTAAAAATTAAAATACCTTATATTGGCTCCGCATTTCTTTTGAAGGTTGTGGCAAAGTTTGCTGACATGACTAAGAAAAAGAAGAAGAAGAAGAAGAAGAAGAAGAAGAAGAAGAAGAAGAAGAAGAAGAAGAAGAAGATTTTAATTAATTAATTAATTCATTCATTAGTGAGCTAAAAAAACAACGCTTATCTCCACGCCAACGAGCATGATCGTAAAGAACAGGAGGAAGAGGAGGAGGAGGAGAAGAAGAAGAAGAAGAAGAAGAAGAAGAAGAAGAAGAAGAAGAAGAAGAAATACAACAACAACAACAACAACAACAACAACAACAACAACAACAACAACAACAACAACAACAACAACAACAAGAGATCTAAACATTGACCATTAGCGACACTGATTGGAAATTCGTAAAAGCGATGTCATGGTTCGTGAAACTGAACAGCTGAATTCAGCACTAATAACTGTGTGTAGGAATGCATGGGGGGGGGGGGGGGGGGGGATGGAACTGTAATGCAACTCAAGTGAAAATTTAGTAGGCTTATGTTGTAACTGATTGTAGGAAGAGAAGACAGGAGATGGAAAGATAAGCTATAATATATTTAAACAAACGAGTAGAAACTAACGCAGAAAAGAAGAAAATAGGCGAAAGAATGATTCTAAATGTATGGAAGATAGACTTTCACCAAAAGGGCTTCTATTCTAAGAAAAGTTTGAAATGGGAATGATGTAAGAGAAAGAGAAAGAAGAAAGTTGGAGCACAAAAATTGAAGGAAAATACATTTCTAAACGATGAAGGCAGGGTTAAAGAGAAAATACGAGATCGAGAAAGAAAGACGTAAAAACGAAAGGAAGTGAGTGCTGAAGGGCTGGAAGTTAACGACTGAAAGATAAGCCTGTCAGGTGCACTGATGAAGAGATAACAGAAGGAATGGCAATGGCGAAGGAAGAAAATGCTGAAGAGGTCTTGCAGGGAAAGGAGATAACCTCTCTATTCTGTTTCAGTAGCACTGTAAGTAGGTGATTTTATGTAACTTTATGGAATAATTTATATTGATTTGAGTCAAATATCGATCGGTCTGTTGCTCGCCAAGAACCACTGAACAGATTTTGACTACACTTCATAGGAACATTACCTGGCATGCGTTAGTGACCAACCTTGCTTTACTTCAAAGGTCAAGGTCGCTGGGTTGAACTCTTTGCTAAACACATTTTGCTCTAAGCCTAAGGATATATATTAAAAATAATATTAATAAAAATAAAATAAGGCTGAAATTATTTTGATTGTATTTGGTATTCAGATGCTTCAAGTCATAACTAATCAATCAGTGGCAGTCCATTTGTCGATCAGTCAGCAAGTCGACACATCGGCGGTCGCTCTGAATCCCACTGTTGTTGTTGTTGTTGTTGTTGTTGTTGTTGTTGTTGTTGTTAAAAGCACAATTTTGGACTCATCTCAAGAATGATTGAACCAATTTTCATTATTTGTACTACGCGGTCTGTATCTTTCTGCAGGCAGAGGTACACGAAGGTTACGCGGTATAGGCAGTCGACGTGTAATGCGCCTGCGGTAGCCTCTATGAAATGAAGCCAGTACAAGAGAGAAATCTCATGTAAGGGCAGCGCAGAGAAGGTGTTGAAAATGGAAAAAAAATGCGAGAAAAAGATATAGGAGACAGGGTAATTGGTTCCATGCTATTACGCTGCTTAGACAACAGCTGTCATCTGCATACTTCATTTTCACCCAAGCTCTCAGTTCCGACCTTCTCATTATATCCCCCTCTCATTCTCTGTGTGCTATAATACCCTAGCCGCGCAGTAGAAATACCTTTTACTACTTTGTATGGTTGCAGTCACCTTTTGCAACTTTAACCTCCTCTTCCCCCACTCCCCCCCACCCCAGCTGAAGCCGCACAAGTTGTATATTTCAGTTGTAGTATTATGGTACAGTCCAATGTGGCATTTTTATACGTTGATTATATGAATGTGTGACTGAATAATTTATAAAAGCGCATACATATCTCCAACCTCCAATTTGCGGATGACATTGATGGACTGGCTGGAGAGGAACAAGAACTTGAACAGCTGATACAGAGGCTTGACACCACCTCCAGAGCCTATGGAATGGAAATAAGTGCAGAGAAGACCCAAGGGTTAACCAACAACACCAATGGCATCAACACGGACATCAAAGTCCAAGGCCAATCCCTCAACACATGTATTAGACAATGGGTCCCGACAGGAAGTCCTCTCCAGGATAGCACAAACAACTGCTGTCCTGAAAAGGTTGAAACCCATTTGGAAAGACAGGACCATCAGTCTACATTCCAAGGTAAGACTGTACTGCAGCGCTCTTTTGTCATCTCCATCTTCCTTTACGCTTGCGAAACATGGACTCTCACAGCAGAACTACAACGAAGAATACAAAGTATGGAGATGAGGTGCTACAGAAGATTTCTGGGCATTTCCTACACCCAGCACATCACTAACGACGATGTCCAACAGACCATGGGACAACACGATGACCTGCTCACAGTGGTGAAGAAACGGAAACTCCGATATTATGGCCACGTCACCAGAGCATTAGGCCTTGCAAAAACCATCCTGCAACGCACGTTGCAAGGAGGCAGAAGAGGGAGACAGAAAAAGAAGTGGGAGGACAACATTCGAGAATGGACTGGCTTGACACTGAGCGAAGCCATGAGGGTTGCTGAGGACAGAGGTAGCTAGAGTACGCTGGTTAAACGATCATCTGTGGTGCCCCAATGACATTCGATTTACGGGATAGGATAGGATAGCATAGGATAGGATAGGATAGAAGACATATCTCCACCCCAAATGGCATGATCGCAGAGCTCGAGGGAGGGAGAAGGACACACACACACACACACACACACACACACACACACACACACACACACACAGAGGCCTAGAACCTAATGAACACTTTTACTTCTTCAATATTAAACAACGCCAACCAGACAAAATTAACATTGATGCAATCCTTTCACACAGTTACTTTTGCAAATAAACTATGAGATTATGCAGATCAAATGGCGAGATATGCAGATTGTCCTTAAGTTACAAAATGAGTGTATAATCCTGAATACAATAATTGAGCAAGAAGGCGTTAGAAATAGCAGCAAGACTAACTTAATTGGTCAACTTTACATGTGATGGCAAAATATTATCACTCCAGAAAATCGACATTTTTGGTCTTTGATGACAACGCCAGAAAATCGACATTTTTGGTATTTGATGACAAACTTTGTTTTGTGTTTGGTGACATTGTCTTATTTCACTAGATTTGTCAATCTAAAGACACCCG
The DNA here is from genome assembly GCA_036898135.1 of Oncomelania hupensis. Lineage (NCBI taxonomy): Eukaryota > Metazoa > Mollusca > Gastropoda > Littorinimorpha > Pomatiopsidae > Oncomelania > Oncomelania hupensis. The sequence continues at coordinate 22,838,304 of CM072516.1, forward strand.
ACTTAAAAGATACACACCTACTTGTATTGATCTTACAATCTAAAGACATAAGACTTCAAAATTTCACACTGAAGGTTCGTCTGTGTGTGTGTGTGTGCGTATGGGTGTGTGCGTATGTGGGTGTGCGTGGGGGTGCGTTTGTGTGTGTGTGTGTGTGTGTGTGTGTGTGTGTGTGTGTGTGTGTTTCAATCAGGTTGTAAAAATGTATTTTTGACAAAAACAGACTTGCTTGTCTCGTCATCGCACTGGAGAATGAGTATGAATAAGGTCTGGACGAATCTTCCATAATTTTTGCCATGAGTATGATAATTTGATAAGCAAATATTATCACAATCAGGTAATCAAAGAATAGCTTTATAAACGGGACCTTCAAATTCATATAAATGCATTTCATTAAGCTTAATCCTGACACTAATCACCAATATCATAGACATGTACATTAAGCCTTCTTCCAATCTGCCAATAAAATCCTGACAATTCAAGACACCCGTCTCGGTCATCTGCTACTAATGAACAGTCCTACTCAAGACTGAAGACTGATTCTAAAATGCTCGGCACCACAGGTGAGCAGATCAACAGTATGGAAAGATCAATATTAGGGCACGCTGATTCCAGCAATGAGCTAAGCTCCAACAGCGCTCCATTCCATACGCTCTTTGGTTCCGGTCAAAACGGCTAACAAGGTCATTATCGCATTCAGCTGACCCATTTTTGAGCTTACTAGAACTAATCCGGCCCATTCAGAATATGAGGGACTGCCGAGATGCACACACAAATCAAATCAACCATTGACGTTCAATGTGAATTCGGCCTTGATGAGGCCCTGTTTTTGTCTTTGGTGTGTAATTGAGTGTTATAGTTTTAAGCTTCTGTCGTTGAATAATTAATTATACGGATCTTATTGCAAGACTTATTCCGATCCATGGTTATTCAGTGACTGGACCGTATGTAGGTCCAACCATGCAGGCTACTGATCGATTTATTTGTTGCCGTGTGTGTGTGTGTGTGTGTGTGTGTTTGTGTGTGTGTGCCTATCTGCAAAGAGTTTAAACTCTTTGCTATCTGTCTGTGCCTGTCTGTCTACGATATGTGTCAATTCCGGTAATGATCTCTCAATCTTATTAATCTCTAATCTGTCAAACTTCGAATTGATGCATAGCTGCATCGCAGCATTCAGAGAGAGAGAGACACTTTGACACTTTGAGATTTAATTGTTAAGGCCACCAGCCCATCACAATGGTAGGCATCACATACAATATAAAATAATCTTTAAATAATCTTTAAAATAAAAGGACAATATTAAATACATATCATTTACAAGTTTCATAAAAAAATGTTTCGAAAAAGCATTCGCATCATATCACGCATGAAGGTAAATTTGGATAACATACAACATTGCAGTTAAAAACACATTCAGTGTAAATTTTTCTTTCTAATAGCAATTGCTTTGTAAATAAAGTACGCAACATTTCTAATAATTGTTTGATTTTGGCTGGACATAAGCAGTACAAATCTGGATAAGCATGGCTGCCTTGTAAACTTCAACGGAATAAGATCATCCCGAATGTCTGTGTATTTGGGACAAACCAGTAACATATGCATTTCAGTCTCTTGAACATTTGGACAAAAAGGACAATTAACATCTATTAGACGATCCTTTCTAAATTCAACAAAGTGTGCATTCAACGGTGACATTCCAATTCTAAACCTAATAATTGCTTTCCTTACTGCAATATTTCTAATTAAATTTAAGTATTCACCGCAAACCACTTCACGTTTGAAACAGGAATATACATAGTAAAAAACATGGTCGTCTAGCGCAGAACTCCAATCTTGTTTAAAACAATCAACAAGTCTTTGTTTAAATTCAAAAATAAACAGTTTTACATTTCCAACACCCTGTGTTTCCCAGACAACTCCAAAACCAAACCTGAACAATACGTTTCGAACTTTGCAAGCCCATGTAGTATAATTCTGTTGCTGCAGATACAGTAACATATTGTATGCTTTCTTCGAAAATCTGTGATTTCCAAGCATAGTCAGTCTAAGCCAAAATTTCACACATCTTGTGTATGTCATAACATGCAAGGGATATCGCCCTGTTTCACCATATATCAAGTGTCTTGGAGATTTGGTGCTAACTCCCAGAAAACGTTTTATTGCTGACAAGTGAACCCTTTCAATACATTCCTGGTCAGCAGTTAAACCCCATATTTCTGATCCGTATGTTAAAATTGGCTGAATTTGTGAATCAAAAAGTGTAAAAAAGACTTTGGGTGAAAATTCTCCAAGTGACCAAAGTAACTTCATGATGGCTGAAACGCCCTTCCTTGCTCGTTCAGCTAGATCCTTAAAAGTATAGGAAAATGTTAATTTGGTAGACATGAAAATCCCTAAATATTTGTACATATTAACAATTTTCAAAACTCGTCCATCAAAAAACCACTGTTCTCTCTCGCCCAAAAATCCTCCATTACGGAATACAATAATATTCGATTTGTCCAAGTTAACAACAAGACCCAGTCGTTTTGCACTTTCACAAAGAACATTCAGCTGATTTTGCAGCCCAACTATAGTATCTGAAAACAACACTACATCGTCAGCAAAAAGCAAAATAAACAATTCAATGAGTTCTGGGGGTAATTGGATCCCGTGTTTACCATGATGTACAATATCTTTCGTCAGTTCATTAATAAAAAGGGAAAAACAGTACAGGAGAACATACTTCTCCCTGCTTCAGTCCCTGTGGACACATAAACTCATCAGACAGGTCTGCACCAGCACGAACACGTGCTTTAACAACATTGTACATGCTCTGTATTGCTTTTGCTAATTTACCATTCAAACCTGATGTGTATAGAACCTTCCAAAGCTTCTCTCTACTAATGGAATCGAAAGCCTTCCGAAAGTCTATGAAGGCTACATAAAGTTTTCTGTGTCTTAATAATTGTTTCTGAACCAGAGCCAACAGAGTAAATATGTGGTCAGCAGTACTATGTTCCTTCCTGAAACCAGCCTGCTCTTCTCCAACGACATTGTTTTCTTCAATCCAATCTGAAATACGTTTAATTAAAATATAACTATACAATTTACTGCTAATATCAAGAAGGGAAATCCCTCTGTAATTATCAGGTACCGTGACATCGCCCTTTTTATGTAATGGTTGCAAAAGAGACATAGTCCATTTATCAGGAAACAGACCATTGTCAAACAAATGATTAAAAAATTTAACAAGAAATGGCAAAATTTCGTCCAAACTTTGTTTATAGAATTCTCCAATTAGGCCATCTGGGCCAGCCGCTTTTTTATTTTTGAGTACTTTGATAGCAGATTGAATTTCACAACGTGTAATAGGAGAATTTATGTACTCACAATCAAAAGGATTTGCATCATTTTCTGAATCAAAATCAACAGCTGCATTGCAATGCTCAAAACTGACATCAGAATTAAATACATTATAAAAATGTTCATGCCATTGTTCAATTGAAATGCTATTACATGCTGCTGAACCTTTCCTACGCAAGGACCGCAACGTGTCCCAGAATTTCCGTGGATCATTTGATAAGTTATTCAATGTGTTAATAATTGATTCTGTGTGTGCTCGTTTCTTATTTCGAATTAGTTCTTTATACTGTCTTCGTTTCTCAGCGTAAGAAAATCGATCTGCGTCACTATTGGACCTGTGAAACTTTCTCAACTGACTCCTTAAATGTTGACGGCTTTCTCTGCACTCTAGATCAAACCACACCTTGACTCTCTCCGTCCCCGCTGTCTGTGTACTTTTTCATGCACTCGCCAGCAAGCATGATGCAGTCGTTAAATTTGGATAGAGCAAGGTCAACATCAGTGTCAATCAGCTCCATTGCCTCTGTCAATTTAACATTCACTGCGTCAGAACGCATTATATCTACAAATGTATCTTTGCTGTCGTCATTCCAAATATATTTGATTATCTTAGAGGAAACCTTATTGTGTTTGGCTTGGATATCAAAGTCATGTGTTGTAAAACCAAACTCTACAATAGCGTGTTTTGATTCTATGACAGGTAAAATATTCAACATTTGACAATTGGCTAAAAGTGAATGAGATACAATGAAATAATCAAGTACACTTGAGCCATTTCGAGTAACATAGGTAAAACTTCCGGAAAATGCTCTCGACACAATTCCATTCAATATACAGAGTTGGAACTCCTCACAAACGGCCAGCAAGAGACGACCAAAAGCGTTAGTGGTTTGGTCAGATGAAATTCTTCTTGTATTAATATCATTATCAAAATAATCGTCTTGTTTGTCCATAATTTCATAAATGTTATCAACAGGGTCTCTCGTGCTGGCTTGCGAAGAACCCGTTCTTGCATTAAAATCGCCACATAATATTAGAGGTAAATCATCGTATTCTCTTACAATCTCAAGCAGGCAATCTTCAAGTAGAGTCACTCCATTGTAAATATCAGTCTCTTCATAGTAAGGCGAGTTCTCAGGAGGCAAATAACAGCCTATTAAAATACAATCTGTTGTTGTTTTCAAAAGATGTTGGGATAACTTCAAGATTACAAAGTTGTCAAGTTCTGTAAATATTCTCTCTACAAACTGACAGTAAGTATTTTTCACAAGAAACCCCACCCCACCCGAGAGACGTCCATGTACGTTGTCATTTATTTTAATGCCAGCAGAGTCAAATACTTTATGTGACGAAAATAATGATTGAGGAATTGTCTTGGTAAACGTTTCAGTAATGAAGGCAATGTCGTACTTACTGACCAGGGACACAAAATCACACTCATTTGTAATGCTACGTAAACCTTCAATATTACAAGTAATAAAAGACAAAGAGTTATTTAAAAGATAGTTAGCACTGTTGCAACAATTAAAAGAATCATTCAATATGTTATTTTCGTTATCAAAATCATTTTCATTTTCATTAATCAGAATGGCGTTACCAACGACATGGTCATCATCATCATTGAGATTTTCATAACCATCTGTGTTACCACTGTCACTATAAGTAATATAACTATCATTAACAATACCCACAACATGTGATGGACCTTGGCCTGACCCCTATCTGTTGCCTCGATGCCAGCCGACGTCGATCGTGCTCTGTTTCTTGGAGCGGTTCCTTGTCGCCATAGAAGACAGTCGGGGTTGAGACCCGCCCCGTAGACCACCACGTCCGTCGCAGTCACTTTGCCGTCTGCATCGACCAGCGGACCCCCCAGGCACACCACCTAGGGATCCTCTCCCAATTAGTGATAGTGCCGGGCTGCAAGCTGCCTTAGCAGCACGTTGGTCCAAATCTTGACTGATTTCCTTGTCTGTCACATCAGCGGAAGTCGCGCCATCCACGACGTCATCTGTTGCATGTTCGCCGACTGCAGCACTGCCGTTCCAGGTCGTCAATGTGGAGATATCAGCCCGACCTGCGGACACAGTCGTTTCGGACACTGTTGCCATGGTACCAGACAGCCGTTCCTCCATACAGGGGGTATCAGACAGCCGTTTCTCCATACGGGGTTGAGGGGTGGGGTGGGGTGGTAGGGGTAGTGAGACAAATCGGGTATTCGGTGTTCTTCATGGGAGTGGGAGATGTGGGTGAGGGAATGGAGGGGTTCATCAGAACTCTGTGCACGCTTCAAACTGTTGTGTTGTCTTGACTTGGTCACCACCAGCTTGCCTTTAGAGTAGTAAGCATGCATACCACGTTGTCTGTAGCCAGAAACTTCATCACGTTGTAGCTTGGTCATGTCTGGTCCAACACGCAGCCCTGCTTCACGCAGCCTCTCTCTTCCTGTGGAATCCTGCATCACCAACATTGCGTCCCTCCAACATACAAATTTGACAAACACTGGTCTGGGTTTGTCGTTATGTGAGTTTCGTTCACGTCTAGAACCAAGTCTGTGTGCTCTTTCAATGTCGAACACGCTCCAGCCTCTCTCTTGGTAATGCTCTTGAAGAGTGTCCACGACTGATTGTGTTATGTCGAAGCCCTCGGTCACATGTTCGTATAAACCGTAGATTAAAACGTTTGATTTTCTCGATTGTCTATCTTGTCCCTCCAATCTCGACTCCAACTGATTCACCTTATCAGCAAGATCGTCCTGCGCTCTACGTGTCTGGTCTATTTCAACTTGAAGTTTCCCGTCTGCGCAGTTAACTTCGCTTCAACCGATGAAAGCTTTAACTGCAGTTGCTCACTGAGATGCCTAGTTGCGTTGCTCATTTCAATCAACTGATTCAACTTGCCGTGCACAAGTTCTGACTGCTTGTCCATCTTACTCTCTAAACTGCGTACAACTTCTTCCATGATACTCGTTGTAGTAGGACCAGGGTTGCTCTCAATATCGCCACAACGCAGTAAAAGTGTGTTCGTGTTCAAGGATGCTGGCGTGGCTGCTGTAGTCTGTCCAATATGAAATGTAGCAAATGTGTGGACGTTTTCTTTGAAAGTGTAAATGTCACTGCTGACAGTCATAAGGTATGAGCAACCACTTGGGACCTGTTTCAACTCGCCAGAGCCAAAGGAGATGAGGTAGAATAAAACAAAAAGCAAATAAAGTGGTTTCTAGTCTGTTGCGAGGAGTGATCACTCTGCATCTCATTTCATTTGCTAAGATCACCCTTTTTTCCATAAAGCGATTGAACAGGCTGACAAACCCACCGCACGTCACACGAAAACATTCGTTATGCACGGGCATTTTGTCATGAAATGCAAACACTTGCTAAATCAATCAGATGAATTCGTGAGTTCAGTTCTCAGTTTTCCAAAATTTTTCTTGATCAAATGTTGGGTAAGGGGAAGGATCGAGGGGGGGAGGAAGGGATCGAGGGGGGGGGGGGGGGGGGGAGGAGAGTCCACAGCAAATTTTCACCACCCTAGGCCTGTGAAATCAACAAACCGTTGCACAATAATGTCTACTTTACAATCAATGATCACTGGCCATCAGGAGTCAATGAAACCACAAATAAACTTGCCATTATCTGCCGCAAGATGAAAGTCTTCCGTCCAAAACGTAAACGAAGCTACACTTTCTCCTTTCAAATATCCACAGCAGACAAGTCGATACACAACAACTGAGAAAAGAAAACAATTCCAAGGCAATAACAATGATCACTGTGTAATGTTGCGAGAGCTCTACCCAGACACGTCCTCACTCTACGAAGGTCGACAGCGAACTCCAGAGAGAGAGAAAGAGAGAGAGAGAGAGAGAGAGAGAGAGAGAGAGAGAGAGAGAGAGAGAGAGAGAGAGAGAGAGAGAGTAGAGAGAGAGGAGAGAGGAGATGAGAGGAGAGAGAGAGAGAGAGAGAGAGAGAGAGAGAGAGAGAGAGAGAGAGAGAGAGAGAAGAGCCCTTGGGGCTTTAACAATAACTATTAAATACAACTCAATGTTATAACATCATGAAACAATCACAAATAAACAAAGTCATCATTAGATAAAATCATTTTCAAACAATTAAAATCAAATTAATGTTGTTTATATCAATCAACAACATTAACAATTAATGTGTAGGCCTATTTAATTTTTAATGTGTTTTAAGAGACGTGTTATAAATTATGTAAATTTAGATGCTGGAGTGCGGAGATCTTTAGGAAAGATATTCCACAAAGTGAAACCGGAATAAGCTAGACTAGTTTTGAAGAGATTAATTCTTGTAATTGAAACATTTAATTTTGTGGACGATCTGGCAGTTTCTTTGGAGAGAACAAAAAAGCGGGGGAGAGGGAAGGGAAGGGGAGAGAGAGAAAGAGAGAGAGATTCACACTACAGTAGTCAAGAGTCAACGTGTAGCCTACACAGTTAAAAACTGTGATGAAGTAAAATGGGGGTAAAAATGCTGCCTTCATTAATATATTTTATTTATATGTAAGTCTACCTGAATTTTGCCGAGAATGGATAAATTGTGCCTGAACAGCGTCACACAGGTCATTACTATATATTATGAAATGAGGCGTAAGTAGCTTTTTACTAGTAGCCAAGGGTGTTTCTACATGGCACACCGGAATCAACATGACCTCGATGAACTGGATGCATCCTTAAACAAGATCACAACTGGCGACCGGCAAGAACACGTTCTCCTAGTGGGCGACTTCAATTGCCCGAACGTGAACTGGGGCAGTGGCGCTGTAGAGGCAGGAGCTCCTGAGAGGCCAGTGCAGCAGTACCTGGTTGACATCACCTCAGCCAATTTCCTCACCCAGATTCATGACGAACCAACACGTGAAGACAACATCCTCGATCTGGTCTTCACCTCCAACCCATCACTTTGCAAGAGCTCCAGGTCAATTCCGGGCATATCAGACCATAGTATAGTCATCACCGATGTCGACATCCACCCCCATCGTATCAAGGAAAAAACCGAGAAAGCAGCTTATCTACTCAAAAGCCAGATGGGACAACATCACCACTGAACTAGACCAACTAGCAGAAGAAATCAACACCATGAAAGAGAAGGGTGAAACTGTAGAGGCCATGTGGACCCGCTTCAAATCGTCACTCATGGCAGCCGTGGAGCGTTTTATACCATCCACACTCCGGCGAAGCAACTACAGTTTACCGTGGATCAACCGCAAGATGAAGAAGATCCTGCAGCGCAAGAAGAGGCTATACAACCAAGCAAAGAAGACTGGCAACTGGTCAAACTACAGATTTGCTCAGAAGGAGTGTCGACGCCAGATGCGACAGGCGGAGTGGAACCACATCAACCAAACCATCGAGGATAGTCTGAAGGAAAACAACACCAAACCCTTCTGGCGATACGTCAAGTCACGCCGACAGGACAACGCTGGAGTCTCGCCACTCTACAAAGGAGGCTCCCTACACAGCGACAGTACCTCCAAGGCCAAGATACTACTGCAGCAGTTCCAGTCCGTCTTCACGAAACGTGACGACTCTCCTCCTCCGGAGCTGAAGGGTGCCCCAGTCCCATCGCTGGAGAAGCTTACCATCACCATCGAGGGCGTCGCAAAACTCCTAAGGAACCTCAAGCCCAACAAAGCATCTGGCCCAGACGGCATCCCGAACCGCATCCTGAAGACATGCGCCGACTCCATCGCTCCTTCCCTGACTGCTATATTCAACACCTCCATTGAGGCAGGACAACTACCAAAGGATTGGCTATCAGCAAACATATCTTCCATCTACAAGAAAGGCGACAGAAACAAAGCAGAGAACTATCGCCCAGTGTCCTTGACCTCAGTCGCTTGTAAACTATTAGAGCATATCATCTGCCACCACCTTCACAAGCACTTTGAACAGCACGGAGTGCTATCCAGCCGCAACCATGGCTTCAGGACCGGCCACTCATGTGAAACCCAGCTGCTCACCACCGTGCAGGACATCCTGTCGTCACATGATGCAGGCCACCAGACGGACGTCGTCATACTCGATTTTAGCAAGGCGTTCGACACAGTACCGCACAGCAAGCTACTCCACAAGCTGGCCCACTACGGCGTGCGGGGCACTATCACCTGGCTGACCAGTTTCCTGACCAAGCGGACGATGAGGGTGGTACTGGAGGGGGAGACATCTGAAGAGGTAGAGGTCGAGTCCGGCGTCCCACAGGGTACAGTGCTTGGGCCGTTATTATTCCTATGCCACATAAACGATTTGCCGGACACCGTGAAGTCTACTGTCAGACTGTTTGCGGACGACTGCCTGCTGTACCGCCAGATCCGCTCCTTCCAAGACCATCTTGCCCTACAGGCTGACCTCAAGAGCTTAGAAGTGTGGGCCGCCCAGTGGGGGATGAGATTCAATGCGCAGAAATGCTACGTACTCTCCACCAGATCCAAGTCTCACTTCTTCTATAGCCTCGGAGACACCATCCTCCAACAGGTCGAGCAGAACCCCTACCTTGGCATCCAAATCTCAGCAGACCTCAAATGGGGACCACACATCACCAGCCTATGCAAGAGGGCAGGATCTACACTTGGCTTCCTACGCCGGAACCTTCGGAACTGCCCACAAGAGTGCCGTCGCCTTGCCTACATCGCTCTTGTTAGGTCCACCCTTGAGTATGGGTCGGTGGTATGGGATCCCTACTACAAACAAGACATTGAGAGACTTGAACGCATCCAACGCCTGGCTGCGAGGTTTATTACCAAGGACTACAAGTCCAGGGACCCAGGATGCATTGGCAGGATGCTCGAGTACCTCAAACTTCCCACACTCCAGGAACGTCGCCAGCAACTCCGGCTGACGATGCTCTACAAGATCGCCAATGGTCTTGTACCCGCCCTACCCCCTGATTCCTTCCTCACTCCTGTGAGCGGCACTAGACGTAGGGTCAAACCCACAGCGTACGAGGGGTATGTGAACCAGAACATTATACAGAGACAGGCAACCAACAATAGCCGCTGTTTCAAGGCTCCTCCCTCCAAGACAGAGCAGTACAGGGGCTCATTCTTCATAAAGACAGTGATCGAGTGGAACAACCTCGACGATACCACCGTCACCATGCCCACGCCCAACGCCTTCTCAGCAGCGTTAGGGCGGCAGAAACCTGTGTGAACAATCCTGTGATTTTATCAAGTTTTTAACTGTTTAGATTAGAACCTTTTAAACAGACAGTGTACCCATTGCCTACATCTGGGCAAACGGACTGTTAAAACCGCTAGGTACAGCAGCAAGAAGACCAGCTGAAGTACGTCACGTTGATAGTCGTCATCGGCTTCTGTGGCGCACCCGCCAATCTGCATCCACAGGCGGGAAATCCAGATCCAGATCCAGATTAAACAGAACTACCCGAGATCCGTTTAAAGTGTCCTTTCGATTTTAATTGGTGCGAAACTCACAAGATATAACACAGTTTTTTTTTTTCAAAAAAGTTTATTTTAATATAATGTAGAAACGTTGATTTAAAAAATTGCTTTGACCATACTTTAAGATATTGAAGGAATGAAGTTAAATTAATTTGATAACTTTCTTTGCTATTAGTGGGTGACAATTTATTCGTAAATTTAGGTAAAGCTGCCACCGGAAGTGGAGTGAAGGACGCTACTGAAATCAAACAAATGTGTTGGGTGAGTGTAATGTTCAGATTTGTAAGCACGTTTTTCTCGCTTTTAGTTAATAGAGAATAACTTAACTTTTTAAAAGTTTCATCTTTTGTTCGTTGGAACATCGGCTATGATTTTATTGGCATCAAATACTGAATGGGATGTGTATTCACCAATTGATTGCCAGGTACTGTCAACTGCCACATTTTTACTGGCATGGAGGGAAAATTGATTAGATTACAGAAAGTAGGAAGAAAGTATGGGATAATGTTCGGATACCTGCAACCTTTTAATTTAAAATTTAACCTAACAGACAGAATGATACGAACGCTCCAAAAGACTCAAACATGGAAACAATGAGTTCGTTAATTCACAACTGTTGCAGTGATCCGGGCCCCTTAACTGTATTGTAGGAAGGTAGTTTACTATTAATTTAGATAGATTTTTTATGGTGAACTAAATGTTACATTTTAAATTTGTTAGTCAATGTGTTTAAGTTTGTTAAACTGATTGTATGGAACATATTTTGAACTGATTTTTTTCTGGTATGAGCTTGGAAAAACTTTCAGTTGATTATTTTAAGTTCAAAGTAGAAGGTAAACATTTTTCTTAGGATGGCAGACTGGAAGCTGTTGTCCTTCTATACGGCCAACACAGGGTCTGCTGATCGTCTGCACACCAGAGATGACTTTTCTTCCAGAGAGGACATGCATCAGGATAGCCATAGTAGTCTCCCACATTCATTCTCACAGACTCAAGAAGTTTTTTGTACTGGGAGTAACATTGGCAACTGCATCAGCTTTCTTAATCAGGTAAGTGTAAAGTTTTAGAACAGGTTTTACTGGGGTTTTATTTTGTTTTTATCTTTTACCCTACTGTGACTCTGACTGCAAGCGTGAAAATTAAACAAGGGGTGGAGGGGTGGTAAAATCACTGGCCCAGTTGCCAAAAGCAATTAAAAATCATCTCAACCAACCGGAACCTTGTAGCACACTCACTCAACTGTTACCATATCCTCAAGTCCTTTCACCCATTATATTTTAAATAGGTCTTTTCGCAAAACTCAAAAACTCCACACCCCAACAAACCTAAGAATCTAATCCTTTTTTATATAAGTTCAAACTGATTGTACAATGTTTAAAGAAATCAGTTTGGGATCGATCAAAATTGAGTGAGTTTAATGTATAATGAAGGTTAAGACTGTATGATATACCTATCCAAAGATCTCGAAGAAGAAAACAGATTTTGACAAGAAAATTACTTAAATTTGTATGATTATGAGTAAACATCAGATTGCAAAATTTGCTTCAGTTCACTCAAATTTCATGATGATGCTAGCAGAAAACAGATTTACCATGAAAGAGATGGTAGTGCTTTGGCTTGCGGATCTGAAGGTCCCGGGTTCAAGCCCTGTCCGGGCCATTGTGTTGTGTCCCTGGGAAAGACACTTTACTCCCGTTTCCTACTCCTTCGGATGAGAGTATAAACCGAGGTCTAGTCTGTGTGTCGCATACATTCCATCATAACGGACTTTACAGATCCTGACGCTCATGTCCTAGACGGGTGAGTGCCGGTAACAAGAATTCACACCCACCCCAGCCCTGGCTGGCCAGGATAATGCTCAGTTGTCCGGGCGTCAGACCATGAGCCCAAAGGATGCGGGTGGGCGTCTCGGGCGGTTTGAGGAAGATCCTGTATCGGCCAGCGCCTAGAGTCTGGTCAAGTACGGCGAGATAAGTGCGCTATAAAAATCCTCAATAATAATAAAATAATAATAAAAAGAGATATCACGTTGATACAATGAATTATGACATGTGGAAAATGTAAAATAGCAATAATGATGTTTTGTATTTAAATGTAGGAACTGCAGCTGCTGGGCTTGTCCCAGGTGATATGTAACAACAAAGGCCAGCCTGACCAATGCTCCTTACTGAATAGAACCTATGACCTGTTCCGTTGCTACCAACGAATATACAGTACCAAAGACGAGCTAGAAAACAGGTAGAATTTATATGTTTTACAGATAACGAGGCAATTCTTTTTGGAGACTTCTGTTATAGTAGCAGTAGGTAGCCTTGTGATCTTGAAAGACCATGGTTTTGTTCTGTCCAGAATGGAAGCTTGAGCAGTGGTTATTAGGAAAACCAGATGTTGCATGCAACGGGTCCCTCATCTCCACTCCATCAGTGAGATCAAAGGGAAGGCAAGGCCAATATAACTTGGCATGGATGGAGTTGCAGGAGTTACCAGAGTGAGGTTGTACACAACATCGAACGGCACTCCTGTTGTAGCAGTAAAATCATGCAGCACTCACTTTGTGGAACCCTGTCCCTCTGTCACTTAAAGAAAGCTGACTCCTCGCAAGCTTTGCAGAAGCATACCAAGACCTATCTATTAAGCACTTGACTCTGGTTGTTTACCTATTATTTGTCTTCATCATGTAAAATTATACTGCAGTTTTTCTTGGACCACTTTGAACATGTGTCTTGAACATTAACAATGACAGTGGATTTGGTGCTATACAAGTCATCATCAACATTAAAATCATAATCATCATCATCATGCTTTATGTTGTAGGACACAGTACTGCCTGTAGAACAATTATATGAAAAGCTAAATTCCTGTTGTTGCCATCTGCATTGGATAGGACTTTGCTCCTACAATTTTATTGCATGTGCTTTTGGATGAGAGTATAAACTAAGGTCAATTCTGTGCACGCACGCATTCCATAGCATGGACTTTAAAGATCTTGACACTCATGTCCTAGACGGGTGTCACCCAGGATTGTGCTTAGTCATCAGGGCGTCAGACTATGTGCCTAAAAGCTGCAAGTGGGGGGCGCCTTGGGCAGATTGAGTTAGATCCTGTATCAACCAGCACCTTGAGAGGCTCTTGAGCTGGTAAGGCGCCATATAAAAGGGATTAAATAAATAAATTTGATGATTGCAATTCAGCAAAGTGAGCTCAGGACTATTGACATTAACAGTGTTTATTTTGGAGGTAAAAGGCATACAAAGTTGTGAAAACATCTCAGACGAATAAGATATAATTAGCGATTTCTTTTTCGCATCATGTTTTTCAGGGTTCAGAGATTAAGTGGGGAGCGAGATCATCACAGGTCGTCAGTGGCTCGAATCCAGCGACAGAGTGAAGCGTTGGACAAAGAGCTGGCCCAAGAAACAGAAAAATTGAGACAACTGTCGTCTAGACACAAAGTCACAGCCAGCAAACTCAAACTGGAAAAGGATGAGGTGATTTCAGTCAATTTCATTATACATGATACTTATTTCATTTACCATCAGTTTTGTTTTTTTTAACTCCATTTGTTGATTTAGATGTGTTCTTTTGTTTTGTTATTTAACAAGCGTTCATTGTTATGTTTACCTATATGAAACATTGGTTTTTACTTTCTTAGTAAAAAGTCATTTCATTTATCTTCAGTTGATGGGATTTACTTTGTAGACCATGCTGTGTGCTACTACTAAATATGAATTCAGGCATGCATTAGGAGTTAAAATATTAAATGAATGATTTTTACCTATGTGTGCTAGTTACCAGAAACTGAGCTATACAACGGGATTTAAAATTTTCTAGTCTGGGGCCTGTGGCTCCAGCAGTACAAAACGCTGGGGTGGACCACAAAACTGTGTGGTCCATACATATTATTGTTGTTTAAAAGGGGGGGGGGGGGGGGGGATGGACTATTCACACAAGAAAGTACTTCCGTTTTAGTCGAAGAGTGGTTTCCCTTTGTTGCTGTTTTATAATTATGCTCTGCAAAGTTTAATTGGCTGTAAATCTTTTGCAAATAAAATAATCGTTGGCGTTGGCATTGTCCAATAGGTGAAGTGCCTGCAGTCGGTAATGCACCACAAGGACTTGCAGTTCAAGCATGAGCTGAAGAAAAAGGAGAAAGAGATCAACAAGCTCAAAGACAGGCTCCATCAGCTGCTCATGGACAAAAACCCAGACAGGAAAGTTGGTAGGTCTGTCTATGTTTTCTTCCACAGACTGTTCACCTCACTGTACACTGACCAATACAGACTTTTCACAGTTCCAAAACTTGACTGGTTTATTCAGCAACGCTGAGCACAGGTACGAAGTTGGATGGGAATATTTTAATATTACTGGGATGCAACCACTGAATGGCCCAAAATCAACAAGCACACAACCTACCCCAGTTCACCTAGCTGTTAGAACCAGGGAAGGTAAGTCAGCAAGGGAGAGGAGATAGACACTACCCTTATTAAACTGGACCAGAGAAAAGGACCGGAAGGTTAATGGAATACCTGTAGCCTTTAGTGACATATAGCAGAAAAGTGACAATGTGGCTTACACGTGTTCGTTCGTTTGGTAGATTAACGTCCCCGGACACGTAAGCATATATTTTTGGTGTGAGGATATGAGTTAAGACAGAGAATGAGGACTATTTTCATTTAGGCACAGGTGAGTTGTTGTTGTTGTATCCATTTTTATTCATCAGATTAACATAAGTTGTACTGATTAATTAAGGTGAGTTGATGGTTGAGGTGTAGAACCTTGTTGTATCATTAGGAATATTGCTGTAAAGAATGTCGTTACTGTTTGCAGGAATGGACCTGATGCATACGGTTCAGAAATCTGAAGGCAGGCGAGGACAGTGGAAACCAGGACTTAGCAAGTGAGAGCAGAGAATTTTCCAAATTAACATTGAAAATGTTAGTGCTGAAACTGAAAGCCAGAATTTGTCACTTGTCCATATGACCAAGCCAAAGTCAGTAGTCCACCAGAATTTTCACTAACCCATTAACAACATAAAACAAAATTAAATCGAAGAGGTGAAAATGTATCCCTAAATGTTAAACAATGCAGAATTAACTGAATTTGATTGTAACAAAAGTATGAACTACAGTCAAAAGTGAAAAAAGTAAATGTAAAGGTTGCAAGTTGGGCGAGTAGGCGCAAGCATTGGTAATTTATTTAGTCTACACAAGTTTGTACTCGTAGTTGGTGAACTGACTAGTGCTTCACACACTGCAGTGGTGTCATTACCGTTATAATTATTTTGATTACTTGTATAATGCCTTGTGTAAAATGAACTCTGACCAACCCCAGTCTGGGTTTTCAGGCAAGAGGAAGAGATGTACCAGATGCTGGTGGGGACGTATGAAGATCGACACAGAGAGCTGGTGCTGGAAAACACAGAGTTACGCGACTGCCTGCTCACCATGCAGCGAGAGCTGTCCTCCTTGCTCAAGCAGACGGAGCTTCCATCTGGACAGTCGTCTTCTTCCTCTAAAGTAGGACTTTTTTCTCACGAAATTAAATGTACCTACACCCACTGCAGCTATATTAGGTATTTATCCCACTAGATGATGAATTTGTTACTTGGTCAATAGTTTGATCATTTTCCAACTAGTTATGAGAATATCTGTAAGTTCAAGTCAAGTCAGCATTATCCTTTATTTCAACAAGTGCAGGCAAAGTTCAACATAGTTGTCCACTGCTGTGTGAGAATCTCTTAAAAATTGCTCTTCGAGTCAAGTTTGTTAGGAAAAGCTAGCTATTCTCTACTTTAAACCAGCAAAGCAAAGTCTCTTCTTTCATAATTTTAATAAAAATACCAGCGCTTGTTTTCAGCTGTAGCAGTCTATCAGTATTCTTGGTTTTAAAGCGACTGACCTGTGTTTCTTGTTGAAGGCAATGGCAGAATTAGAATCATCGTCATCAGATGAAAACCTAGATGAAAACAACATTGATGAGAAAAGTTACATGACAGTGGCAGAATTGAATGAAGGTAAGACTCGATTAAAGTTTGTTTTGGAAATGTGTCCACAAAGTTCAGATCTCAATTGCAGTGTTCAAAATGTCATGTCACTTTAAGTTTATAATAATGCATAGATTGTAAACACAAATGTATGCATATTAATATTGTAGCCTTTGTGAGGAAAACCAATAATGATAAGAAATATTACATGACAGTTGCTGAACTGATTGAAGTTAAGAATTTGTTAAGTTTGTTTGAAAAGGTGACTACAAAATTTAGATTGCAATGAAGGTTCATGATAATGCTTATGTTGTTAGACAGAAATATTTGCTTGAACTTACAATCTTTATACCCTGTGGGTTCGGGCACCGATTAGAATAGACCCACCGTTTCCTGACGTGTCATAAGAGGCGACTAACAGGGGTGATGTCAGCATGGCATCACTGGGCGAAAGTCTTCTACACACAAGTCACTGGCCAGGAAGGAGGAACCTCATGTTACTACAGGTTCAACGACCACGTGCTCGGGGCCAAGTCGAGCCACCCTGTATTTGTGGATATCGCCTGTGGCCAACAGCCTGGAGAGGATTGGGCCCTGCCAGGTCTTTCTTGCCCAAGACACACTGCATGATGACTAAAACCATTTACTCCACACCGGATCGGTCGTCGCCCGGATGAACAAGGACCGCGCCTTCCGTTGGCCACCAGGACAGAGGCGATAAGTGTGCTACTGATGGACAACTTAGCAAGATCCGCACTAGAAATAATATTGTCATAGGAACCTAGAATGTCAGGACTCTAAATGCGGAGGGAAAATTAGAAGAACTGGCCCACGAGATGGACCACTATCGATGGAACGTTTTAGGGATCAGCGAACTGCGCTGGAAAGGCATAGGTGAAACAACCACTGACAAAGGCCA
The DNA here is from genome assembly GCA_036898135.1 of Oncomelania hupensis. NCBI lineage: Eukaryota > Metazoa > Mollusca > Gastropoda > Littorinimorpha > Pomatiopsidae > Oncomelania > Oncomelania hupensis. Next base: position 22,855,967 of record CM072516.1, read on the forward strand.
CAAGCTATATTTCAGAGGTAGACATGACAGGCACGAACACGGAGTTGGATTCTTGGTCCACAAGAACATTCTAGCCACTGTCATGGGTTGCCGCCCAGTCTCCAGTAGACTCATTACCATCCGTCTGAGAGCTTTCAACATCACCATCATCCAGGTCTATGCCCCAACATCAGACTATGACGACAACGAAGTGGAGGATTTCTATGAAAATCTACAGGCTGTCCTTGACCAAGTGCCGAAGAAGGACATAGTCATAGTGGAAGGCAACTGGAATGCCAAGGTTGGCCAAAATGCGCACCACAACTGGGGAGACACATGTGGACTCCACTGCAACAATGAGACAAATGACAGGGGTCTGAGACTGTTGGAGTTTGCCAAATACACCAATCTGATACTGGCAAACACGTTTGGTCTCCACAAAAAATACAGCCGATGGACATGGCACAGTAGCGGCAGAGAGCATCACAACCAGATCGACTACATCATGGTCAAGAAAGGCTTCAGATCAAGCATCAACATTGGCAGGACACACACTTTTTCCAGGAGCAGATATTGGAAGTGACCACGATCTCATGATGATGTATTTCCGGCTCCACTTGAAGAGAGTAAACATGGCAAAGTGCATTAGACTGAAGTTTGACCTGGACAAACTGCAAGACCCAGAGGAGGCAGAAATATTTCAGGCCACAATTGGAGGGAAATTTGCGCCACTGCTCATTTTTGGAGCTGGTGAAGTAGATGTCAACACCATGACCACCACCTTCAAGTCAGCTGTGACAGATGCCGCCCCTGAGATCCTTGGAAAGCACCGGCCAAAGAAGAAGCTGTGGATCACACCTGAACTTTGGGACCTGTGTGATGAACGAAGAGAGATGAAAAAGAAAAAGAACACCTCACAGGGAGCTGATGCCTACCGAAAAATCAACAATGCCATCCGAAAAGGCATGCACACAGCAAAGGAGAACTGGATAGAAGATCAGTCCAAGGAAATAGAGATCAGTCTGAACAAGAACAACAGCAAGAAGGCTTACCAGACTGTGAAGCGGCTGATAAGTTCTAAACAGCCCAAGGTCTCCACGATCCAAAGCAAGTCTGGCATATGCTTACAGAAGAACTCTTGGACAGATGGACAGAGTTCTGCTCTGACCTTTACAACCACACACCAAACGGAGACCCATCAGTTCTAGCATGTCCAGAGAACAGAGAAGAAGAAGAAATCCTCCCAATTCTCCGAGAAGAAGATGAGGCAGCAGTGCAATCGCTGAAGAAGGGGAAGTCAGCGGGAGTGGACAACATACCTGCAGAACTGCTTCAAGCAGGAGGAGAAGCGATGATTGAAGCACTCACCATTATCTGTAACAAGATCTGGCAGAGTGGGGAGTGGCCTACACCATGGACCCAGTCGCTTGTCATCACTCTTCCCAAAAAAGGTAACCTTCAGGAATGTGAAAATTACCGCACCATCAGCCTCATCAGTCATCACAGCAAGGTCCTCCTGAAAATAATATTCAACAGGTTGAAACCCCAAGCTGAACAAATCATAGCTGAAGAGCAAGCAGGATTCAGGGCAGGGCGAAGTACCACTGAACAGATTTTCAACCTCAGAATAATCTGCGAGAAATACCTACAGCACCAACAACATCTATATCATGTGTTCGTAGAAAAAGGCGTTTAACCGAGTGTGGCATGCAGCTCTGTGGGCAACCATGAGAGTGTACACCATCAGCCCTAAAATTATTGAAGTCATCAAAAGCCTGTAGTATGACAAGGCTACCAGTGCAGTCCTCCACAACAGCGCCATCAGAAAAACTGGTTCAGAACAACAATCGGGGTGCGTCATGGATGCCTGCTCTCTCCAAAACTCTTTAACATCTTCCTAGAGCGCATCATGTCAGATGCTCTTGCAGATCACGAAGGCACAGTCAGCTGATGACATTGATGGATTGGCTGGAGAGGAACAAGAACTTGAACAGCTGGTACAGAGGCTTGACACCACCTCCAGAGCCTATGGAATGGAAATAAGTGCAGAGAAGACCAAAATGATGACCAACAACACCAATGGCATCAACACGGACATCAAAGTCCAAGGCCAATCCCTCAACACAGTGCATAGCTTCAAATGTTTAGGAGCCATTGTATCAGACAATGGGTCCCGACAGGAAGTCCTCCCCAGGATCGCACAAACAACTGCTGCCCTGGCGAGGTTGAGGCCAATTTTGAAAGACAGGACCATCAATCCACATTCCAAGGTAAGGCTGTTGCGCTCCATTGTCATCTCCATCTTCCTATATGCTTGCGAAACATGGACCCTTACAGCAGATCTACAACGAAGAATACAAAGCATGGAGATGAGGTGCTACAAAAGACTTCTGGGCATTTCCTATACCCAGCACATCACCAACGACAAAGTCCGACAGACCATCACACAAGCCATTGGACAACACGATGACCTGCTCATAGTGGTGAAAAAACGGAAACTCCGATGGTATGGCCACGTCACCAGATCATCAGGTCTTGCAAAGACCATCCTGCAAGGCACAGTGCAAGGAGGTAGAAGAAGAGGGAGACCCTAAAAAGAGGTGGAAAGACAACATTCGAGAATGGACTGGTTTGACACGGAGCGAAACAATCAGGGTTGCTGAGGACAGGAAAAGATGGAGTACGCTGGTTAAAAGATCATCTGTGGTGCCCCTACGAACTAGGATAGGATAGGATACAATCTTTGAAACTCACAGACTGACAGTAGTTTCAATCCCAAATTCAATCAGATGTGTCGTTTACATTTCAGGCTACTACCAAATGCCCTACGACATGGTACGTCAAGAGATTGAACGAGCATTCAAGCAGACATGCGAGCGAATAGGACTGAGCATGAAGCGAACATGGAAAAAGAGTGAGTAATGTAATGTGTATTGTCTCTGTCTGTATCTGATTAACCTTTATTGAAATACTTCATGGCATGTTTTATGAAATTTTGAAATTAAATTAATTGTTCTCATCATAGCTCCTTACCAGGTCAAAGAGCTACTAAGGACTCCGCAAACATCTTTGTTTAGAGAAACGTTTTTTTTTTTACTCGCATGCATTGCAATGTGGGTCTATGTACTCACTTCTAGCCCCTCTTCCCCCCCCTCCCTCACCCTCCCCTCACCCCCCCCCCCCCAAAAAAAAAGAATTTATATTTATATATTATTTATTATTTATTCATCTCGCACAAATAGTCCAAAAATGACAACTTAAGAAAATGTCAGTTCGTTTGTCTGTCCGCCATCTGTCTGTGCAAACTTGCAAGTGGATTAATATCTCAAAACCTATTTCAGCTATCACAATACTTGGTAAGATTGTGTATACCCATGAGACCTCATAAATGATCAGTGATGAATGACTTTACTTCAAGATTAAAGCCACAGTGTCAACACATGTTAGTCAAAAAATGAAAATTTTCACAAAATTTAAATTTTTTTCTTGGTTATTAATATTGAACCAATGATTCTTTGATGCATGATAGATATTATTGAGACACACATACTATATAAATATGGTCAACCTCACTGCAAGGTCAAGGTCACTGGAGCTGTCCAAAGTTGGTTAGTATAGGTACTTTGAAGTGACCTTGACCCTAAACTATGAGAGATATAAAGTGCAATCTTGTTGTATGATAGATTGATCTTTCATATATTTTCTGTTTTTTTGTTGATCTTGAAGGTCAAAGTCATTTTATGCTTTGCAAAAAACATACAAAAAATAGATCACCTTACAGTGAAATGGCTGTTTTTTTTAACCCGTAGTATGCAACAACATTGGGTTATTTGATCAGAAATGCCTTAAAGGTCACATTAGGGTCAAGGTCATCCCAAGGTAAATGTCCCTGAAGGTCAAGGTCATCCAGAGGTCCCAGGTGGTTTTTTTGGCATAATATAACTTTTGCTGTACATGAGCGTATTTGGAGCTAGAGTTCAAGAGCATAGAAAGATCAAGTTGGTATTACTTCGTGCTTTAATGCCACCCTCTCTTTTTTTTTTTCAGGGCAGTCATTTTCAAGTTGAATATTGCAAGTTTTATAAGGAGCATGTGGGTCATATGGCCTTTGCCCTTCTATTGTTGTTTGTTGCCTTCTCTATTTCTTGTATTTTCTCACCCAACATTGGTCAGAAAAGTATTGTCTTAATAAACCCTTTTCCACCTACATTTTGTAGTATATCCTCGCCCAAACTCATCTTTTTTGTTTAATTTTATGATGAACATCAAATTGATTTATAATATCTATTTTGAATACCAATGTTTTGAAAGTATTTATCTTTTCATAACAATTCACTCTAAAAACTGACCGGTAAGCAATTTGAGTTATGTGCAACTCTTACCCTGCTCCATAGATTGTAAAACTGTATCAGTGGATGTCATGGAAGGAAGTTCTAATTATCTGAATATGTTGTCTTTGTATCCTGGATGAATAACACTAACTAATGTTATAGATAAGCATCATTAATAATTATTATTAACTTAAGCTTAGAGTACATATGGATAATGGGTTTTCGTGTTGCTCGTGCTGTTCTTTGTTCTATGTTTGTGTGTCTGTATGTACATAGTGGGTCTGTGTGGTCGCGTGACGTGTGTTGTACTCACACAGTAGTTCTTGAAAGAAATAATTATAATGAATTGGAGAGACTGACTATAGCTGTCGAAGGAGGTGGTCGTGTGTCTGCAGTTGGTGTGTAGCTGAAAAGGAGCTACATCTTGAGAATACAGCTGAGAAGAAATGGAGCTGTGAGGTGTTGAGAAGGAATGGAACTATGAGATATTGAGTAAGGTAGAGGAAAAGCAGACGAAGATAACGACAGTTGAGAAGAGAAATAGATGAAGGAGAAAGAAGAAGATGAGATAAGACAGCTAGAGAGTTAGAAGGCGGTGGTGAAGATTGAGAGGAGGAGAGAACTGGAGAGTGGATTGACGATTTGAGAGAGCGCAGGAGATGAGAGCTACAAGATAGCTAAGTACTTTGTCACGTGACCCACTTGTCTGTCCTGTTCATTGTACGTGTATTTGTGTGGTTGTATAGTTTGTGAGGGGGATTATCGTTGGTTAACTGGGAGAATATTGAACCTGAACGGATTTACAGACTTTGTTTATTTTCTAAGTCAAAGTGTATAAATGTTAATTGGACTGGACTGGGGTACGTAAAATGCGCGAGAGTATGAGGGGTGTTGTTTTTCTTGTCTGACAACTTTATAGTGTATTGTTTTGTTTATCTAGTGTTTGCTTATCTCTTTCTATATTTACTTCTTTAATTCTTTGCAGTGGACAATACCATGAGCTTGTTGAGGCTTTTCTCCAAAAAGTGATTCTTTTCTTTTGTTCAGAACCTGGTGCTCCACCACCTAGCAAAAAATCAGGTTCTACTCCATTAGCAGCATCCGCCGGGAAAAAGGATATACCTCTGGAGGTGCAACAGCTTCATAATCAGATCAAGAAATACAAGGACATCATTCAGCAACAGGAACTGTTAATTCAGGTTTCAACCATTTGTTCATTTAACATTTTCGTGAAACAAAACAAATGCATCATCAGCCTGCTAAAGAAAGGTTATCTTGCTGCCAAAAAAAAAAAAAAACCAAAGAAGTTATGATAAAGGTTTGATAATTTCAAGTGTGTTTATATTCCAATTCTGCTTGCTTTCAAGCCCTAGAGTAGTCCTGGTTGTTCTTTGCCTTCGTGGATAAAAATTGACTATGTTAAAATATTGAATAAACCCATGTTGTTCCTGTGTCCAACAATGCTGCTTGAAATATCTGACCGTCACTATGTTTTGCTTGGAAACTAAAGGCGTGTATAACCGTTGTTTCTGTTAACTTTCAATTACGGATTTTGTTGCACGGACACTTCCGAAGCATAATTAATTAGTTCAAAATGCATGAGCTGTGCCAGCCAAGTTATTGCCCACATGGAACTTGTAATGGTGCAGGTTTGTAGTTTGTTTGCATGCAGTGATTTCTGACCCCAGTTTCTATATGTCTTTTTCTGTCAAAACTGCTTGCAGCAATCACTACAGACCCACTCAGACTCTTTCATGCATGAGTCCCAAATCCTGCATGAGAAAGACATATTGGCCAGGGAGAAAAAACTGTTTTACGAGGAGAAAGCCCACTTTGAAGAAGAGCGCAAACTGTTTACTGAAGCCGCAATCAAGCTTGGCAAAGAGGTTAGTGCTGTAAAGTTGTTGTTTTTTCCAGTCATTGTATGTGCAGTTGAATTTCAGTTTTTATTCCTTTTTAAAAATTAAAAAAAGTATTTTTGTTGTTGTTGTTGTTTCTTACGTTCATTTTTAATGTAGTTTTGTGTCGGTGTGTTGCAGAGGAAAGCTGTACAAGAAGATAAGATGAAGTTTCTAAAGGATCACTTCCTAAGCATTACACCATTCAAGGAAAGACAGTCTGCTGTCCATAAAGGTTAGATATTTGCATCAATACAATCTACACACTACGTGTTCAAATCGTGGACAAATCAAATGTTGCACGCACCACAAGCACCGTGCCAGTGTTCTTTGTTAGGCACAATAAAGAAGGTACACAGAAAATCATAAAATGAACAGTTTCTGCAAAGTGTTTCATTGCTTCCAGGTATTCAGATGTTATTGTACAACCAATATCTGGGAGTTATACAGTGATGTAATGCTCCTAATGCTTACGGAAGAACATATTTTGAAAGTTCTTGCACTAAATGATTATTGATCTCTCACGTATTTCAGCAGAGGGAGGATCCCGTCTTTTGCCTGCCACGCCCAGTTTCTCACCTGCCCCAGCTGGGCGTAAGGTGAAGTCTCCTAACACGGTAGAACTCTTGAGAGCCCTGGGTCTGGCCGATCTGCCACGGTGGGTAAACACTAAATCAATTGAACGCGCTAACAGTTCTGTTACTGAATTGAAAGGTATAGAAAGAGCAGATTATTTTAATATGTTCCATAACTGCATATTAATAATAATAATAATAATAATAATAATAATAATACATGAATTTATATAGCGCACATATCTCACACAAACAAGAGTGATTCAAGGCGCATTCTCCCGCATTCATACATCAAATCAATTTAAACATACACATATATATATACATACATACACACATATATATATACATACATACACACATATATAACGGACATTCCATCATAACGGACTTTAAAGATCCTGACGCTCATGTCCTAGACGGGTGAGTGCCGGTGACAAGAACACACCCAGCATGCACCTAGGTCCTTCTCCCCCATCCCTGGCTGCCCAGGATTGTGCTCAGTTGTCCGGGCGTCAGACCATGCGCCCAAAGGCTGCAGGTGGGCATCTCGGGCGGCTTGAGTTAGATCCTGTATCGGCCAGCGCCTTGAGCAGCTCTTGAGCTGGAAAAGCGCTATATAAGAACGATTAAATAAATATATATACATACATACACACACATATCCTGTCCTCCTTCTGAAGTCACAACCATTGTCCAAGGCATTCAGACCTGTGCGTCTGATATCAAGTCATGGATGATAGAAAATAAACTATGCTTGAACGATGACAAGACTGAAGCAATGTTTATAAAGAAAAAGAGCACAATTCTTTCAGATGGTGAACCACACTCAATACAAATTGGCAATTCCGATGTTCCTTTCAGCACCTCTGCTCGTAACCTAGGATTCATTATGACATCTGACACATCTCTTGACACTCACATCTCCAACACGTGTAAATCTGCATATTTTGAACTTCGCAAAATCAGTTCTATTCGCTCTTGTCTTTCACAACAAACCACGATCATCTTAGTTTGCTCTTTTGTTCTTTCAAAACTGGATTACTGCAATTCTCTTCTTGCAGGCTGCTCCCAAGATCTTCTCTACAAACTTCAAAAAGTACAAAATGCAGCTGCACGCCTTGTTCTCAAGGCTTGCAGAAGAGATCATGTCACTCCCCTACTACGTTCCTTGCACTGGTTGCCCATATCTGCACGTATAGAATATAAAATTTCCACACTCTGCTTCAACTTTTTCTTCGGCACTTCCCCTGCATACTTTTCTGACATGCTCATACCCTACGTACCACGCAGACAGCTCCGTTCCGCATCAGACCAACGCACCTTCATCATCCCACTTGTCAAAACAAAAACCTATGGAGAACGCACCTTTGCTTTCTGTGCATCCACTCAATGGAATTCCCTTCCACACAATATCCGCCATGCGCAAACACAACAAGCGTTCAAACGACAACTCAAAACATATCTTTTCCATAAACACCTTCTATAGCTCTTTTTAATAACACACATGAATTAATCTCATCATCAGTATAGTATGCACACATGTCGAGGCGCTCAATGCACGGGCAATGGTGTTCGCTTTTTAATGGTGTTCGCTTTTTATAATTGTTATAAATGTTGGTTGCCTTTTTACAAGTTAATAATAGTTTTAGTTGCCTTTTTATGTGTTTCAATGTAATATTTTTATTGAATCTTTTTAACATTATGTTGTACATTTTTAGTGAATTTATTCAGACTTTATATACCTACTGTTGTTGTGTAGTATAAATGGGGTATGAATGTGTCAAGTGCGGAGAGCACAGCCACTTGTGGCTGTGATGCGGCGCTATATAAATCTACATTTATTATTATTATTATATATATACACATATATATACACATATATATATACACATATATATATATATATATACACACACGTGCAATACATAAATTGTGATAGGTCAGTAGACGTTGTGCATATTGTGTGAGAAGGTAGAAAATATTTTCTGCAGACATTGGCCTTTGAAAGAGTCTAGCTAATGACAAAAGATAAAATGTCATTATTTTGTGAAATGCAATTTTTTCCCCAAGTTTTTCAGTTTTTGGTTCTCTTTCCTTATCCCTGACTCCTTTCCCCCATACCTTCCCCTGCCTCCGCATCAACCAATAAAGTCTTAATTATTATGCTTTTTTGTATTTGAAAGAGAGGGAAGAGAAACGTCCACGCCCCAGAGCCCACCTCAAGGAGCCTCAGCAGCACCACCACCACCAGAATCTCCCATGGGACTGTCAGAAGCGGCCACTCCCAATGTTCGTCTCAACTTGTTCTCTTCGCCCGCCTCAGTCACCAGTGACCACTCTCTCAGATCTGACAACCATTGACCTATGGGGAAAGGACCCAGTTTGATAGAACAATTTTCCTTCTGAAAAGTATGAAATCCATATAAGGGAGAGAACTGCTGACAATTCTTTAAATCAACAATGGCAGCCAGAAGCAAATGGATTAAATAAAAACCTTTCAGCTTGAATTCCTTTCAAACAGGTTTTGAATTATTTTATTTTATTTTATTTTTTCCACTTTCAGATACTGATCTCAGAATTTGGTGATAAAGTTTGACTTTTCCACACAAAAAAGAGATTAGAACTTAACGTTCTCAGTCACTATTTCTGATTATGTCCACATAATTTTATGATTATGATTATTTAAAAAAGACATCACCATTGTTTGCAGTTATTACTTGCAAATAAACTGAATTGTTGATCATATTAACTTTGTGGGAAACACCGATGCATGCAGAGACATGTCATGCTTCTACAATTAGTGCATGAGATGGACCCATTTTTTCACTTTGCTACTTTTGGCATGGCTGATGAAAATTGTTCTGCTGCTGAGTTGTGCTTGTTAAACAAATTGTATCTTTCTTCTGATCTCATGCATTAAACCCAGAATTGATTTTAAACTATTTCTGTGTTTTCGCATCAACGACGGATTGTTTTTTGTTTGTGTCAAGAGTACAAAGTTTGTTGTCTCAGGTGTTTATTTTTTCTGTTTGAAGGTTGAAAATGGAAAAGATGAATGTCACATATCAATTTAATCATTTCAACGTTTATGTGAAGCTAACAGCATCAAATGTGTGTTGTGCATTTCCAGGGTTGTATGTGATTTGTTGAAAGTTAGATTCCAGTGTTTTGTGGTCATTGATTTTTATTGAAAACATATCAGCAAATTAAGCAGAACCAGTTCTTGTACGAAATTGTGTAAATAAATTCAGCATCATCATTCCACCAAAGTTTCATCTGTATTTTAAATTTTTCTTCAATCTACAAGTGGTTGTGTTCATGTTCTATTCATTCCATATTTTTTCGTTTTTGTTTCTATTTGTCCAAGAACTCTTCTTATATTATTTTTGTCTTTTTTTTTAATGAAATGGAGAAGAAGAGTAAGTTAAGCTGTTGGTGCTGTTTTATCTTTGTCATAGCAAGAAATATGCTTTTGTGTTCTAACAGCACCGTCTTTAATATTTTGTCTCCTTTTGCAGTTTTCTTACATTTTTCACAAATCTGTATGTCTTCCTGCAATTATTATATCAAATATTTGATGCAGCATATCTTCCCTTTTCACATATGCACCCTTACCCCCACCACACCACCCCCCCACCCCCTCCCATCCTCCCTCCCAGCAATATATTAAGACAATGCAAACATATAGTCCTCCTCCTACGTTTTGGTTCAACATTAAATTTAAAATCACTTGTTGATTTACTTCCACTATGAGGTATTTTTTAAATTTTAATGCAAGTGGTATTTGTACAAATGTTAATTTGTGTTTGGTTGCGTTGTTCATTGCACTATTAGAATGTTAAATTTCACTCCTTGCAATCACTTCTATTACTTTCCTTCTTTTCTGTTTTATTATTTGTTTCCAGTGAAATGGGAATGTTATTTTGACCTTTTTTGGGTAGTTGAATAGAGTGCACATGTTTGAACAATTGTGGTCATACTAAGTCTTTGTTTATAAGTACAATTATTGTTCATTGTACTGCCATTGAATGTTAAGACTATTATAACACATCTCTTGCATTTGTGTGTGATTGACATAACCGTAGAGCATCTGTCTTCTTCTTCATTATATTGTGGATGTGCTCCATCCACGCAATTACCCGTTAGGGTGCCGGGAGTTTCTGTATAAATAGTATCCCCACTTTCTGGAATTTGAGTGCTTTAATTCCCACTGTCACTGTCTTTCTCCTTTGTTCTTTCTCATTCCTACTCTGTTCTATCAATCTACGATACTAGCTTCTTTGCTAGATCAGGCACCTACCTTTTTTTCTTAAAAACGCTTCCAAAACTCCTCATTTGTCTATGAGGTTTGTTGGGTAAGTTTGGGAATATTGGATGCTTTCTGCCAATTGTTCACTAGGGCTTTCTATGATATTATTTAGCAATGTAGGCATTTTATATGTATGTGTTTGTTGATATTTTATAATGATGTGTGTATTCTATTTTGTTTTCTTCCCATCACCACCTTCTTCATCTCATTTTCTGTTATGAAGATGCCATTTCATATCATTTCTCCGTATCAGATTTACATTTATTTCTTCGACTCGATCTTTTTGTTGCTAGAATTTAGAATCTAGAATAGTCCAGTTCACTTAGTTCAAGTTTGTGTTATGTTACAAGTGATGTTTTGCTCATCATATATAGAGCAATTTTGATGTTACAACAAGGTTTTAATATGCATTCTTCGACCAAAGAAATTAAACAATTATATGTGTGTACAGTTTGTTGATTACTGGCCCAGGGATATAAATTCAGTATCTCTAGATACAGATATAATCTTCATGATTGAGCAGATTGTGTATCAATGTAATCCTTTTTTTTTTTTTACAAAAAAAAGGAAAAGACCTCATGTAATTGTTCTGATTGTTTTGGGGTTTTTTGTTTTTAACTTGTTTGCATGTATAAGATTTGGTGCTGCACTTGTACATACATTTTGTTTTTATTATTATTTTCAATGTTACGCCCCCACCCCACTCCTATTAATCTCTCTCTCATTCTCTCCAGGGCAAGCTAATTTTGAATTGATATTATAGACATTTTTTTTTTAATCTTTAAAAAATTTTAATTTTAAATATTGTTTTTGTTTATGTGGTTGGTTGTTAATGGTATGATGAAAAGTTGTGGTATAAATATTATGTCATTCCACCCCTCCCCTCCGTGTGTTTTGTTAATTTATAATGATGTTTGTATTCTATTTTGTTTTGTAAACGGGGGTTCGATAAATTAGAGTATAGCCTCAGCGTCCCCTGTGTGGGATACCTTTATTGTAAAGTGACCTGCTGGTGGAGTACCTTCAGTGTTACCACTAGGATTGTTTCGGCAGATGTTTTATTCGGATCAGGGGGGTGAGTCCTCTTTCAGCCAAGTTGTGGTTTTGATTTTGGGGTCCTGATTCGGCTCTTTAACAGTCTGCTGGACCCTGTAAGCAGTGAATAACTAACTTCCACCCCTCCATAACTCTCTCCCCCTTTATCCCTCCTCCTCCACCCTGTCCACACATCCCCCTCCCCAATCTCTGAACTCCAAAGGAAATTGCACTGGAATATTGAGGGAGAAGCAGCAATAGTACCTTTTTGCATATAATAAAAAAAAAACTCATTTAGATAGTAAGCTTCTTTTGCTCTGTTAATGTTCATTATGGTAATTATTTTTGGTTTTGCTGTTTTGCTCAAATATTTTCAAAGCTTGTTTCGGCCTTTGCCAAGCTATAATTGTATATTTGTCTATTAGAAGACTTTTGTTTTTCAATATTAAGTGTATTAAAAATTGTGTGTGTGTGGTTTGGCTAGCCAGTTGGCAGCAAATGCGCTGTTTATTAATTAGTAACTAAAGATAGTTTTCTTTGAAGATAAACCTTCCTGGATTCGTTTCTGGCTTTGATGGCAGCAGTATCAACACTATTGTTTGCAGTTGTTGCATTCTGTAATGAAAACATTCCTTTGACAAAAATGTTGTCAGGTATACCTTTCTAAGTGTGGTATGTGTGCACACATGCTTGTATATTTGTGTGTAAATTGGAGAGAGAGAGAGAGAAAAAGACAGAGAGAGGGTGTATGAGTACAGGTTTGGTGTGTGAATGTGTGTACTTTGCAATTGCTTCTTCTTCTTCAGGATACTGTGGATACTTTGCTGGGATTAAGAAATAACTCCCAATTGCTCAAGACTGAGAGAATTTACTTTGTAAATTGAGTAGTTCCAGCAGTGATAACTCTATCTCCCAGAGGTGCCAACCAGTACGGATTGACCGTATTTAATTCCTGCGAAGTGAATTAAATACGGAAATACGGTAGCTTTTATAAAACTACGGAGAAGAAGTTGCCGATCGTTTATCTTTGCCAGCGGTGCTTCTGTATTGGTTTATGGTCTCAGAATAGTACTCCTGCACTCACTTTGTTCAACAAGCTGATTTTCATGGTGATTTTAGAGTAAAACAAGTGTGGTGTTCAACAAGCTGATCTTCATCGTGATTTTAGAGGACTGAAAATAGCCTGCTGTTTCAGAGAGAAGCCTGTCGTTACTTTATAGTATCATAGGCTGGGTTTTGCGAGAAAAAAAATACTGACAAGTGTTAAAAAATACTGACAAACGGGTCCGGAAATACTGACATGAAGTTTAGGGGGTTGGCACCTCTGATCTCCACACACCCCGCTATTCCAAAACAACACGCACAAAAAACAACCAGCAACAACTCCTGTTTATCTGTTGCTGCTTAGGTAAAGAGTGACCTTTTTGCCTGTGTTGTGTGTGTATGTATGTGAAAGGCACCATGAATCGCCATGTACTGTGAGATGTGGGCTATAAGTATTATTATTATTATCTATGTATTAATATTATGTGGATTATTCTTCACATTAAAGTACTTGTTTAAACTATATTCAGCATTCTTTATAATACTTGTTGTCTGTAAATTAGTAGTACATTATTTTGAGATTGTTTATTATTTATTTCTTTTTCCTTATTATGATTTCAATGTTTGATTATATTGTGTGCGTCAAACAGAATGAGAATAAACTTAATAATGTCTTTTTAATATGGGTCACTTTTTTGTTTTTATAAACATTGTTTCTTGGTTTCAATAACATTTCTTTAAAATTGTTTTGCGTAAGTAATAACAACAATCTTATTTATATTTTTATATTATATATTATAAATATCCTATCCACAGATCAAAATATCCAAAATCTAATTCAATACGCCATCTTAACGCTTTCACAGCAACTCAAATCTCTCTTCTATATATATATATAAATATTTTATTCCTCCTCTTCTTTACCTCCACACTCCCACAGGATCTTCGCAAGACCAATCTAATATATAATTATATAACTAACAATCACCAATAATGTACGTCACTTATCTTATGTCAAAGATTTTTTTTCTCTCTTCTTTACTCCTTGGGTTACTTCTTAGAATCAAGCACTATATACAAATATATAACACCTATATATTATTAATTTTAATACTTTTATAACAAAGATAATTTACCACCACACTTTATAAAACACTTTATTTAAACACTTATACTGAGCTTTTATACATAAACACTAAATAACATGGCGATTTTTTACGACTTTTGGTGAAAAAAAACTGCTTTTTACATCTACAAACTAAATAGCTCTAAACTAAAAAAACTCATTGAGAGTTTATTGGCACCGAGTCAAGACTACTCATAAAAAAACCATGACTTTTCTTTTCGGCATTGTATTATCTATATGTCGTGCATTATTGACGAAAATTTAGCTTAGAACATAATCACAATATTTATTCTTCTTTCATTTTCTGACCATTGTTATATCTATTTCAAATGTGTATGCTACATTTATCTCAAAATGTCCCCAAACTTATTTTCTACAAAAAGACCATGGCTATGTTGCGATACTACAGGTTATACCAAACCGCCACTGTCACTTTGGCGGTGGAGCAGAATGTCTCTGAGTGGAGCAGGATGAAATTAAAAATATGGGGGGAATCCTTGGTTGATACTCCTACATGGAGGTAGGTTCTCTTGCTATATGCTTTATGCAATGCTGATGTGTGTTAGATTTGAAGAAAATGGAATAGCACTTGACCTCTCTCTGTCTCCACCTCTATCATTCCTTTCATTCCCTTTCTGTCTCTTTCTGATTGGTATGTTTGATTTTTTTGTTTCTCTAACTATAGTTATTTCAAACAGATTCTATGAAAATGGGGGTGGTTGTGATCTTGTTTGTTTGCATATAACTATTGTGTGATTACTAAATGTTTCAATTTTTCAGTTTTAAACGTGTCTGTAATGCAAATCCTCTTTATTTTTCAGGTGGAAATGTTGTTAGAGATTTGGCGTGACTTTAATGAAGAAACAGAATCAGACAACCCACACAGGCAAAGACTGGCTGAGCCACCTCACATTCGGGAAAGACTCGTCCAGGAAATTGCATTTTTGGCAGATAATATCCGTGAAAAATCCTTGGGAAAGGGAATGTAAGTTAGGCATCTTTTGTTTAAACAAATACTTTCCTACCCTCACTGATCTTAAAATTATATTATACTAGTGTGTATATATATGTATGTGTGCATGTTTAAATTACTATGTGTGTAATTCTTGGCTGTTCTGTATTATAGTAACACTAATCCTATCCCTATCCTATCCTATCCTGTCCCGAAACCCGGAGGTCGTAGGGGCACCACAGATTGTTTTTACCAGCATACTCCATCTTTCTCTGTCCTCAGCAGCCCTGATGGCTTTGCTCAATGTCAAACCAGTCTATTCTTGAATGTTGTCCTCCCACCTCTTTTTCGGTCTCCCTCTTCTTCTACCTCCTTGCAATGTGCCTTGCAGAATGGTCTTTGCAAGGCCTGATGATCTGGTGACGTGGCCATACCATCGGAGTTTCAGTTTTTTCACCACTGTGAGCAGGTCATCGTGTTGTCCAATGGCTTGTGTGATGGTCTGTCGGACTTCGTCGTTGGTGATGTGTTGGGTATAGGAAATGCCCAGAAGTCTTCTATAGCACCTCATCTCCATGCTTTGTATTATTCGTTGTAGATCTGCTGTGAGGGTCCATGCTTCGCAAGCATATAGGAAGATGGAGATGACAAGGGAACGCAGCAGTCTTACTTTGGAATGTAGACTGATGGTCCTGTCTTTCCAAATGAGCTTTGGCAGCAGTTGTTTGTGCGATCCTGGAGAGGACTTCCTGTCGGGACCCATTGTCTGATACAATGGCTCCTAAATATTTGAAGCTATGCACTGTGTTGAGGGATTGGCCTTGGACTTTGATGTCTGTGTTGATGCCATTGGTGTTGTTGGTCATCCTTTTGGTCTTCTCTGCACTTATTTCCATTCCATTCCATAGTAACACTAATAGTCAATGTAATCAAAGTGCCAGAGTATATGTAAAAGTGTTATTGTGTGCCAGATGGACCAGAGAACAACTCAAATCACAATTGAAAATGACAATACCTGTTATAAATAACATGTGTGTCTTGATTAATTGCTGTACTTTGTGTATGTGTGTGTGTCCTTGTGATGTACTTTGTGTATGTGTGTGTGTGTGTGCCCTTGTGATATTTGACATATTTTTTACCTTTTCAGGAATCCATCTGCCGTTCTGTCAAAACATAAATCTGAAGTACTTGAGTATGCAGAAGAATCCAGAAGTGAATATTTTTCGTTTCTTTTATTTCTTTCAATTCATTATACAAGTTACTAGTTGTGGTTTATTATACATTGAAAATTATTACTATTTCTAATTATTACTATTTCTTTTTAAACCTTTGGCTGCTTTAAGCCTTTATTTAACATGTTTTTGCCTGTAAAACGTTCAAACATCATACTTGTTAAATGTAGAAAGGTTTCATAAAAAATCAAGATCATGCTGCCATTATTATTGTGATAGTGAAGATGATGATGATGATTATGATGATGATGATGATGATGACCTGTATCTCCTGATATCTGCCAAACTTGCTCTTCTAAGTAACATACTTTTCACACAGGATTGGTGTATAGAACTGGCAATATATTAATTTTCTTTGACATTTTAGGAGCAGGCACATCCCGTGGCATCACTCGCCCTATGTCTGCTAGATCTGCTGACGGTCGCCAGACTCCATTAAGTCCCAATGAGCAAGTCAGCAGGTGTGTCGTGTGTTATTCTACGATATATTTATCTCTCACTGGAATTCCATTGCAATGCATACTTGTGATGCTTTCTTATCAATAGTTTTCTGATTGTGTATAATACAAAATCCCATTTTAAGCATGGCTCATTCATTACAGTTATTTGAGTAGATAAGAGTACAACATCAAACTGGTTTAATGTTTTCTTTAATCTGTTTAAAATGAATGTTCAAACAGAATGCTAGTTTATTCTGTCATGGAGAATTTGCAAGTAAAAATATTTCAAAATTAATATTTGGTTCGTGGAACTTTTCAAAATGGTTGCTTATAATTTATGTTTACCCCAAAGTAAATGAGCGGTATTGAAAGCAGGCAAATTATAATTTGTTTTGGACTATTTAATGTATTTTGTTTTGTTTGATTTCTCATTAGCCGACAAGCACTATCATCATCAATAATTGAAGATGTGGCCTCAACCAGTTCTAAATTCAACTACATGCAGTTTGACGAAGTCGGCAACAGGCTCAGGTAAATAACATAACTTGATGTTTTTCAAAGTGCACATTGCATTTGTTATTCAAACATAGATATGCATTATATTATGTGTGATCAATCAAAAGAGGAAAATAGTTGGAGTGTTTATTCCAAAGGGAAGTAATTATCACTTTAATATCTTTTTACCATTCCCTGCGGTTCACCTAATTTCACATGTTTGAACATGCATTTACATAGTAAAGTCATGATGTTCAGTGCTTTGTTTTCTTTCATTTAAATGCTCTGGATCCTGCTGCATTTAGTTGTTGTGAGTTCGAGCACTGAATAGAATAGACCCAACGTTTCCAAGCACGTCGTAAGAGGCGAATAACAGGGAGGATGTCAACAGGGCATCACTGGGTGAAAGTCTTCTACACAGAAATCACCAGCCAGGATGGAGAAACCTCACGTTACTGCAGGTTCAACAACCCCTTGTTTGGGGCCAAGGCGAGCCGCACTGTACTCATGGACTTCAGCTGTGGCCAACAGCCCGGAGAGGATTGCTCCCTGTCAGGTCTTTCATGTCCAAGATATACTCTATGATGAAGAGAAACACTCACTCCATACCGGATCGGTCGTCGCCCGCGTCGCCAAGGACCGCGCCTTTTGTTGGGCACCAGAACGGAGGTGATAAGTGTGTTACTGATGGACAACTTAGCAAGATCCTCACGAGAGACAATGTCGTAATAGGAACCTGAAATGTTAAGGCCCTAACTGCCGAGAGAAAATTAGAAGAACTGGCCCACGAGATTGATCACTATTGATGAACATTTTAGGTATCAGCAAACTGCGCTGGAAAGGCCTAGGTGAAACTACGGCCGACAAAGGCCACAAACTTTATTTCAGCGTTAGAGATGACAGGCATGAACACAGCAGCGGTTCTTGGTCCACAAAGACATTCTAGTCACTGTCATGGATTGCCGCCCAGTTTCCAGTAGACTCAATACCATTGTCTGAGAGCAGCTCCTTTCAAAATCACCATCATCCGGATCCAGGCCTATGCCCCAACATCAGACTATGACGACAGCGAAGTTGAGGATTTCTATGAACTTCTGCAAGCTGTCCTTGACCAAGTGCTGAAGAAGGAAATAGTTATAGTGCAAGGCGACTGGAATACCAAGGTTGGCCAAGATGCATTCCACAACTGGGGAGACACATGTGGATCCCACTGCAACGAGACAAATGACAGAGGTCTGAGACTATTGGAGTTTGCTAGATACAACAATCTGATACTGGCAAACATGCTTGGTCTCCACAAAAAATTCAGATGATGGATCTGGCACAGTCCCAGTGAGAAACATCACAACCAGAGTGACTACATTATGGTCAAGAAATGCTTCAGATCAAGCGTCAACATTGGCACGACACATATTTTTCCAGGAGCAGAATAGAAAGTGACCACGATCTCGTGATGATTCCTTTCCAGCTCCACTTAAAGAGATTGAACACAGCAAACTGCACCAGACTGAAGTTTGAGCTGGACAAACTGCAAGACCCGGAAGTGCCAGAAATATTCCAAGCCATAATTAGAGGGAATTTTGCCCCACTGCTCATTTTTGGAGCTGGTGAAGTAGATGTAAACATCATGACCACCACCTTCAACTCAGCTGTGACAGATACTGCCATTGAGATCCTTGGCAAGCACCGCCCAAAGAAGAAACGGTGGATCACAGCTGAACTTTTGGAGTTGTGTAACAAAGGAAGAGAGATGAAAAAGAAAAAGAACACCTCAGAGGAAGCTAATGCCTACCAAAAAAATCAACAATGACATCTGAAAAGGCATGCTCACACCAAAGGACAACTGGATTGAAGATTAATGCCAGGAAATAGCGAACAGTCTAAACAAGAAAAGCTCAAGGTTTCCACAATCCAAAACAAAACAAGTCTGGTATATGCCTTACAGAAGAACAAGAAGTCTTGGATAGATGGACAGAGTACTGCTCTGACCTTTACAACCACACATCAAATGGATACCCGCCAGTACTAGCATGTCCCCAGAACAGAGAAGAAGAAGAAATCCTCCCAATTCTCTGAGAAGAAGTTGAGGCAGGAATGCAATCACTGAAGAAGGGAAAGTCGGTGGTAGTGGACAACATACCAGTGGAATTGCTTCAAGCAGGGGGAGAAGCGATGATTGACGTTCTCACCATTATCGGTAACAAGATCTGGCAGAGTGGGGAGTGGCCTACACCATGTACCAAGTCGCTTGTCATCACTCTTCCCAAAATGGGTAACCTTCAGAAGTGGGAAAATTACAGCACCATCATTCCTCATCAGCCATCCCAGCAAGGTCCTCTTGAAAATAATACTCAACAGGTTGAAACCCCAAGCTGAACAAATCATAGCTGAAGAACAAGCAGGATTCAGGGCAGGGCGAAGTACCATTGAACAGATTTTCAACCTCAGAATAATTTCCAAGAAATACCTACAGCACAACAACATCTATATCATGTGTATGTAGACTTCAAGAAAGCGTTTGATCGAGTCTAGCATGCCCCTAGGGCTGATGTAGAGTATACAACATCAGCCCTAACATTATTAAAGTCATCAAAAGTCTGTATGACAAGGCTACCAGTGCAGTCCTCCACAACAAGGCCATCGGGAACTGGTTCAGAACAATAATCGGCGTGCGTCAAGGATGCCTAATTTCTCCAACACTCTTCAACATCTTCTTAGGGCGAATCATGTCATATGTCCTTGCAGATAACGAAGGCACAGTCAGCATAGGAGGTAGAGCTATCTCCAATCTCCGTTTAGTGGATGACATTGATGGATTGGCTGGAGAGGAACAAGAACTTGAACAGCTGGTCATAGGCTTGACACCACTTCCAGAGCCTATGGAATAGAAATAAGTGCAGAGAAGACCAAAAGGAAGACCAACAACACCAATGGCATCAACACGGACATCAAAGTCCAAGGCCAATCCCTCAACACAGTGCATAGCTTCAAATATTTAGGAGCCATTGTATCAGACAATGGGTCCTGACAGGAAGTCCTCTCCATGATCGCACAAACAACCGCTGCCCTGGCAAGGTTGAAGCTCATTTGGAAAGACAGTACCATCAATCTACACTCCAAGGTAAGACTGCTGTGCTCCTTTGTCATATCATCTTCCTATACTTTTGTGAAACATGGAGCCTCACAGCAGGCAGACCTACAACAAAGAATACAAAGCATGGAGGAGATGCTACAGAAGACTTCGGGGCGTTTCCTATATCCAGCACATCACCAACGACGAAGTCCGACAGACCATCACACAAGCCATTGGACAACACGATGACAAGCTCAAAGTGGTGAAGAAACAGACACTCCGATGGTATGGCCTTGGCACGAGAGTGTCAGGTCTTGCAAAGACCATCCTGCGAGGCACAGTGTAAGGAGGCAGAAGAATAGGGAGACAGATAAAGAGGTGGGAGGACAACATTCGAGAATAGTCTGGCTTGACACTGAGTGAAGCCATGAGGGTTGCTGAGGACAGAGAAAGATGGAGTACACTGGTTAAATGATCATCTGTGGTGCCCCTACGACTTTCGAGTTACAGGATAGGATAGGATAGCATTTTTTTAAACCGCCAATACTGCTTTCACTATTTTCAGAGAAACTCTGACTCAGGAAATGGAACAGTTAAAAGCAGACGTCAACTTTCTGCAGGCCTGCCTTGACGATGCAGCAGAGTGCAGAAGTCTTGGAGTGTCACCTACTCTTTCACGAGAACCAACCATTGCTGGTAAGGGCCAGTTTATTTTTCATTGATAATGATAATGACATTGGAGACTTCTATTGCACACACAGTTGAGACTGGCTACATGGCAAGGTGCACACGGAAAGAAAACAAATCTTATAGCAATAGTACAAAGAGTCTATATTTCCTCTAATTCTATTGTCCAGCAGCAACATACATACAGTTTCTGATATTTCTGTGGTACATTGGTTGATGAGTGTAGAGGCCTGAAGTCAGAAGAGGAACGAATTTATGACTTAGCTTACTTTAATATCTTCAGAAGACATGCTGTAGCTGATCACTATATCCATACAGCTTAACTTTGCCCTTTTTGTGCTGTTGTCGTTTTTTTTTAAAACATGCTTCTTCACATTGACAATAGTGATTTGTGTACCATTCGAAACTCAGTACATTTTTTTTATCTCATCGTTCGTGTCTAGAATTATGTTATAAATGTATAATTAGTCTTAATTTTATGCTTGTTGGTTTTCACAGAACTGCGAGAGGAACGTACATTGTTGGAGAAAGATCTGCTGTCAACGGAAAGTCTTCCAAAGACACCTGAAGTCCATAAGCCTGCCTTCAAACCAAATTATATACCAACCAACATGTTAGTGCAATAATCTTCTTTCTTCTTCTTCTTCTTTTTCTTCGACTTCTTGTGACAATCAGTATACATGACAACAAACTTCACAGTTTGGTTGTGCACATCTGCTATACTTACAAAATCAAAAGAAATAAAATATGTTGTTTAAAAATCTGTATTCATTTGCATAAATGTGACTGCATTGAAATACTACTGATAAAAAAAAAAATGTGCAGAACTTATTCTTCAACTTTCACCATATGTCACAATTAATTTTACTCCAAAACTTAATGAAAAAATTAATATTTGCTTCAGTTGCCTTGACACTCAGAAAAATGTTTAAAAAAAATTATATATGTCCCAACGACCTTGGAGTTATGGGATGGGATAGGATAGGATTACTTAATAAGATTCCTTATTTCTGTATGCATTGTTAATTAATTAACACTGTTGATAAAATAAAACTGATGTATAAACAATCTTAGCTTAGTTGTGTTGTTTATTTGTCATTATATATAAGATTTGGTATACAGGACTTCAAATCATGGGCCATCCTTTAATAGCAGTCTGGCTATCGGTCAGTTGATTGGTCCGTTGCTCAAAATTACACTTTATAAAAACAAAACGTTCGTTTTGTCTTATCTAAAAATAGCTGAACCGAAATTCATCATGTTTACTTTGCGGATATTTTCACTACTGCTGTGCATGTGAATGAATGTGTACGAACCATCTCGCAGCCTCCGCTCAGCTTCCAAGTCTTTATTCGTTGTTCCTGGGCACAAGCAGTGTAGGACTAAGAGGTATGGCCAGAGGTCTTTCAGATACACTGCACCGGTCTGGTGGAATGCTCTTCCAGAAGGCATAAAGAGAGCAGACTCTGTGGGTGCATTTCGCAGAAACTTGAAAACACATTTCTTCTCTTCTTGCTAATCTGGATGTATAACTATCTGATCTCATACCAATTTTATAAGTCACTGCGTGAAAGTATTGCATAAATGTTAATTGACTGCTAGAATGTGTTGAGCGATAGTGAAGAAGTTAAAATGTTAAGTTATGATCTATGCACACTTCCCGCCACTGTCTGGGTGTGTGTGTGTGTGTGTGTGTGTGTGTGTGTGTGTGTTTATCCACCTCCCTCCCACCAGCGCTGCGATCATGCCCGTCGGCGTGGAGATATTTACGCGCTTTATAAATTATTCATTCATTCATTCATTCATCATGTACAGTTAGATCATTCAGATTTGTACTTTGTCAAAGGTCATGGTCACTGCGTTTCACTATTTTTTTCAACACGTTTTGCACTGTATATAAAAAATTTGACTGACCCGATTTTGATAAATTTTTGGCTTTAAGATAGTTCAAATAGTGGCCTGTCTTTGCACGTTTCTCTTTTACTTCCTTAGAATAAAGCCAAGTCAAACACTGGCAAGAAAATTAACACTTTTGAAAAGGCTCAATTTTCAGTTGTGTGTGTGAGCATCTGGAAGTACATCTTAATGGCCATCTTGGTTATAATTTGTTTTTTTAATTGATTGTTTTATCTGACAATTTTACATGGTTTTGTTCATCTGTATAACTCTGTCCCACATTTGTGTGCAGTAAGAAACTAGGACCTGTGAGTGGCAAACTACGGCCAGTTCATGCCAGGCAGGCCAGCTCAAGCAGCAGTGGAAAAGTCAAACCATTGAAAGCCTCTCACACCATAAACCGCAGTGCGTCTCCCTCTGACAGTGGCAGTGGGGCCTCTACACCAGAAAGTGTGTGCAAGGAACTTTCTGCTTTGGCGGTGGGTGACATGCCAGCGGGCATGAGTAGAGAAATGGCAGCAGGAGGGGACTCAGTTTCACCAGAAGACAGAATTTTACAGGAAGACAGAATGTCCCAGGCAGGGCACGCATCTAACAGAGCGCTCATGATGAAGATTTATGACTTTAACATGGACAGCCCACATGACACAAACGTCAGTCGGTCACCTTTGTCCTCTCCATCCAGTCGTAGTCTTCGGGAGAACGGCTCAAGCACGTCACCTGATCATGTCAGCACATCCTTGCATAACGACAGCATCCGACGACGGGACCAACTTGGCACTCAGCGACGTCGCACGGTCAGCCCTGCCAGGGTCAAGGTGGTACCAGTGACCAGCATCCTTGAACCGCAGGGTGAGATCGTGAGTGGTGGACCATTCATGCCCACCCCACCGCCCAGTGAGAAACCTCAGCTGGCAAGGCCTAACTCTGCAGAGCGTTTTCGCAAGATGGTCCTGCAGTACAGGGAGAGTACGTAACCTACTAAGAAATGACACGACTGTAAAGTTTCTGTGCAGACGACATCACAACTTTGATACTCTTTGTGATGTTTGAGTATTCCCCATACTCGAAGGAGTTAGTTCTTTGCTTTCACTAACACGGATGCTACTTCGATATCTGAAGTAGACCATAGCTGCAGAAACATGCTGTTCATGGTATTTCATGGAACTGAGGGAATGAATAACTATAAAGTATGCTGATACCTTATGGTGTAACCATGTTGTATGCTTGTGTTCAGAATTATTGGTGGGTTGATGATGGCACTGTTACCTTTGGAACTGTATCGCAGGAAGAACTCTAAATCTGGGTGAATGTTGTGGATGAAATCGTCACCCAGAAATAATACTGTTGAAAGTCAATACATACGTGTTACTGGTGATTTACAGCAGTATCATTTCCAAGTGATGAAATGATGCAGGAGATTGTTTTTTTCAATGCTTGTTTTTTCATGGATGCTATGGAAGAATTTTCATGAAAATATACTTAGATTCATTTCCATTTTGAGTGTTGTATAGTGCATTGCAATTTAGTGTGGCTTTAAAATGCATGGTGTCTCAGTATTACTGTCTGCCTTCTTGTGAAAGCAGACTTTGTGATCTTCATACGATTTAGGATCACAACTGATGCTTGGTGGTGGTAGCCATATGGTTATCATTCCCCTACATTTTCTTATTGCTAATGCAAGTACTGTAAGCATTCCACTATTACATTTGCAGTATGTAGTTATTAGTTTGTTTTAAAGGTTTGGGTTCCCTTGTTGATGTGGGTGTGCTTTTTTTCTGCTGCTGTTTTGATTAACATTTGCTTTGATATTGATAATGTGTGTTTATTTGTTTTTGTGTGTTGTGTTTGTATATTAGCATGCATGTATATGTATGGATCTCTGTGTGTGTTATGTGTGTGTGTGTGTAAAAGAGAGAGATTTATGTATTGGTTCCCTACCTCTACCACCATGATGGGTGGTTTTATTATGTTTATTGTTTTGTATCACAATATTTCCTTGCCTTCTTTTACAACGCACTGTGATATTTCATTTACTGATAAGTTGTACAAATGCATTTTGTGCTGAGATGAATTTTCCCATATTTTTTGGTGGTTATGACGTGCTTGTGAGTGCTGTAAGTTCAGTGTTGTAGGTTTCTAATATTCTTAATGTCAGAGACAACAGTTGATGACACGTTTGAAACTTCATGTGACTGAAACGTTACTAATTTATTTTACAAGTGTTAATAGTTTGGTTGCATATTAATAATGAAGGGGAAGGAAGAACACTTGTGTGATATTCCTCTTGCTGTATTTCTTCCTGAGAGCAAACATATTTGCCAGTGAGACCACCGTTCATGTTAATATGTTATTGAAGTTACCCTGTGGTGAAATTGCATTAAATATCTAGTTTGTTGTGGGGAAAAATACTAACACCCATGTTAAATATCTGTGTTTCAGTGGCTTGGTGAGCATCAGATCATATCTGTGATATTGAAATTACATGTTTCTAATGCAGACACTACCTGCACAAACATCTACATATCTGTATGTATTTGAAAATAAAATATGTCTTGTCCTGTTTATGAAAGTTTTTAAAAGCATTTTTAAGAGCAAATTTTGTTAAGCTAAAACTTCATTTTTCAAATTGTAAAGGATTTATTTAATGTTTCAGAATGATTTATTTGAATATTTCAAAAATAAAAAGATCATAATGTACAACGTTTACAGCTGTAATTTCTGTTTAATGCTTGATATTAATTATGTTGAATTGATGCGTTTGCAAATACTGCTGCTTGGATTTAAAATTGCTAAAATAATGTTCATTCACCAAGTTACAATAAAATTAGTTTGGAGCAGATGTTTACTGTATATTTTGTTCGTTTCACTGGTGCATTGCATGTACTTGTTTGTGTGAACATGTTTGTTAATTGTAATGTTTATTATTTGAACACAAACCATAATGTCATTGAGCACAAAAGGGGATCTCACGTGTAAGAAAATACAACTTTATTTTGACTCGTGCATTTGTTGTGATCTTATACAGATTTGTTACAAGTTACTTTAAATGCAAAATTAAAAACAAGCTACTTTGTGTTGTAGATTATTTCAGTTACAAGTAAAGTCATCTTTTAAAGGCTATTTTGCTGGTTTGGGAAACAACACCTATACCAATATGGTAAGAAAAATGCATTATTTTAAATAAAAGTACATGTATTTAATATTAATATGCAAATGATTACAAATTTACATATAATGTATACATTCTCATTATTTATAAATTTATTCGAGTTGCAGGATAGGATAGGAGAGGCTCAACATAATATTGGCCTTAGGTTGGTTAGGTAGTTATTCATTGCTTACAGGGTCCAGCAAACTGGAAAGAGCCAAATCAGGACCACAACTTGGTTGAAAGAGGACTCACCCCTGATCCGTATAAAAGATCTGCTGAAACAACCATAGTGGTAACACTAAAGGCACTCCACCAGCCGGTCACTTTACAATAAAGGAATATCACGCAGGGAACACTGAGGCTATACGGTAATTTATCGAACCCCCGTTTACAAAAACAAAACAGAATATAAACATCATTATTAACAAAACATGCATATAAAATGCCTACATTGCTAAATAATAATATCATAGGAAGCCCTAGCGACCATTTGGCAGAGAGCGTCCAATATTCTCAAATTGACCCAACAGAGCTCATACACAAATGTGGAGTTTTGGAAGAGTTTTAAAGAAAAAAGGTAGGTGACTGGTCTAAAGAAGAAGATAGTATAGTAGATTGATAGAACAGAGAAGGAATGAGAAAGAACAAAGGAGAAAGACAGAGACGGTGGGAATTTAAAGCACTACATTTCCAGAAAGTTTGGTAACTATACAGAAACCCCTGGCAACCCCACAGGGATTTGGGCATATGCTAATATTAATAAAAGGTATTATTATGACTAGAACACAGATTATTACGCAATTAAGAAGTAAACCAATATTTTGATCATAACTATTCTTGCCCAGTAAATGTTTAGCTATAGATTCAGATTTCATGTTATTCTTGTTGTCTGCCCTTAGTACAAAAATTTTAATAAAGCAGGATTCTGGAAAATTAAGCTTTTGATTTGCATACATTGTCATAGGCAAGGCTCAGCTCTGTTGTCCTCAAACAGGTCTCCTAAACTTTCATATTAATAATATCACATTAAAATATTCAATATTGTCACATGTATATTCTCCCGTTTGCTGGGAATATTTTACTCAGACCCAGAAGATGTTTCTTTCCTGGTGCAGACCTCTGGCGCTCCTTCATGTCGTCTCAAGCTGAGTGGATGAACCTTTGTGGACAAGCCAAGCATCAGCAAACATCATTACTGACGTTATACTTATAGGGATAGCCATCAAGCTGGTGTGTGGTATAATGCCCGTTTGACATTGTCATCAACATCAGACAGGGATGTCAGCCAGGTTTTGTGACACATATTGCTGGGAACCTCCTAAATAACCACTTTCTGAGAGCGTGCAGGCCACGTTATGCACACCTTCCAAAGACCTGCCCAGCTCGCGCTGACGTCGCCGTGGAGAAAACCCGATGACTACAGACTCTGAATTGGCTTTTACACTATCAGTTGGAGTGCCTTTTGAATGACCGACGTCTTCATGGGCCTGTTGCTTCTCCTTCAGTTGGCTTTCTCTCAGTCTGCTGGGTCGGGGGATTCTCCAGAGGAAAGGTTTGGTCAGCTGGTTAGGTGAAGGTACCGATGACATTCTACTGTCTGGTTCTGGTTCATTTTGAGAAAACCTAAGGTTGACGTAATCTGGCTCTGACATGTCATCCCCTCCATATTGAGACAGTGAAGAATTTCGGTTGCGAGTTGATGCTTGTGCCGACAGCTGCTGCCTTCTCTGATGATAGGGCGTTGTTGGACGGCCAGACACGGGACTGTGGAGAAGTGAACGTGTGTCTGACACAGGAGTATTATGCTGAGACTCGCTAGGAGGATTCTGGTTGATTCCTCGACCATCCCTTGTCACGTTTTCATATTGACTGGTGTTTGAGCCAGGTCTGGATTCGGAGAACATGCAGTACACGCAAGATGGGTCACGGTGCTTTATGGTGGCAATATCACTATGCCTGGGAAGTGAACGTGTGTCTGACACAGGAGTATTATGCTGAGACTCGCTAGGAGGATTCTGGTTGATTCCTCGACCATCCCTTGCCACGTTTTCATATTGACTGGTGTTTGAGCCAGGTCTGGATTCGGAGAACATGCAGTACACGCAAGATGGGTCGCGGTGCTTTATGGTGGCAATATCACTATGCCTGGGAAACGTGTCAAGACCAAGAACATGATTCTTATACCCTTGATTGGACCT
This sequence comes from Oncomelania hupensis, assembly GCA_036898135.1. Lineage (NCBI taxonomy): Eukaryota > Metazoa > Mollusca > Gastropoda > Littorinimorpha > Pomatiopsidae > Oncomelania > Oncomelania hupensis. The sequence goes on from CM072516.1 coordinate 22,884,394, forward strand.
CGGCAATGTCCTTGATATAGCCTCTTTGCTCTCTTTATCTTTACAGTAGATGCAGCAAGGATCCAGGAACTGGAGGTTCTCATAGCTCCTGGTTGTCAACATGTGAAAGTTCTTGATTGCGTCTTTATCAACGTAGCTGTTGCAACGGAGAAAGTCTGTCTGAGGCGTGACTTTGTTTCCAAGTGTACCCATGCCGTTAACCGCAGACTGATGGTATCTAATCATGCCAGGTCCGTAGTCACGCAGTTCCGTATCATCCTCAGGAATGTTGTGCTGTTCGAGCAACTTTGCCCTCAGCTGATTGTCTCTTTCCGTTTCCTCTTCGCTTTTCTCCCCACCTACCAACGCCAAGATGGCAGGGGTGACGAAGACAGCGAGGAAGATGACGACGGCCACAACGACGACGATGACTTTGAAAAACGCGGAGAAGATGTAGGAAGTTGCAAATAGGAAGACGAACACTCCTAGCAAGAGACAGAGGCCTCCAGTGAACATGGGTACTCCTGCTCTGGCCACAGCATCTGCCACCCGCTTCGACCGTTCACAATGACGAGACTGCAAGTACGCTGCCGTCACTGGCGTGGAAAAGTATACCGCCACGCCCACGCCCAGCACCACGTCAGGCAAGGACACCCACGACACCGGAACAGAGGTGAAGGTCATGAACCCCATCAAAGTCACCAAAGCGGTTACAGCATTGGCCACTACCACTACCAACACAGTCGCCACATCAGGAAAGGCAAGGAGGAAGAGAAGGAAGTTGACACCAACCGCAATGCCTGAAAGGACAGTTCTACGTTAGCAGCATTCAATGAACTGTTATTTGACATTTCTCTTGGCTAGTTATACCCCCTTGCTCGTTACATTTATCTTGCGCAATATGATTTATTGAGCAGCGTGTTACGAACCAGTCAACTTGAATTAGACAACTGAAACAACGGTGGGGTACATGGCGATAACAGCTCATTTTGTTTAAAACGAGGTTGCCTTTAATGGAAATGAATGTTATCGATATTTATGTGGTGAAAGTGTATAGGGCCATTCACTTCAGGATATACAGTAACATGTTCAATTCTCTCGAATAACATAAAATATTGAAGACTTCAACTTACTTTGAACCGAATAAGTTGTGCATGGTCCAATGTACTGACTAAAGATTTAAGAGTTTGGGCTAAATGCCTTTTTCTGAGTCTAAAGAAAATCAAACTAATTTGTCCTCTCTCACCTGCCGCTATGTAGAGCGTGGGCAGCACTGCCAGCGTCTGGTCGTAGATAAGGAAGGACGGGTGAAAAGCGAAGACAGGCAAGCCTGCATTACTAGCCAGCGTCCTCATCCTCTCCATCATGCCCGACAAGCCGTCCTGTTCCAAAACGACAAGATGGTTAAAATAAACAGTTAAGCACATCAAAAACATAAAAAAGAATCACTGCTTTTTGTTAAAAACATCAATTGGAAGCACACAGACATTATGCAATGTTCATACACAGCTAAATGCACGAATACACGCGCAGACGACTTACCACAGTTGACGCTTTGATGGAGAAGACATAACATCTGGAAGTCAGGATGTTCTCACCAGCCTTATCGAACACCACGTCACCTTGCGCCTCGTCCGACGACATGACGAACGACTTCAGCGCCGCTATAGGGAAAGGAGACAATTTGTTCTGCGTGTACATTTCCGATGGTTTTCTTTGGTGTGCGCGGTCAGTACCGTTCGCTGACGAAGCTGGAGTTGGGAATGGCTGATTTGCGCTGGATCCTGATGTGTTTTTGGCTTTCCAAGTTGCATTTCCATCATCCAAGCTCAAGGTGAGGTTGGCGCGGTGGTCTGACTTGTTGAAGTTGAGGAGCCAGCATCGCACAAAGTCATCCTCTACAGCTGGGTCTTGCTGCGCCCTGGCCAGCATAGTGGACATTCTGTTGATCGTCTGCTGGTTGTACACAGCGTCCTTGGTCAGCACGAACATGATGGGGAAACTGAATCCGAAATATCTGTACACAGAAATAGTTAAATACTTAGTCCAACTGTAAAGTCTTCTTTAAATATGCAGGTTTTTTTTTCTTCTGTTGTACAATCTTTGACTCCTGGTAATGGAAAGCACAAAGAGTAGCAAAAGACAATTTGAGACAATATCAAATACATTGTGGATCGAGCCTACCACAAGAAATAACTATTAACATGCACACTATTGTGTAGCATAAGGCTCACTTGTACACAATTTTAAATTGTGATAACTTTATTAGTGCGTCTCAACAAAGCAATATACTTTATTACAAGGTAGGTTTACACACTATTGATGAGAAATGACCAAAATTGAAGTTTGGGCCGCACCCCGTGGTGTCTACATTAACTGTGCTGTAGTACTAAACAGGCCCTACTTACCTGGAATCCAGATGAAGATAGTCACTTATGTACGACGTAGGTTGTAACAGATCTTTAATGCCAACACCGTTGCTGACGTGGAGGATTCCGTAGACTGCGGCGGCCAGCAGTCCCAAATAGAGAATGCTGACGACCGTTCGGGCCACTATATTGTGGGCCAGCTTAGTTAGTATCAACCTGGGACCTCTCTCTAACCAACCCTGGTCCGCATAGCTGTCACTTGGTACATGCCCTGGATAAGAACAGTTAGGCTGACGCTTACATGGTTTATTAGGCTAAGACAATGAGCTAGACAATGATGATTATGATAATGACGACGACGACAAAGAAGAAGAATATTATGACGACAACAGTAATGATGATGATGACGACGATGATGTTGACGATGATGGTTAGCAATGAGCAGTGCAAAAATAATATCACTTCAGTAACAATTACATGCATACTTTTCTGAAAATTACAAACCTACAAACTAACCCGAACTACAATCCACTGACCTCCACACCGGCTGCTGCCTGGCTCTTTTCTCAGATCATCGTGTGTCTCGGTTACGTGACATGTCAGAGCGTGGCGCGAGGAAAGCACGCGACGCCCGTGCAGCGCTAAGCAGCCAACAGTGAACGTCATGTTACAGACGTAGCATAGAAGTACACCAACACCTGACAACACAACATAATTCATCTTTATCAGTTGAATCAATACAAACGATGATGTAGACGAATACTTTATTTTATGGCGTGATGAGAGCCCAGGGATTAGACTACTATCAGTCGCTTTACAGCCTAAAGTTCATTTAAAGGCGTTTTCAAACGTGTACCACACTCCCAGAAACTTTCAAGTTCACTAGATGACAAATTTCTATTCAAGGATACAAGTAATGATGCTAATAACTGTAATAACAATAATCATATGCCGACATGAAGGTCTGGATCATTGAAGACAACAGCAAACAACAAAAACATACTGCCTATTTAGGTAAATACAAAGTGTTCGGGTTGAACAAATAAAAATCAATTGCGCAACACTGGCCAACATATAGGCGATTTATAAACTCAATACATTACCATAGGGTTTTAGTTTTAGGAGAGTCGGTCTACGGATAGACTACGCTCTATGTATCTGTTTCTGATTATATATACAAGATATACTGACCGACGAAGAGGCTCATGTTGGCTACACTAGGGAAGGAGGCAGAAGCATAGACGACGCACATGGTGACGCCAACGGCCAGCGAACTGACGCTGATGGATGCGCCTACGTCAGTAAGGCAGAGACCCATAAGCTGCGGCAGGTGACGTACATCGAGGTCCTGCAGCTGCCCACTCCAACTGGTCAGCAACAGCCATGTGTTCATGACACCCACTGCTGTACAAATAACAAGCAAAGACGATTCATGTGTCTAATATAAAAATCCATCCATTTTTTTCCTCTTTCTCTATAAACATCGTTATAAAATATCAACAAACCACACACATATAAAATGCCTACATTGCTAAATAATAATATCATAGGAAGCCCTAGTGACCATTTGGCAGAAAGCGTCCAATATTCCCAAGTTGACCCAACAGACCTCATACACAATGAGAAGTTTTGGAAGAGTTTTCATTGGTGACTGGTCTAGCGAAGTAGATAGTATAATAGATTGATAGAGTAGGAATGAGAAAGAACAAAGGAGAAAGACAGCGACAGTGGGAATTTAAAGCACTAACTTTCCAGAAAGTGGGGATACTATTTATACAGAAACCCCCGGAACCTCCACGGGAAGACAAAAGAACAGTAACAATGTCAGACAATAAAATACTAATAAATACTGTAAATTGTTTACATTGGTTTAGGCAAAAGCGTTAAGCAAATGAACTGACCAGTGACCACAATAGGTGTAGCCCACACCATGTTCACCACACTGACACCACACAGACTGACCACGCCCATCGAGCTGACCACGCCCAGTGCCGGAGACACCAAAGCCAGGGGTGCGAAAAGAGCGCGAGTGGAAACTGCGTCACCACCAATCGTCACCAGACATGTCACGAATGCAATGACGCCCAGACATACCCACACCCACATGACGTCAGTGTGGAAAGAAAGGTCAAAGTTTTGTCTAAAACAACAACAACAAAAGTGATTTTAAAAAAATCATATAATGTATTATTATAGAAATCAGAAACAAAATACACAAAAAACACCAAGAAAAATATAAAAGCAAAGACTTTCGGGCTACGCCCTTCTTCAGTGATGAAAAATAAATAAATAAAATAAATAATGTATTATTATGTAATAAAATAAGGTACAGAAATGTAAATTCCCAAAGATTTATAGCAAAACACAATGAAGTCCTACGACATTGTCAATAGTTTCTCAGGGCCGGACCTGGGGAAAGTCGAAGGGGGGGTTACAGGTTCAGCGAAGGCGCGAAGCGCCGAGCCTTCTAGGGGGGTCCGGGGGCATGCACCCCCGGAAATTTTTTTTTTTCAAGGATGCAAAATGGTGCTATCTGGTGCTATTTGAACCTTTAAAAAGCCATTTGTGATGGTCTGGGACTTTGAGCTTTTTTAACAGTTGAACTGACAAACTCTGAGGTACAAAAATTATCCTCTGCACCTCCCTTAAAAAAACACAACAACAACAACACACACACACAAACATTTATTTATCAGCAGAGATGTTTTGTATACTATTATTATTCACTACTTTTTGTCGATCGCTAACGGTATAAAGCTTTACCTTGTAGTTTATGAACATCACCGCCCTGCTTTCACTTTCAGTCTTGCTGCACTAGGTTCTCCGGCATTAGTACTATTTGTGAATTGTATCTTCTGGCAAAACAGTTCACTGCCTCTTTGAAGTCAGTATCAACATTCCTGTGCACTTTCAGTAAAGCAAGTCCATTGAGCCTCTGTTGCCCCATTGTAGAGCGCAGGTAGTTTTTCAGGTTGCGCAACTGACTGTTTGAACGCTCACACTCGGCAATAGTGACAGGCAGGGTGCAAAGGTTCTTTAGCATGATGAACAGGTTAAGATAAAAATCCTCGTCACAATGTTTCAGTGCTTCTGATGCCGTGGATGGGATGATAGCTGTCGCATTCTCAGCAGCACTTCGCCATTTGCAAACCCACCGTTGGTATTCTGCATCAAGGGTAGCGTTGTCTGGTAGGTCAGACTCCCACAACATTGCCAATGTCTTCACCCCTTCTGGAACCTGCATGAAACCATCCTGGTTGTCTATTAAAGTGCTTGGCACCAGACAGAGACCATCAACTTGCTAGGTCAGCATTTTTGAACCTCGAGTCCAATTCGGTTGACAGGTGTTCCAAGAAAGGAATGGCAATGCTAATCTTGAAATATTCTTCTGGAGTGGCCGCAGGTTGGTTGTCACGGAGAGTCTGTCGGGATGCTTGACGAGGAACAATAACATCAGTTGTCAAAGCATTTGCCATTTTGCTGACTTCACCAAACCAGGCAACGAATTATAGTTCATAATTATCAACTTAGCATCTTAATTAATATTTCTAAAAAGTCGTTTTTGGGGGATTAGGGCAGTATCAAGGTGAAGGTGCTGGAAGAGGCTTGCGGACAGAACAGGAAAATATGGCTGCATTTACTAATTTAGGCTTAGGGGTTGGGTTACTTGGTCGTTTCAACGGGAAAACGCTTTGGACGTTTCAACGGATCCTTTGAAATGGATTTCCGTTGAATTGTCTATAAATAACTATTTGTACCTTGGACCAAAAGTGAATAAAAACTGCAATGTTTTAAAAACAATTTGTAAAAAATTAAACCTCTTTGCAAAAAACAAAATTATTTTTTTTTAAGTTTGGGGGGGGGGGGGTCCGGAACCCAGGTAACCCCCCCCCCCCTGGATCCGGCCCTGGTTTCTCATACTGCTAGTCGTAAATTAATGACAAGATCAAAACCATTTATATGCCCATCGGATTTATAAAGCTTGACCTTGCACTTACTCAATAGATTGCGAAGCAGAAAACGCAATACTCGTATGGTTGACCTTGACCTGTTTCATATATTCCACGAAGGCATTCTCCCATTGGAAGACGAGCGGTTTCCGATCATGACGAAGTTTGAAGGTCACGCGAACCACGCCCACTTTCTTAAGGGCAGGGTCAGAGTCAGCCAGGTAAAAGGACAGGTCCACAAGGTCTCCCGTTGTAGGAATCCTCCACTAAAATAACAAAACTGAATGAATAATCCTTTTTCAGAAAATTAACAGATAGGCTTACATCAGGAGGTGATTGTTGCAGCCAGTAGAGAAGGCTTCTCCTTGATTTGACTGTTTAATTGGTTACAATCATGTTGCAAGAACTCTTCCATACTGGAATAAATCTCAGACCTTGAAAAAGAAGTTGACGTGCTAAAACGGCTTTAAGAAAAGAGACTAAACCCGGTGTAGCAGGCCAGATTATACCCCGCCTCAAGTATACCCAGGTTATAAACTGGCCTAGCCCAGACTATGCCCCCGTATAAACTGGCCTAGCCCAGACTATACCCCCTGGGTATTATCTGGCCTAGGCTCATTTAACTCTCTCCTGCCCATTATAACACCCCCCCCCCCCCCACTACGGAAGACCTTATCCTTCACGTTACTCTTTAATTTATGTGTTGTAATTGTTCTGATGCACTCAGATAGATAGATAGATAGACAGACAGACAGACAGACAGACAGACAGACAGACAGACAGACAGATAGATAGATAGATAGATAGATAGATAGATAGATAGATAGATAGATAGATAGATAGATAGATAGATAGATAGATAGATAGATAGATAGATAGATAGATAGATAGATAGATAGATAGATAGATAGATAGATAGATAGATAGATAGTTAGATAGATAGATAGATAGATAGATAGGGTTAGGGTTAGGGTTTTTTAGTTGTTTTTTGTTAACACGCAAGATAAAGGCTGTTAGCTGAGTTCACTCAGTTTTTTTGTTTGTTTTGTTTTTTTTACAACTGAGAGTTGCCAACTTGGTCACGCAAACGGTCATGTACAACAAACCCATGAGTGAAATCTCTTTAGGTGGGGGTATATTCCGGGCGCGAGGGGTATGACCTGGCCTAGGCTGATCTATACCCAGGGGGTTTAAACCCGCCTAGGCTACATTATACCCAGGGTATAAAGTAGCCAAGGGTATATTCCGGCCTGTTACACCGGCCTTCAGACAAAACTCCTTCAGTGGCCTAAGATGTTACTGGTTAAAGGTATGAGTTTTATTCCAGTAGAGAAGAGGTCTTGTAACATGACTGTAACCAGTTAAACAGACAAATCAAGGAAAAGCCTTAATCTGTATTATTTAAATTTATCATAATCATATTCTGTGTGTAACACCTCGCTGATGGGAAGATGAGAAGGCCAGTGGGCACATGCTTTACTAAGAAGTTGGGGTAGAGAAATGTTAGGCCTACAGTAACACTGCATTACCACAAGTTTGGAGGCGCACGCACCGTTTTAGGAGGATTACACTTTTTACACAGTTTGCTAGTCTAACTTTGCTGACCTTGGGGAAAGTAAGGATGTCCATGTGCCTCATGGCGTCAAATTGGGCACTGAGTAGCCGCTCTCCTGTCACCACGCACGTCCCTAGCCGCTTGCCGCACAGGGCGTCGTAGCTGTACACTTTTACTTGCCCGCTTGACGCATTCACTGCCGTCACCGTCACGTTGGTCTTGACGTCATTGACGACGCGTCGGATCTCCTCGATGACGTCCGCGTCGTAGACGGAAGCGTTGTTCTTGGCTACGAAGATGACGGTGCCCATAATCTGGTCCTCGGTCAGCTCCAGAGCGTCGTAGCTGCTGGCGGTGCGGTCTGGAAACAGGCTGCTTACAATAGCCTTGTCCTTTTAAACAAATATGTAACGAATTCTATTTAAAATCAAGCAGAATACACCTCACGTGTATCGATGATTGTCACAATTAATAATGAATTTGACGATGTTCCATCAACCACAGCAACCCCTCGTCGCCTCAGCGGCACTTTAAAGTACCAGGTCAATATGTCAAAATGCAGGTGACAGGCGCAAATAACATAACAATACGCAGAGCGGTAGAAAAATGTTGCCAGCTGCATGCTAGCAGCCGGTATTCAATTTAAGACACTCACAATAGTTAAAATGGGCATTACCGATATTTAATATTGGCAAAGACTGAGTACATAGTCTCTGGTATCAGGTATCAAAGAATCACACAAATAGCAATGTTTTTGTTGTTGTTGTTGTTGTTGTTGTTGTTGTTGTTATTGTTGTTGTTGTTATTGTTTGTTAGGTTTTTTGTTAAAAAGGAAGCGAGATGCATGATATACCGACCCGATAAGACAAACTGTCGTGAGGCAGGTTGACGTCATCGTCGAAACGGCTGGTTGTCATGGTGACGATGCCAGCGCCCAAGGCACCAAGGGTGAGGAGAGGGATGAGAACGAAAGGCCACGGGTACCTCCCTACTACGTGACCATACCGGTACAGAAGCCTTGCCGTGGCATGACGCACGTGCACGTGCAGTGGCAGTTGGTTGCACACGGTACGGAAGCCCATTTTTGTGACGCGACCAGCTTGAATGCTTGACCACTACTCCTTATTAATAATTCTGTGAATGTCTTTGTCACAGTCCTTTATGTGAGAACCTCATCGGGGATCACTGTGCTCCACATTGGACACGAACAAAAGAATAGACACAATTTCACGTAGCCTATATTGCACGGTGTTAAAAAAAAAAAAAAAAAAAAAAAAAAAACAACAACACGTATTTCTTAGTATGTCTTTCTTACCCTTTCACAGCTGATGTAAGAGTTTGTAAAATAACTTTGTGCACGTTTTAACTTATGGCTGGAGACGGAAGCTCTCAGAAGTCATCCTGCACTCAAGTGGATTAGTTCTAGCCGTAAACCTACTTTCACCTACCTCTGAAAATCAGAATGATCTTGACCCATATCAACAGTCCATAAAATCGTGCAAATTATTCTTTCGCATGAACTATTCTTTTCCTTACTTCAAACTCTGTTCAGCAAGGATATCGGTGTTATTGCCATACCAGAAGTTAAAATCAAAGACCAGCAAAATAGATCTTTCAAATGATGTCGAAGCATGTTTCCTTCTATTTCTACAAATTTGTGTAGGCCTACTTGCAGAACTCGGTGTTTTATGCTAAATTCTAATGAATGTCAAAGAGACCGAGATATATTAATTAATCTTTTAAATCAGCGATGCTGAAAGTTTTCCTACAATTATCTGGAATTCATTCCGGGTTACACACGAAGTGAACAACTTACAACCACTAACTAAATATAGCTTCACAAATGATTCCCAGGATTGTCGGCCGGAAAAAAAATCACACACACGTATTGGTGAGGGGCGAGAACCGGGCAGTCAGTACATACATGTAGATGGAGAGACTGTGCAAAACCAAAATAAAATTAATCATGAAGTGATGCCTAAATACTAAAATCAATGAAGCAAGCTGATGTAGTTTCCAACAACACCCACAAAGAGAGTCACTCAACGATTGAAGTACAAGGCAATGTGATACTATTAGTTTCGACTGGAATCTTCATTGAGGACACTTGGGTAAGAGTTCCTTTTTTTTTTTACAGCATCCACAGATTTCAGCAACTAAAACCATGTATTTTATTGCCCTGTTGCGTTGAGCGTACCAAAGTTGCAAGGACTTTCGCGGTAGTTCCAGTACGGGCCTTTCCTCGAATGCTCTAAAAAATGACCGGTGCCGATAGGGGCATGACCTCTAATCAATCTGTACATGGTTTTATAATCCCGAGATCAAAGAAAACCCAAAATCACAGAAAACTAAGAAAGTGATGAAAAGCTACGAAACCCATGCGCTCGACTGTTTTTAACACTGGCAGAACTCTTTCCGAAATAAAACGACCTTACTCAAAATGTCTCCTACTTGACGGTATTCCTACGTAGCCTACCTCCAACATCCCGCAATTACCACATCCTATTAAAAAAAAAACACACACACAACAAAACAATTAAAAGTCACATCACGTTTTTGCTCCTTCTCTGACACAACAAGAGTATATGCGCGGAATTTCAAGTTATTTTATCATTGGTATGTAACACTGAACACTGCAGGTAGCTTACAAAATATAGTAAGACAACAAAAGCCTTGTTGTGTAAAATACTAGAAAGACTGATGTAGCTTACAAAGTGTCAACCTGACATGCCATCCTGAATCTGTATCAAGCCCGTTCTGCATCCAAGGTAGTCGTGAAACTAACGGGGACACCGCTACACCTCTCGATCCCCTTAACCCCCCGTCTACCGTCTCCTAAACAAAGCAACGGTCGTGTCCTCTCCCAAACAACAATACAGCTTGGAGTGTATGTGTGTGTGTGTGTGGGGGGGGGGTTGCGTGTGTGCATATGTGTGTGTATGTGTTAGTGCCTGTGCGTATGTATATGTGTGCGTGTATGTGTAAGCCTATGTGTGTATGACACAACTGATTATTTAAAATAATCTGGAACTAGTTTCCCTAACAACAACAACAGCTTGCAGGCCTATTATGTGTACGTGTGTATGCATGTGTGTGTGTGGGAAGGAGGGCGCGCATGTGTAAGTGTGTGTGTGTGCGTATCTACATGTATAATATGCGCGTGCGCGAGTGAATGTGTTTATGTTTATGCTTACTGTGCACAAGCGTGTGAATGCGTCCTTCTGAGTTCTGCAGTAGCCCACCTGTAGTCTACATTGTACTGTTTTAAGCGTTGAACTTGAAGCCTTGACAGTGTAGTGACGTTTCCCATCATGCCCATGTCATCCTCAGCCTCGTTCATTCAGGACTATAAGGTCAGCGTCAGTGTTCCATGTGTTGACTATGCAAATTATAATACTGCAGTTTTTGATTGTATTATATACACCACGTTGTAACTTCTCATAAAGATAATAATTTTTTTTTTAATCAGTTTATAGTCCCCTCTCTTCCCGATAAGGATTTTCAGAGAGGAGACTTATAAGATAATAAAGTTGTCGTATTTGTATTTGTAACCATTCCAATGTCCACTTGTATGGCGCACAATAGTTGGATTTGTAACAACAAACGAGTTTTATTGTCAATGTCAATTAATATTGTTATTGTCATTGTGATACGCAATTTCTTGAAAGAGATAATAAAGTTGTCTTATCTTATCTTGTACGCTGTTACTGCCAGTACTGCATCGTTCCATGTCACCTTCAATCTCAGGACTCGGCGGTCACCGTCAATAATGACAATATGTTCTTAATAAACATGTTCGTAGACCCACGTTTTGACCTATCTTCGATGTCCTACATACCGAGCACAGCCTAGCTTACTATACAATTATCCTGTATAGGTTATACCCGGAAGAATTCTTCATAATTTCCATGTCACTTTCAATCTTAGCACTATGAAGTTAATGTCAATTTCCCGAAAATCTTTATACGCTGTTACTGCTAGTAGGGTGTCTCGTGTCATAGGTTAGTTTGATCACAGAGGTAAGCTTAGTTACATAACTAATGGTACGACAATTCCGTTGTAGCCTAAGATGCTTTTGATCCTTTCTTTCTGTTGTGTTCTATTTCCACAGTGAGAAACGTACTACGGTACCCCTAATAATTCATCATTATTTCCGCGCCTTTCTGGTGGGTCAGTTAAGTATAATGCAAATGACAAGACAAGCGCATGCGAGAACAAAGACAGTACAGATGACTGGTGGATTTTTAAAAAAAATTAAAACAAGTGTTAAGTCGAAGAAATGTAACAAGCTTTTTTCGATGCAAAAGCTTGTCTCCGACGTTTCAAGACATAAACTTGTCATCAGGGAGTGTGTGATGACACCTCATTTCCCTCACGAAATCGTGTATCATGCGTTCATTCTTTATTTTAATTGTATAATGAGGCTGCCACGTGCTCTATAACCGTCCATTAAAGGTTTAACATATACAACTGCATGCTTGTCTGTTTGGTTGGGCTAGCTTTGGTAGACCTATCAACGATGTCCGTATTTAACATAGGGCCTACCCGAGGGATGAAAACTATTCTCACTTACCCAGCCAAGATAATTTGTGAATTTCAGAGGTGTTCTAGACTGTGGGCATGGTTGTAAGACTAAACTAGGCCTGCTACCAATGGAAGTTCGCTGACTGTTTTTTTTTCGATGAAAATGAGGGTGTTTAGAAATGAAAATGGTTTCTTTCAAACCACTAACAGCGGTGAGTTCCTGTCTGGGATCCGCAGTTAATTAATTAATTAATGAGAGAGTATCCAACCCTACATACTCAAAGAAAGTAGCATAACATTTTACTGTGCATTGAATCAATCACGTTTTTGACCCTAGGTAGCAGTAAATTAAAAAGACGCACACCAAACAACATCAACAACACTACAACAACGACAGCAGCAACATGATTATAAACACATAAACAAATAAAGCAACCCATTTCTCATGCAGAATCACACTTAGAGGGGGAAAGAGATTTTGGAAGGTTGAAAAACAGGTGAGGGTTGTCCCCTATACGCATTGTGTCCGGGGACGTTAATCTAACCACTGAACTGAACTGAGGTGAGGGCCCTTTTTGGAAGGGGGACGATTTTAGAGTTCGGTGGGAGACAAAATGTATTACGTGGCGGAAATCCCAGTTGATCTCCCTGGGGGACACTTTGGTGTCCCGAACTTTCCCCCTAAGGAGAGAGTTTACAATGCAGGCTCTCTGATTAAATAGTTTACTTTAAAGTTAGGACCGGACCCACGTCGCTCCCACCAGGCACCACCTACGTAGCCTATAAACCCTTCCTACATCCTCACCTTCACTATAATTTAAAATAGATCCGTAGGATCTCATCTTTGATATGATGATGATAGTCATTATTGTCAGGGTGGCGACGTGGTGATCGTCCTTAACGCTGATGCAATAGGACGTTAAGCTTCGTTGTTCCTCCACCTTCACTATCCAAATTTTGATTTTAGTTAAAGATAAAGAGTGTAAGCAAAGTCTACGAATACCACAGGGTTTCTGGTTTAAGATGACTATGATTCAGGTAAAGATATTTATCACCTTCGCTTGAGAAGAGCTTGAACGTGAACCTGATAGTATTGGGTCTTGTTACCAGCATTTTTGCGCGTGCACCTTGTTGAGAACTGGATGACAGCGGATTGTTTCACGATGTAAGAGGTGACGGTCATTATGACAACTATAATTTGTCATTGTCGTGAAGAGAGAGAGAGAGAGAGAGAGAGAGAGAGAGAGAGAGAGAGAGAGAGGAGAGGATGTGGAGGAGGAGAAGGAAGAGGAGGGGGACGAACAATAACTATTGTATATTGTTTGTAAATATGTTTTTTGATTTTGCTGATGGCTGGCATTTATTGATGTTCTTTTGTACGCATTATTCATGACTTTCACGGGGTCCACTATGTTAAAAGGCTACATGCAACCATCATCATCAAGCATGCTACACGTATAACCACTAGTTGTATTAATTTGAAGGGGGTAGGTGGAGGGCGGGGTGTCGGATAGTGCAGTGGTTGGAGCACTCGCTACTGTGTCGAAAGTGAAGCACCGTCCGGTGCGGTTAGCACTTGGATGGGTGACCGCTAAGGCGTGAAGCGACAAATAACAACGCCCCCAGTTGACTCAACTGTGATTGAGTACCTACTCTCTTGAGGGTGGGGAAGGTAAAGCAGCGAGGGAGAGAGTTGGGCATCACCCTCATTACGCTGGCCCAAGATAAGTGTGATCTCCAACATCACGCTCCCCTACGGCCACAAGGCTATGGGACTACCTTTACCTTTACCTTAGGTGGAGGGCAGGGGTGGGGAGAGGGGTGCGGGGTGCGGGAGAAGAGGAAAGGGGAACTGGAAGACGTTGGGTGAAGGTGGGGAGGAGAAGGAAAATGGAATAGGTGGAAGGGGCGGAATTGAAAGCTTAAACGTCACTCACGAAAGATCGAACAGATTCTGAGCCACTACTTAGGGCTTACCACGACCACTCTCTCTCTCTCTCTCTCTCTCTCTCTCTCTCTCTCTCTCTCTCTCTCTCTGTCCTTCTCTTTCTCTCGGTCTATCTGTCTGTGTCTTTGTCCCTGTGTCTTTGTTTAACGGCGGAGAAGAAGGGGATTTTATGAGTTTTCCTCTTTGACAACAAGACAAAATTACATTACATTGAGATTTTAGCAAGAGAAACAATAGGCCCACAGCAGACAAAGCAATGATAAATGCCACCTTTGTTTTAAGATACAATGGCATTGTTCCAGTTCGCAATATAAAACGAAGTCCTTCCTGGATCACAATTAGTTTCTGCGCTGTGAAGAAATAGGAAAGTACAAGAACGAACGGTACATGGACGAGGGTAGCGAGGGACACGGACCGAAAGAGAGGGAGAAAAAAAAAAGATAATTGGCTAAACAGAATAATTAATATTCCAGATTCTTTTTAACCCCACACCACCCAACCTCAATCCTCCCCAACATCCATCGCAATTTTTCTGAAAGGGTCGAGGTATGAAGGACGTTTGATTATTATTGTTGTTTTTTGTTTTTTTAAAGGGGACTCAAGATCAACCATTTCAGCGTTACAGTGGGTGTTACCCTCACCGGGGAAAACCCCAAGATTAAGTCAAAAAGCTCTGTCAAAAGTATTGTTTTAATGATATAAAGTCGATAAACTCGTTTGTTAATGTGTTTTGTTAATAGCATCAAGGTTGATGCTACAAATAGCAACAACGCTGCGAAAACAATGTGTTTAGTAGGTCCAGTTGTGTGTTTACACAGCAGGGAAGAGACGCCTAAAATTAAATTCAAATCCTATCGGTCGGTTTGAGAAACGATTACCCATTATATTATCTTTTAATGTGACAGACAGCAATGCGACTTCCTACGTAAACTCGTAGTCACAAAACAAAACAACAACAAATAAATAAAATAAATAAATTATTTATACATTTCCTTAATAGGTCTACTGTACGTGGCCCTTTAAACAGTCATCGTCACACAAAGGCGTCTCAGTACAAACGTTCTCTGCTTTACAGTTTTTGATAATGGTTTTACAGACCATTTGTCTGTTGATGAAATCCGGCTGTCAAAACCGGCCATTGTTTATTTTATCTTTGCCAGTGTACGCATGTGTATGCGAACCAACGCTTTTAGCAAACTGCACGTTAGATTCTGCGCTTTAAAATGTTTAACATTAAAACTATATTATCCTCTCTCCCGCCCCATTTATCCCATTTGCTTTGATAACGGTCTGTATGTCTAACGTTTTATGAGGCCCCTATTAAGCACGTTTTAAAGGAAGGCGCGGTTCGTTGGCTACAAATAGATTTGTGTTTTAAATGTTCTTAAAATTTGATTGATTAGACCACCTGACGTCTCGTCAATCACACCTAGCTGAAAGAGAAAGAGTGGGACGGAGGGAGGGGGAGAGAGAGAAAGAGAGCGAGAGATTTTTTCTTTAACAGTTAACACGCTACTTTTAAAGACTGCGGTTGACAATGAAGATTATTATTCCGTACTTCATAAATGTAGGTACCGTAATTCACGCACGCCCAACGCAAAAACTAACATTCTCTTCACGTTTGCTTGACAGAAGGTATGTGAAGACAGGAAAGAAAGAGTGGAGAGCACGAGAGAGAGAGAGAGAGAGAGAGAGAGAGAGAGAGAGAGAGAGAGAGAGAGAGAGACAGAGACAGAGAGACAGAGACAGAGAGACAGACAGACAGAGACAGAGAGAGAGACGCTTTGATAGTTTATTGTCTATAACTTCACACGTTTTTAAGACAAGGATTCACAATCCCAATAGATTAAAACATTAAAACACTACTAAATTAAGACATATAACAGCAAATAAACACAAAAGCAAAACAAGCAAATATTAAAAACACCTCTGCCTAGAGAATTATTACAATACAAGGACCTACACTGAATTATTAAAAGGAATAAGAATTATCCTAAATACATACCGGTAAAAAAGGTAATAAATAAATTAAAAACGTTATTTAGGAAATGCACTCATTTTCACACTCTTTTCTTTTCATTTTCCATCTTTTTCATACAGTATCATACTCAGATTTTTACGGGAGACGCAACACACTCATTCCGTCCTTAACTAGGCTACATATTACAGATGTGCATTTGTGTACACAGCCACTCCGTTTGACTAGCAGTTTAATATATTTACATATTGACAGAGAGAGAGAGAGAGAGAGAGAGAGAGAGAGAGAGAGAGAGAGAGAGAGAGAGAGAGAGAGAGAGAGAGAGAGAGACAGAGAGAGAGACAGAGAAAGAGAAAGAAACAACTATTACTAACAGCAGAATAAAACGATGAAAAGAAGAAGAAGAAGCATACATAATAAGAATAAGCACTGCTTCTTGTCTTCTTTGTTTTTGTAACCATTTATTTAAGTTTCACAAAGTATTTTGCTTTCCTTTTTCCCCCATACACAACTTTGCAAACCATATTTATTGAGCATAACAATAATATTATAAAATTATGTACACAATCAAAGGAAACAAAATGAGAAAGCTTTTGCATACGCGTATTTCCATTGACTTTGGAAAGTTTGTTTTTTTTAAAGCTGGAAGCAATAAACATTATACTTAAATTAAGTCTGAAATTAGCGCCAACAGAAAATTGTAAGCAATAAAAAATGTTTACTTCACTCAGAAGTTAAAGAACTTTAAAAAAAAAAAAAACTGTGAAAACACAGTTGGCAAAATAACAAAAAAAACAAAATTGTCATGATTCCCGACATCAAACAAGAAACTATCAACCCCCACAAAACTAAATTATAAAAGTTTATTGATTAGATCACATGATCAAACAAGAAACCATCTACATTAGAGCCACTATAATTAGCCTTTTATACGGTTAATTGAAATTATATTAATTTTCCATGAGCATCTTATATAATGGGTGTATATACCCATGAAAAAAAAAAATCCAGATTAAAGGAATGCAATCAACACAATAATATCATAAGCTACATCATGCTTTGGAGTCCTCAATACTGAGGCCCTGCAAAGTTGTTTTTGTCACTGCTTTTATTTACGCTCTTCACAAGTGATTGTGGGTCGGTGCTAGTTGTCAAGTTCTCTGACTACACTACAGTTGAGGGAGGGTTTTATTTCCGATGAAGACGAAAGTGCATTTCGCGAGGGGGTCGGACGGCTGGTTGTCTTTTGCACGGATAACAACCCTGGACTCAATGTCTATAAAACAAAAGAAATGGTCATTGACTTCCGCAGGAATAAAAGTCCAGTTTCACTTCTCACGATCAATGGTGAATGTGTAGAACAGATTGACTCATTTCAATTTCTGGGCACGGTCATTTCTAGCAACCTGTTATGGGACAACTGTCCATCATCAAAAAGTGCCAGCAGTGCCTCCTCTTCTTGAAACAGCTCAAGAGGCTCGGACTTTACCAGTCGATACTCGCGTGCTTCTATCGCGCCGTGATTAAGAGTATCTTATGCTTCGGCATCATGGTCTGGTTTGGAGGCGCCACTTCGGGCGAGAAGTTTCAACTTTAAAGAATTATAAAACGCGCGGCTAATATCATTGGTTGCGATTTACCATCCCTCGTGCCAATATACAGCACGCGTTTGGTTAGAAAGGCCAACAACGTCATTGGCGATCCATCTCACCCAGCCAACCACCTGTTCGAACTCTTCCAGTCAGCCAACCGCTTCAGAGCATTAAAAGTTAGAACCAGTCGATTTAGACACAACTTCTTTCCCGAGGCTGCCCTCTCAGTACCAGTGACCTCAGTTGTTCACAGAGCCTGAGTTTTGCAAAATTTCTTGATGTTTTAATGCACATTATATTATGTTCATGCCTCAATTGATTTACCCATATAGAATTGTATACGAGTGTGTGTGTGTGTGTGTGTGTGTGGGTGTGTGTGTGTATGCGCACGCGTGCACACTGTTTACTTCTTAAAACAACTTTTTCTGTTTATTGTCGTTGAGTGACTGAATGTTTAATCACATCACCAAAACAAAATCCTAAGTATTTTGAATTCATTGGGTAATAAAGTGTCCTGTCTTGTCTTGAATATTCTTTATTTCTTTGTTTTATAGTTATCTTCATTGTTGTTGTTGTTGTTTTAAACAATATATGTAAACGAACCCAGTGTGAAAATCTTTTCCCAGGTTAAAGTATCCAGTTTATAAAGTTTGTTTGATATAACAATTATTATACCTTCTTTATTTTTAAATACATGGACAATATAAGTCAATCCATGGTGTCTTCATCATAAATTATATCCATTATGATTTTTTTTTCTAGATTATAAAATAAACAGTTGTAGATCTACATAATAAGAATTATTACCAGATCAACATATTAAGAATTATTTTCAATTTGCATAACAGCAGCTTAAGTATTCTTCAAGTTCTAGTTTACGAAATATACATATAATAATAATAATAATACCGGATGCTAATACGCGCTTTACTTCAAACGATTTCGAACTCAAAGCGAACTCAAACTCGCATTGTCTGCTACATCTGTACTGAACAATAACTTAATACCAGCGTATTCTCCAAGTTCTAAATCACCAAAGATGCACAATTTTATACCCACAATGTCTGATTCAAAACAATACCACATGAGGTCAATCATACATTAATAGTACACCCTGCAAACCCCAGCAGGGGACAAATTAGCTACGAGACTTTTCAAGACACTAAGGGTTTTCTCTGGGTTTCCTTCCCCCCCCCCCCCTCTCCCTTCAAACAATGGCATTGGATGCAATCAATATAAATTTAAAAAATAAAAACGGATCTGTCTTTTGTAACTGGGATCTCGACAGATGGCCGTGCTTTCAGTGCGATTGAAGAAAAGGCGCACGATAGCATCCTGTATTATTATTAGTAGTAGTACTCAAAAAGGTTTACAAATCAAATCTTGTTGATTATGGGGTCCAGTGGACTGCAAAAGGCTGAATCAAGACCACAACTTGGTTGAAAAAGGGCTCACCCCCGATAAAAGATCTGCTGAAAAAACCCTAATGGTAACACTGAAGGCACTCCACTAGCCGGTCACTTTACAATATAGGCATTCCATTTAGGAAACGCTGAGGCTTTACTATAATTTATCAAACCCACGTTTACAAAAGCAAAATAGAATATAAACATCATTACATTGCTAAATAATACCATAGAAACCCCCCTAGTGACCATCTGGCAGAAAGAGTCCAATATCCCCAAGTTGAACCAACAGACTCCATAAACAAATGAGGAGATTAGGAGAATTTTCAAGAAAAAAGCTAGGTGACTGGTCTAGCGAAGAAGATAGTAGATTGATAGAACAGATTAGGAATGAGAAAGAACAAATGAGAATGACAGAAACAGTAGTAATTTAAAACACTAAATTTCAACAAAGTGAGGATACTATTTATACAGAGAACCTGGCACCCAATCTTAAAAAACCAACAACTTTACCCTTTACAAATTAAAAACAAATGTGTTTAGTTGTTAGACAACCATGACTCGTCATGAAAAATAACAAACACTCACCAACAAACAATGATGGCAACTGAATTCAAAAGATAAGAAAAAAGAAAAAAATATTATGGAAGGAAATAGAAGGCAATTGTAATTTATGTACATTATAACAAGTTAAAACTCGGTTTGAGAACCCCCAATTAAAAAAAAACACTCAGTGTTTGAGTTAGTTAGTTATTCATTTCTTACAGGGTCCAGCGGACTGCAAAGAGCCGAATCAGGACCACAAAATCAAGAACAAAATTTCACTGAAAGAGGACTCACCCCTGATCCGCATAAAAGATCTGCCGAAACAACCCTACATGGTAACACCGAAGGCAATCCACCAGCCAGTCACTTTACAATAAAGACATCCCACGCAGGGGACGCTGAGGCTATACTCTAATTTATCCAAAAATGAGGAGCTTTGTCCCAGAAGAGTTTTCAAGAAAAAAAGGTAAGTGACCGGTCTAGCAAAGAAGAAGATAGTATAGTAGATTGATAGAACAGAGTAGGAATGAGAAAGAACAAAGAAAGAACAGCAACAGTGGGAATTTAAAGCACTACATTTCCAGAAAGTGTGGATACTATTTATAATGAAACCCCCGGCAATCTCACAGGGGGCAACAGTGTATGAGATTGCAATCAAAAGGAAGCACACAGAAGTATAAAACTTTCACACTCATGAGTGTAAATATATTTATATATGTGCATGTACAAACAAACACAAGAATGTGCGCATTAGCGCAGGTAAGAGTAAAGTGCGTCAAGCAAGAGAGAGTGTGTTTGTGTGGGAGATAGGAACAGAAAAAAAGGATTTCTATTAAGTATTGCCACACACCCCTATTGAACACAAATTATTTTTGAAAGTCATTATCATTTGGAAGCTGTCATAAAATGGAATAAATGCAAACAAAAAAAAAATTAAGAAATAAAATAAAATAAATAAAACATTACACAACAATCAAAATGGATACACAACACATAACTAAAATTGATATATTTTGCTAGAAAAAATCACTACATCAATTGCAACTGCAAACTATCAAAAACAAAAGTTTTATTTTTATACCATTATTTATTTGTGTAAGGAAACAAAAACATATCTAGTAAATTATATTTGCACACACACACAAACATACAGACCTCATACACAAATGCCATGATAATGGCACAGAGCTCTATTAGCATAGTAGCATAGCAAAGTAGTGATGGCATCATAGGCTATCAGCCTTTTGCCCTCTAAATAAACATGCATTTATGAACTTACTTCTTCTCATTGGCTACATAATAACTTGAACACATTACTCTTCATGCCATTTGCTAATGTCACAACCCTTAACTACACCATTTGAAATTGAACAAAACCTTTGAAACTGAAACATCAAATAACCCTTTTGGAACTGCACAACAATTTAAGATATAGAAGGTTTCTAAGCAACAAAATCTAGTTCTACATGCAGTTAAATCTGTTCATTATTCCAGTGAGCACTATCGGCAAACAAAGTTAGAGGACTCATTTTTATGTGCCAAGTTATTACTGCCTTTCTGGAATAGACAAAACCATTACGCAGTGTATGTTAACCCAAAAAAAAAGCAAAAAAAAAAAAAAAAAAAAGCACAAAGCCCATATGACTCACATGCTTCTTATAAAACTTGAACATGACTGCCCCCCCCCCCTCATCCCCCCCCCCCCCCAAAAAAAAAGAAAAATGAACAAGTGGCATTAAAATGCAAAGCAATACCGATTTTGATCTTTCTATGCTCTTGGCCTTGAGACGACTTTGACCTCCGGCTTCAAATACATCATGTAATATCAAACAAACTACAGCAAATATTGTATTATACCAACACACACAAAATAGACCTTGGGATGATCTTGACCTTCAATGACATTGGCCTTGGGATGAACTTGACCTTCACATGACCTCCCATGTTCACGTATGATCAAATAACCCAATGTTGTTGCATAGAGTCATTCACTCTACGATTACCTATTTTGTGTATGTTTTTGCAAGGCCTAAAATTACCTTTGACCTTCAAGATCAATGCAAAAACGGAACATATATGAAAGATCAATTTATCATCAATCTATCATCTCTAAATACAACAGGTTTGAACTTTATGTGTCTCATAATTTAGGGTCAAGCCATCCGGGTTGCTGAGGACAGAGAAAGATGGAGTATGCTGGTTAAACGATCATCTGTGTTGCCCCAACGACCTCAGAGTTACGGTACAGGATAGGATAGGATAAACACTTCAAAATACCTATACTAATCGACTTTGGGACAGCTCCAGTGGCCTTGATCTTGGAGTGCGGTTGACCAAATTTGTATAGTATGTGCAGTGAGGTCATTCATTCACTGATCATTTATGATTTCTCATGGGTATACACCATCTTACCAAGTTTGGTTGTGATAATTGAAGTACAGTAGGTTCTGAGATATTAATTCACTTGCAAGTTTTGCACATCCAGTCACGGACGGCGGACAGACACGGAGATGGGCAGACAAATTATTAGTATTTTTTAAATGTCATTTTTGGACTATATAGGACTCATCTCACACAGATTTGCAAAAATCTGATTTTTTTTCTTTCTTTCTGTTTGGGCGAGTACATAGACTCACATTGCTATGCACACAAGTCAAAAAGGAGGTGAATCATATCATGAGCGATGTCTCTCGCTCTCTCACACTCACACATGCAAGTATGGTCATAAAAGCGAAGACAAAATGTCTGGTCAAAAAGTCTGCATTAACGATAGTTCAGATTGTGCAATCCTCACAATCAACAAACAATCACGTGGCTACACTACTGACACTATAAACACTCTTGTTTATCAAAGAATGATTTATCATCCACAAGGTCTTGTAATCAACAAAGTTCAACAATAAAATAAAGGCTGTGGATCAAAAGCTTTTCTTCCTTGCCTTTGCTCTAACAAAGGACAAACACAATGAAAATAAAGCCATTTATCACAAGTCACAAAAACGTAACCCAACGACACACAAAAAACCAACACAACTTAAGTCAAAGCTGATAAAAGCATGAAAGTAGTATGTAGTATTAGTATCATGTAATATTACACAACAAAAGAATAAAGGTATAAAACTATCTGAGAATGGAGATATAAACTATCTGTTTAACAGTAAACAGTAAACAGTAAACTTTATTGTCCAAGTCTTTACAAAGTGGAAAAATGGCTTCCAGCGCCCAAGAAACAACAAAAAGACAAGAAGACAAAATGCCGTAACCCCCCCCCCACACACACACACACACACACACACACAAACACACACACCCACACACACCCATCACAACATCCCCCCTCACAACATCCCCATCACAACATCCCCCCAACTCAACATCCATACACGTGAACGCAAGCATGCGCCCACCCCTGCCACGCCACACACCCCCCCTCCACACGGACACACCGCCACACCCAACAACAGCACCCGCACGCGCACAGACAAACCACTCATGCTACAACCCATCACTACATTGACAATAATATATTCCGTTTGTCCATCTTCATCCCCCCCCCCCCCCAACTCATCACCACAGTTCTTTTTCCACACTTGGAAACCGATGTGGGGCCCAACTGGCCACAGCACGGAGAGAATGTCCCTGATGTCTAGTGGTGTTGATTGTACACCCTGATGGCAGTGGGCACAAAAGAGTTCTTGTAGCGCTCTGTTCTGGCCTTCACACTGCGAAATCTCTCCGACGTACCCCGAGTCGACTGGTGTGAGGCGAACTCGTTGTGAAGGGGGTGGGCGGGGTCTGCCATGACGGCCCTGACACGCCTCAGCACCTTCATTTCGTACAATGTTATGAGATCAGTGACTGGGGCCCCAATCACGCTGCTGGAAGTCTTGGTCAACTTCATCAGCCTGTTTAAATCACATGCTTTCAGGCTGCCCTGAAAGCACAGGCTGTTAAACGTGATGATGCTCTGCACTACGCCCTGGAAGAAGGTCTGCAGGACAGCCTTCTGGACGTCGAACGACCGCAGTTTCTTGAGGAAGTGGATACGCTGGTTGCCTTTCTTCACCAGCAGTGTCGTGTTCTCTGTCCAGTCTAGCTTGTTGTCCAAGATGGTTCCCAGATACTTGTACTGGGTGACAACCTCTACTTGCTCGTTGTTTATCAGCAGGGGGGCATGGGCGGCTGGACCTCTCCTGAAGTCGACTATCATTTCTTTAGTCTTACTGACGTTCAGGAGGAGGAAGTTTTCCTCACACCACTGGACCATGGTGCTGACGGCTGTCCGGTAGGGGGTCTCGTCATCACCCAACACTTTCCCCGAGATGGAAGTGTCGTCCGAGAACTTTATCTGAAGGACACCCCCGTCCGAGCACCGGCAGTCGGTTGTGTAGATGGTGAACAAGGCTGGGGAGAGTACGCCCAAGTTTGTATGTGTGTGTGTGTGATTGTGAGCAAGTCACTTGTGCAACAAGAGCTTGCATGGTAATTGCACCCCAAAACAACATCATAGTTTCATAAGAGCCTCAAACTACATCATACTGAACACAAACAATGAAATATTAATTGAAGAATGCCTCTTGGATGTCTCTGATACATGTAGCGACATACATAAGCTTTGTGATTATACGTTTAACAATGAATGGACAAGAATAAAATATGAGACCGTATAGTCTTTGATGTAAGAATGTTAAAACAAATAAATAAGTAAAATACAATAAAATGCACAAACATCGCCAAAATGGCCATCATATAGTCCATTTTTTTAATGTGTGATTGACTAGAATCGTTGAACAATTAATATGAAAACAGTTAATAAAATCCTTACTCGAGGTACATTTGTGCACAATCTGCCCAGCAAGTGTTGTATTATTGATATAAGAACTATTATGTCTAACAAGTTTTACTTGCTACATTACAGTTTCCCATGGCATGAGCACTAACTCATGCATTTTACGCTACTGTTTTGTACCCCTAAAGGAACCTCTACAAAATGCATTACGAACACAGATGGAACTGTAAAGTTGTCAATTCAAACCATTTTTTAATACAAGCTACTACCCGAAAATAAGTAGATGATAATTAGAAATGAGTTATGAAAGTACTATTTATATTAGCTGGCAAAATATTGGCATGAAAAAACTTCCAATTCTTTATCATTTATGTCACATACTGATTTTGTTTTGTTTTGTTGGTTATCTATTTATAAATAAAGATGCAGCTTCAATTGTTTAAAACTTTACAGTGTTAATTTTCTATTTCTTCACATATTGCTAGGAGCTTTTGAACAGAAGCAGAAATTCAGGATTACTCTAAGAGGAATTAGAATTGCAAATGTTTGAGCAGGAATGGAAACAAGGACTACAGTGATCATGGCACTCAGAAGAAAATTAGATAACATATATTTTTAAACGCATATAAGCTTTTTTTCAAAGCAGAAATCGATAAAACTGTAAAATTATAATACTATTGTTTCCAATCACACTTTACAGTTCCCCTCCCCTCCCCTCCCCTGTCCCCCAACAAACAAATTAAGAAAGAAAAATGTTGCTGGGGAATTTTCATATAAAATAGAATTAGAAAACAACAATTATTTTACTTGAAGTTGAACAAATTAGTTTAGTTGAACAAATTTATGGTTTATGTTGCACAAAACAGCTGAACCTCACAATAATCATATTCATTCGTCTATGTGTTTATTTTTTGTGGCAATGATGATGATGGTGAAGAAGAACATAGTTATGAACAGATGATGATGATTATGATGACGATGATGATGATGAACGTATGTTTTATGCTCTTACTTGCAAGAAAACAACACACTAGTGGTGGGAAATTGCATCATGATGCTGCTTCATTGTTATATTTGTTATTTTGCATTGCAATGTTGCTTGTCATGAATTTCTTATTTCAGCTCACTCTCTTTATACAAAGGTCATCATGGATTGGACACTGCAACATGACAATATTGTCTGTCATGACAATACTGTCTGTCACAAAGAACTACTATGATAGTATCCTGCAGTTCATGATGAGTTATGCCTCATGTCATGTAGCAAGTCCAATGTATAATGTCCATTTGTATAGAGCTCAACTCCAGGTGGATAAACTTGACATGCTCAGGGCATTTGCGACAGAATCAACTAAATTAAGTGTTTCATTTGGTCCCAGACTTCGGTGGTTATGATTGAGATCAATGATGAACCTGAGGCCTGACGACTGATTACTCAGCATATTATGTACAGTGCAAATGTCAGTATTATCACCATATATGGTAAATCAGGCTGATGAGGCTTACTCCCTTTTCATCTGCCTATGCATAGTGAGGTGAGTCAGTAAGCACCTTCCCCATCTTTCTGTTACAAGGAGAGCATTGGGGCTCATACATCTGCCTCAGAGACCATGTGACTAGAAATTCAAGCAAATCTATACCATTTCTATAGTAGACTTCATCACCGAGACTGAATCTGAAGGGTCTCTTCAGGTTCAGGTAAGCTGTCTGCATTATCGCATGAGAAGGGTGACAACATCCTAAGACCTGATGGCTGTAAGACATCATGACTGTGGATAGGTCAGCACTCATGCTGCGCACAAATCAGCATTATCACATGAGATGAATGATGAAAATGATCAGTAAGACTTTATGACTGAGACGTACATATGACTATTATGAACACATGCTGTTAAGATATCAGCATTATCACATAAGATCAGTGATGAACAAAATTAGCGAGACTTTATGACTGTGAGACTAAACGACTATATAGTTCCACAAACGTGTAGCAGACAGCAGCATTATCACATGAGATGGGTGATGATAGTTCAACACACATGCAGTGCAAACTCAACTGCAATATTATCATATCCGATTCAAGTAAACATGAGTCATTATGACACCAGAACATTGGCAAAACTTCAGACAAAATGTGTGCAGGTGCATTCGTCCATTTAACTTTAAGCACAAATGGATGCTGCCAAATATTTGTAACTACAAGAGCCAATCTCATTGACGCAAAATACAATGTGATGCACATTTCCCCCTTCCAGATACTGTAAGCTAAAGCTCTGAATTCTAAATAAATTTTTTTTCCTTCAGTTTTTGATGTTTATTTTTATCCCACATTTTATATGGATATCTGACACTGTTAACGAAAAAAAAAAGGAAGTGAATAAACATATGATACCATAACAAAAAGATGGCAACAACTTTAAAAAATTAATTTATATATATGGTTTGTAAAATTGTACTCAAAAACAGACATAAAATTTACAAACATTTTACAAACCTTTAAGACTCCATATATAAAATATTCCAAACCCAAGTTAGCCCACCAAGGTTTGTGCATAAGCTTATCTTACGTTCAGATTGGTTGGCTTCTGAGCTAATGTTCACAACAAATGCTGTTTCTTTTCTTTTTTTGCCATTTCTCTTCCATTTCTGTAATAATTTTTATAAAGCTGGTGTGTCTGTGTTTGTGTTTCATGCACTGAACTTCTACTATCTGATTATTTTCAAAACTTTCCTATTTCTGTTGGATTATTTTCACAAACTCTGTTTCTCTGTTTATTAAATACATTTCTTTTGCAAATCTATTATCTTCTTCTAAATTTCTGCTGCTTCAGCCATCTTTTCTTCGGATCTCTGCCTCAAAGCATTGGACTCCGCAATCAGATCAAATCTGCTGTGGTGTTCAGCATCTTGAGCCTTTTTGTTGGCGAATTCTTCTAGTGACTTTGCATCTGTACTCAGATCAGACTTTCTCGTCTTCAATCTGTCAATTGGTTCCTGCTCAGCTTTCCTCTTTTCTCCTGATTTTTCTTCTGTTCTTCTTCCCTCTTGCGATCCAGGTAGTTGTGGTAGTTTGAGCGAGCAGAAGAAGCGTAGCAACAGAATTCTTTGTCAACTGAGATTCCCTCCATTCCCCCAGCTTTCCTCACGGCTTGAATTACCAATACCAGCCTTCTTGCCCTGAGAGACTCCTTCATTAGATTATCAGTGGTAGTCTGATTGTGGCTGCTGAATCCTCTTTCAACAGATGCTTGACCGTGAGATAACAACAAGAGTTGTCGAGTCAGCTTCCAAAGTTCTGTGTCCTTTTCCATCTCTTGGAAGAGAACCTTGTCAATGTAAATTGTAATGACTGGCATCTTTGTGATTAAATAAAGTCTTTCAATGTGTCATCTATGGAGACAACTTGCTCACACAGCTTCAC
Source organism: Oncomelania hupensis (assembly GCA_036898135.1). Classification (NCBI taxonomy): domain Eukaryota; kingdom Metazoa; phylum Mollusca; class Gastropoda; order Littorinimorpha; family Pomatiopsidae; genus Oncomelania; species Oncomelania hupensis. The sequence goes on from CM072516.1 coordinate 22,912,451, forward strand.
ATACTGCTTTTTCACACAGTCACAGTTTTCCTTTTTTACTCTTCCCGTGTCTGCCATGATTGAAAGTGTCTGGTCTAGTAGATGTTCTCGCTTTTCCTTGTCCTCGCTGCTAGTTGCAATTGGAAAAGAATCATTCAGAACTAATTTAATAGAAACAGAAATAAACTGAATTAATCTGTTGCACATGTGAAAACAGATGAACACATCTATGCACAAACACACACACACGTATACACATTCTCACACCACCACACACACTGAGTGACTGACCCACATGTTACAATCAATATAGCAGTTTGCAGCTGAATTATATAGTCGGTGTACAAGGCTTGACTCTCAACTCAAGGTAGAGAGCATGTTGAGCATTCATAGGAATAATCACGCAGTATGACAAGCCTGAAACAGACAAATTTAATCTGAAGTTAGAAACCCACCATAGTATGACCAGTTAATTAAATAATACAATATATATCGCATTTTCCTTATTTTAATTTTAAAACGTAATTTGTCACCCAGGTGAGTGAGATTCAGGCCGACTTCTCAGTAAAAGCATAGAAGCCATAAGAGAAGTGCCACCCAGGACAAATAGTGGTGGGGTGAGTGTTGGGTTGGGGTGGGGAGGGACTGGAGACAGGGCCTGCAGTGCATGCTAAGTACATTGGGGTTTCTGGCACTTGCCCATTGAGGACACGAGCATCACTGCCATCAGGATCTGTTAAGTCCATACTGAGTAGAGTGCATGAGTAAACAGACTAGATCTTGGTTTATACTCTCATCCAAAGGAGAACGTGACCTGATAAGCCTAAAATTAAGTGTTTTGAACTGATCCAATGTCCATTCATTTGGCATTAGTATCTTCGGCATTGGAGACCAGTGTGCTATCGCGACGCATTGGAGACGTGTGTTATCGTGACGCTAATAGGCCATAGGCAAGGTTAACTTGATTGGATGACAACATTACAAATAAAGTATACAAAGTTCTACAACTGAGCTCTTTCAAACTTTACTCACTCAAGTTGTTAAGAATACATTACTTTAATCTTATTTATGTAACTTATTACAATGTAAAATTAAAATTAAATACCACTTCCCCAAAAACAGGCATGTTTAGATTTTATGACAACTTCTGCTTATCTATAGTATAAGTGCTTTCTGTTGCTGTTCAGACAAGGAAGTCCTTATCCTGATAATGAGATTATACACATGCCAAGGCCTGGCTCAGATGTCTGCAAGCTTCAATATTTCTGAAGTACAGAAGCTAATTTCTTTGAAATGCCATTGGCTTAGAGTAGACTATGTCAGCCAGGCAAATTTTGAAATTGCAACGAATTTTGAACCTCTTGAATTAATAAAAAGACAAAAAAAGACCCCAAAAAATAAATAAATAAATAAAATTTATAACAAATAATTTAAAAGAATCAGAATAACTATATAAATATAATGTTAAGTCTTGTAAGATCACTAAGAACTAACACTTTACAACCTGAACCAGTTTTTCTACTCTCTAGGTTGAAGCCAATGAATGACATTGGCCAGAACATGATGTACAATTGCGTTTCCTGACATAGACATATAGCTATAGTATAAGCACAAATAGAGCAATTGTGCAATGCACAGTACTCTATTGCCCTACTAGAGATCACATAAGACCTAAGAAATTTTATTTGTCCAAAGGATTACATTACAGACACAGAGGTAAGTAAATTATACCCCATGCAGAGTATTTAAAAGATGTAACTTGATAGGTTACCTACCTAGGTTAGCTGTGTGCAAATACAAGTTTATTTAAAAACTAGAAAGGCAAAGACCTATGGCTCACATGCTCCTAATGGAACTTGCAATATTTAACATGAAAATGAGTGCCCAGAAAGAGCAAAATGAAACGGTGACATTAAAGTGCAAAGTAATACTGACCTTGAGGTGACCTTGACCTCCGGCTCTAAATACGCTCAATTAAAATCAAATAAACTACAGTAAAAGTGTTATTATGCCAAAAAAAACTGGGACTTTAATATGACCTTGACCTTCATTGACTTTGATCTTGGGATGACCTTAACCCCGAGGTAACCTCTCATACATGTCTAATCAAAAAACTTTATGTTGCTGAATACTATGGGTTAAATAAACAGCCATTTCCCTGTACGCTGAGCTATTTTTTGTAAGGCCTAAAATGACGACCTTCAAGATCAACGCAAAAATGGAAGATTATGAAAGATCAGTCTATCATCTCTAAATATAACAAGTTTGGACTTTATATCTCTCATAGTTTAGGTTCAAGATAAGTTCCAAGTAAGTTAGCAACTAACCGACTTTGGACAGCTCCAATGGCCTTGATCTTGGGATGAGGTTGACCAAATTTGTATAGTATGTGTGTCTCACTGAGATTTATCATGCTTCAAATAATAACTTAAATAAGTTCAATATTAATAAACTAGAAAAAAAATTGAAATTTTGTGTACAATTGTCTTTTTGACTAACGTTTGTGGACCCTGTGACCTTGACCTACTCCTTTCTTTCTTTCCCCTTTTTTCTTTCCTGATTCTTTTGTTCTATCTCCCCGAAAGACTGAAAATCCATCGATGTCTACGTGTGTGTCTGAAACTTTATCATTTAGCCATGTCTCTGAAAAGCACATTAGACTCGCTGTTCTAAATTCTTCGAAGTGTTTAGTGTTGGCAGAAAGTTCATCTAAATGTGTTATTATTTATTTATTTATTATTAAAATTTAATATATAAAATATTAATATATAAAATTAATATATAATATATATATATAATATTTAATATATAAAATATATTTAATATATGAAATAATATATAAAATTAATATATAATAAATATATAATATTTAATATATAAAATTTAATATATAAAATAATATTATTTATTATTAAAATTTAATATAATATAAAATAAACTGAGTAAAAGACTGCAGTTTGCCTATAGAAGTAAGAGAAATGTTGAAGACGCTGTTCTTTTTGTCCTCAACAAAATGTACTCACATTAGAAAATGCAAATTCTTGTGTCAGGCTTATGTTCTTTGATTTTAGTAGTGGTTTTAATACTATGCAATGCCATTCACTTGTTCAAAAACTAGCAGGCATGAATGTTGATATTAGAACTATTCTATGGATTTTTGACTATCTTACAAATAGACCTCAGTTTGTCAGAGTTCAAAACAATTCCAATTCTATTGTATACAATTCTAATATTGTGTTGACTAATACAGGAGCCCCTCAAGGAACTGTTCTAGCACCTTTTTTGTTTTCTTTGTACACCGCAGACCATAGACAAAAGCACGAATCCTGTCCCCTGATAAAATTTGCAGACGACACGGCTCTCTCTGGTCTTATTACCAACAACATGGACAACATGTACAGAGATGAAATAGATAGCTTTGTCAATTGGTGTGATTCAAATTTTCTAGATCTTAATGTAAGCAAAACAAAAGAAATGATAATTGATTTTAGGAAGGGAAACAAGTTTGATTTTAATCCTATCTTTATCAAAGGAGAAGAAGTAGAGAGAGTGCATGCATATAAGTATTTAGGTGTGGTTATCGATGATAGATTCAATTGGAAAGATAACACAAAATACATTTACAAGCGACTGCAAAGTAGAATGTTTTGTTTAAGAAAACTGAAATCCTTTAATGTAAAACAGGAAATTTTACAAATGTTTTATACAGCTGTAATAGGAAGCATAATTTCTTTTGGAATCTCATGTTGGGGAGGAAACGTATCACAAACAGAAAAACGAAGATTGGACAAACAGATAAAAAGGGCTATTGGGGTGGTTGGGAGAAAACAGGATGACATAGCGACGATACATAGCAGACAAGTGACAAAAAAGCTGACTGCAATTTTGGCTGACAGTAACCATCCACTTTTCTTGGAATTTGACTCTCGACGGATAGAGTGGACGTTTTATGGCACCAGCGGGAACATCAAATAGGTACAGGAACTCATTCATACCACTTGCCATTCAAGCACATAACAAACAAGTCGGTAGGTCTTACTAAACATACTCTACAACTCTCATGCAGCTTAGTTAGTTTATTTTATTTTTTTTTTTTTTAACTACTGTTTTTTTTATAAATAGTTTATATGTTTACACACTAATAAGTTTTAAATTCTCATATTTATCTGTTCTAATCTTACGTTAATCCGTTTTACTGCTTAATTGAAATATCTGCATTATGAAAATATGTCCATGTGTTTGAAGATCATTAATAATGTATAAATATTTATGTGTGTGTAAAAGAAGAATGAATGGACATGTTTAACTGACAGACAATGTAATTTCCATGCTTTTGGATTAATAAAGTAATATCTTATCTTATCTTATCTTACCAAGTTTGATTGTAATACTTGAAATAGGTTCTGAGATATTAATCCACTTGCAGTTGCAAGTTTTGCAAAGACGGCGGACAGAGGGACTAACACTCACCTTGCACTGATTTGGGTGAATACATAGACTTGAATTGCTATGCGTGTGAGTCAAAAAACAAACCAATGTTCAACAAGCACACCTAACATAGTGACACACACACACACACAAGTTCACACAACACTACACTGATTTATTCAGTACTTTGAACCTCTCCTTGACTCCTTCAATGTACTTAGAATTAATAAAGTAGGACAGAACCCATTTTTTGTTTGTTGTTACAGAGATTAAACTACTTAACTGGTCTGGCAGGTTCCTGTTAGTGTACTGTTAGCATTTCTTTGACATCTGTAGGGAATGTGTGTGCCAACTGCCCTATATATTTTATGCCGATCAAAGGTCTACACCAAAAAAAAAGATTTATAAAGATTTATATAGCACACTCACAAGCTCAGAGAGCTTCTCAAAGCACTGGCCCATAATATCCAGCAATCACACAATAGTTTGCTGAAGTCAGGATTCTAACCCACGTCACCCAAGACGCACTCACACAAGTCGTGCGCTCTGACCACTGAGCTATCCCTGCCGCCAACAAGTTTCTCATCAAACCTAAGTTTACACTGTCATACCATACAGGTTTGTTAATAAACCACGAGATTAGAACTATCACTAAAATTATTTATATCATTATGTAAGACAAGACAAATAATAATCCAAAATAAACATAAAATCATGACATTAAATTAGTTTTTAAAATATAGGCTGGATACACATGATCCATCATGATCCAAATTCTATAATAAGATCTGAATATTGCTACAACTAGTTGTAATCAGAAACATCTACTGATCTAGTCTCAATTCACTTTACATACATCTGTATGAGAGTGTTGAATAAGTTGGACCTGAGACGACTATAGGATAACTGTATATAGGATGACCGCCTTTATTATTTTATATTTTAAATATGTATAAATTTATAAAGCAAAAGCGGCTTACTTTGGTTTAAATAGAAATTCGTACTTTGTGTATACACTCTCTCATAAAATGTAGGATTAACTATAAACTTACTACAAACTGCAGCTGTTAAGAGACAATGAAGGGTTTCCGTGTCCTCAGTACCATGACAACACCTCCTCCTGGTAGTTGCACTGCGTTCTAGCTGTCAGCATCATTGTACACATTTCTTGCTGCATTGCTGAAGTGACACCATGTGCTACAAAAAAATACAGAAAATTGCAAGGTCTTAGCCCCGAACTGGCCAACATAAATCGTCCACTCAGTGTAGGCTCCACGCCTAGACGGTTCATAACAATGCCCACATAAGCATCTTCGTTTGGTATAGGCTTCACAAACATGCTTTCTGCTACAAGTTTCGTCAGCACATCAATGGAGAATATGTAGCCACTACCACTGGCAAACTTGGGGTAATACTTAGGAAGGAAATCATCTATAGAAACTGCCCACTTCTCTCCCTTCCTGCGTATAACTTTGCGTTTGGAAATATCCACGACAATGTTGCCTGCATAGAGATCTGTGGTCTGTTTGTTATGGTGAAGCAGAAACTGATGCAGTAATATGGTGTTGACAAAACAATCATCATCTGTCTTCAACACATACGGTGTCTTACAGTGGTCACTGACCCATGCTAGGCCATGCATGACTTTGAGAGTCAAATTGCGATAGGAATCAATATAGCTGCCCTGAAGAATGTCCCTTGTTATTTGGCTTTCTAGTGACATCTTGAGTCTCACTCCTGCATCATTTGTCTGTCCAACCAGAAAAACGCACTGCCACATGGCATTTCTACCACTTGTCTTTTTCTGCAGGGTACTATTGCACCATGTCCTGCGGATCGCTTCTCGATGTTGAAAATGATCTGGGGTTGTTGCGATGATGATGGTGAACACATTTTTGTCTAGGCACTGGGGCATTTCTGATGTTGGGTCATCAAAAAGCCGAGGATCCCAAATCACCTTGTGGTGATTGTTTGAATCATAATAATGTACAGTTTTTTCTTTGGTCTCATTCGTTACCCCATATCCTTTACCCAGCAAACGGACCCTGTGGCGACCATGCTCCAACTTGCTGGCAGGGTGAAATGGATGATCAACATACACCAGCAGGACAGTGTAGGTGACGAAAAAGACAACGACGATGATAATAACAGACCAAATGCTGGTAGTGAGAAGGATGCGGCGTGAAGTGCGGCTCAAACTTCGTGGCGGCATGGACTTGGATTCTTCTTGATGCTGCTGCTGTACATAAAAGCTGACCAGAAGGCGAGAGGTGCTGGCTGTATGTTTCCTTACTCCAAGCCAATCTCGTGCTCTGAACAGCACCCCCTTCACTCCTTCAACACCCTTCATGACGCTGACATTGCAGTCAGAGGCCTGACACTTTCAGATGGCCTGAAAAAAAGCAGGACTAAGTCAAATGTCAAAATATGACAAAGCAGAGGTGCTGAAAACAATTATTCGGTCAACAAACGCAAGTAAAAATTCACTCCGGGGATATAACCCTTTAATTCTCACTCCTCCCTCTATTTTTTCATAATGTGACCATATCATTACGCTTGTTAAGTTTAACAACTCATAAACTGCCTTAAGATTATCACATGCAGACATATTTCAGCTTCATTATGTGTGAATATTGGTAAATGGCTTAGTGAACAGAGGTAAGTAAATTATGCCCCATGAGGAGTATTTATAAGCTGTAACTTGATAGTCTACCTACCTAGTTTAGCTGTGTGCAAATACAAATTTATTTAAAAACTAGAAGGGCAAAGCCCATATGGCTCACATGCTCCTAATGGAATTTGCAATATATTTAACATAAAAATGAGTGCCACAAAAAAACCAAATGAAACAGAGGCATTAAAATGCAAATACAGACTTTGATCTTTCTATGTTCTTGACCTTGGGATGACTTTGACCACCAGCTCTAAATACACTCACTACAGCAAAAGTTATCTTATGCCAAAAGAAACGGTAACCTTGGGATGACCTTGACCTTCAGCGAACTTGGACTTTGTATACATGTATACTATCACCAGCCAAGGGATCAAGCTAAAAATTCTGGCTTTCATGAAAATTACCTCCGCCAGCTCTGGCTCTGCAAAGTGATGAAATAATATTAAATAAGTTAAGATTTTTTTTTAATCTGAGTTTCTCTTAAAAACATTTCCTTAAAAATTAATAATTTCTTTAGCAGTACTGCAGTAGTAGTGTGAGGACAAAATAGGCTGTGAAGCCTTTGAGAATGTTCTTTCTTTGACTGGTTTAATTACTGTAGGGGTCTGTTATGCATACACATTTTCCTACAAATCATTCATCATACAGTGATGTGATCACGCCTTTTTGCCCTGAAGACTAGCCTAGCAGCACAATTCTGGACTTTTTGTAGTTTGTCTATGAGATGACTCGGTCAGGAAGCCAGTAGGGCATTACAATAGTCTAGCCTAGACAAGACTAAAGCACAGACTAAGGTGATGGATGCTTGAAGGGTCAAGTAGCAGCGAATGGAGCTGATCTGATGCAAGACAGCATACATACGCTGATTTACAAACTTGTGAACATGGAAATCAAGTGTCATGTCACTTGACATAAAAAAAGCCAAGATTTCTAGCTGATTGAGAGAAAGAAATTTCATGCACTCCTACACTTACAGTGGTAGGCAAGGGGCAAGCTAAGGTAGTTCTGGTCTTTTTGAAAGGCGAACCTCTGTTTTATCATCATTGAGCTTTAACTTGTTTTGTTTCATCCAGGATCGGACGTCAGAAATGCAATTCTGCACAGTCTGGATATTGGCATCGATTTGCACCGGAAGACTTGATTTTAAAAGCTGGGTGTCATCAGCAAAAGCTTAAACAGTTACATCGTGTTTCTGAATCAGTTTGAGCAAAGGTTTTGTGTACAACACAAAGAAGAGAATTGGTCCAAGAACCGACCCCTGCGGCACACCAAAAGTCAAATTTTCCTTCTTTGAGAGCACCTCAGCAATGCTGATAGTTTGCGTATTACCTTGGAGGTATGACTTGAACCAGGCCAAGGCATTTCCTGAAACTCCAAACTGTGACTCGAGAGTATCGAACAGAATATTGTGGTCTACAGTGTCGAAAGCAGCCGATAGACCAAGAAGTGTTAGAAAAGATAAGTTGCCTTTGTCCAGAGCAAGCAGAATGTCACTTTGCGTTTGAGTAATGTTGTCTCAGTGCTATGAGAGGTACTTGCTATGAGAGGTACTATGAGAGATACTTTGTCAGGTAAGTCATTTATAAAAATTGTAAAAAGAATAGTAGCCTACTTAAGGAAGTACTGTTACAGTAACCGTGTTGCTAATCAGTGGAGTAACCTTTCTTCTTATCAGTTAAAAACATGCACCATCAACAAATTCATTCAAAAATCCTCTTGACAAAGAGCCGAAATGTATAGAAATTAGAAGCCATAATGATTAGTGATAGCAAAATTGCACTTTTGACCAGACCACGTTTTCAAGTAAAAGATCATCTGTGGTGCCCCAACGATCTAACGGGATAGGATAGGTCATAGTACATCATCATTTGTGTAGATATTAGCAGATCATAAAAAAATATATATTAATTTAAAAAAAATTACAATGATGATAAACTATAATTGCATTATATCTCTGATTCCATCCAAAAACGCTTATTAGCACTATCGCGGCAAATAAAATCAAGTAGTCTATTACTCTATCAGTCAATGAAATCAATGGTCTATGACAAATCCTAAGGCTAAGCTAATAGTAAAAAGCAAAACAGTGAAATAATACGTCGAGCACATGCGTCTTTGTTGACCTATTTTTTCACAAACAAATCTACACAAGGTTAAATTAATTCAAGAAGTGTAAATATAAGCATGACCTTACAACAATTCAATCATGGTCGTATTTCCATGGCAAGAAAACAGATCACAGGCGAATTACACGACTCTCTGTTCATCCATACCCTTCTACAACCACGACCTCGGCTGTATCGGCCACACACTACGAATACACCACTTTGATTGGCTGCTCAAAGAGGCAATTTAAGGTCAACGTGAGGGGGACACAATTCCTCGTGCTGAAGTATAAACTGACGTATTTCCGGAAAGCGACCTTCACTTAGGAACTGAACAATATCACATCTTTTTGCAAAGGTTTGTTTGTACTTTGTTACCGATTATGCAGCATTTTGCTAGTCATGTCGGCTGTAAACGTGTGCGAAGATTAAGGGGAGGCTTAACGTTATTTTAGAGAAATGCCGAGGACGGTTAAGTTATTTCCTTGACCGTTTGGGTCTCTGCCACAAAACGTTACAAACTTCAATTCAAAGTGATAGATAAACCGTTGCCGTGCCGTTGGATTAAGACTAAGAAGAGTCAGTGTTTACGATCACTTGTATTGTAATTGTTTAGGAAATATATCTTTTAGAAGACTAAAGAGTGAAGTCTTCATGTCTTCCATTTGACTCCATACAAATCTAGTTTCAACAGTATACACTGGGCCTAGTAGTTCCCTTGAGGGTTACCTTAGCCGTACGGTAGGCTACATTTATTTATTTATTTGTAAATCATCAAGGTAACTTTTTTCAGGGGTGCTAAAAGCACAGGTTCATTGGCCTGTTGTGTGAATAATGGACCTGATAATTGATTATTGGCCCTTAGAGAAAGTGCCAAATACAACCTTACCCTGACTTCTTCTCCTCCTGTACTGACACTGTCAATCTTGGCCAAACCACTATTCCTATATAATTTTCTGTCAAAAACCCTGGTGTCATCCTTGACAGCACCCTCTCCTTGGCAGAATTCATCTCCTAAATCTGTCAGACATGTATACAATTTCAGCTCCGTAGAATAGGACTTGTCCACAAGCATCTATGTACAGCCAAACTTATTTCCTCTCATGTTCGTCTCCCATCACCAAATTCATTCTTTCTTTTCAGATTCAGACCACCACCATCTCACCGCATGCTCTCATCCTCTCCCTCCCTCCCTTGTCTTTTATATTTTACTTGTAAATATTCTGTTTCATGCTTGTATTGTGTCTTTGCATAGTTTATTAGTGTCTTGTTTTTGTTTCAGTTCTTTTTGTACATGTATTTCGATGTGAAGGTCAAATAAATTAAAGTCTGTTTACGATATCCCGACTGACCTTAATTTTTTGGCCCGACCCTAAACTTTTTTGGGGGATCGTCTGGAAAAAAAAAAGTGAAAAAGCCAAAAAATATCACACTTAATGTGGAAAAGGTTTAAGGAAAAAAAAGCCTACCTACTGACCTTATTTGGAATTTTTTTGCCTAACGTTAAGTATAAATGTGTGAGAACTGTGCTTTGAACAGATATTATTTGGAGAAAGAGCTATAAATACCCTGATTATTATTATTATTATTATTATTATTATTATTATTATTATTATTATTATTATTATTAATAAGAACAAAGAAATAATGGGAAAGATTAATCTAACATTGTAACCATTTCAGTACTTACGATTGTTGGTCTGTACTAAATTTTATCATGCTTTAACTGATAATATGTTTAGTTTTCAGAAGTGGTGTCACTTTAAAGAGCACCATGGGGACACCAGCCATCTACACACCTATCACCAAGGCGCAGATGGCATGGTTTAGTAACCAGGGCAAACCATGCGGAGAGCTTGAGATGGACTTCTTTCGCTGTGCCAGTCGTGTTGGCATGACTCGTTCCAGGGTGGACTGTTCCAAAGAACTTGATGACATGAAAGAGTGCATGACACGCGTAAAGCAGGTACATATTTTTCTTTTGAGATAGGGTTGGGGCTTGAACCCTCATTTCATTTTTTGAGGTACTAGCTGATTGCACATGGGACCCCATTGAGAATTGAAGAAGTGTTTTTTGTATTGTTTGGAAGAAAGAAGATGTGTCTGTGTCATATTTATTGAATGTACTGTTCCCAAATTATAGATTTGCACTGATGCATCTTCCCTCCCTTAGAGGTTTCCAAGCTCAAGAACTGCTCAAGGCGTTGGCTGATACAGGATCTAACTCAAGCTGGCTGAGGCACCCACTTGCAGTCTTGTATCCACCCACCGCCCAGCTCTTGCCCAATCACTGTACGAATACGATCACTTTATTATCGCAATCAGAGAGAAATTCACAGGTGGTGCCACATATAAATGTTACAAGACGATAAAGGACTGTATAACAACAATAAACAGTAAACAGTAAAACAGGATAAAAGTTTATCGAGAAGACATTACTGAATTAACCATTTAAAACTGTAATCATAAGAAGTTACATGGGGAATACAAATACCTATCACATGATTTGAGTTCAGTGTCATAATCATGATAGAAGGTATTGCAACATAACAATCACTGTTGGCACTATAAATAGAATTGTGGGTTTTTCTGCATGTAGCGGACCTTTAGTAGTTTCCATGGACAATCACTGCCAGAGACAATATCTTACAAGTACAATGCGTTATAGTCTGTGATTAAGAATGACTTTTGGCTTTGATTTTCTCCACGAGTGCTCTCTACCACTTTCTCTCTATTCTATCTTGACAAACCTTCATTGTTTGAAAAAGTAGGGTTGATTGACGGTAGTTTTAAATTGGCTTATTCATGGCAGGACTAAATGTAATATATAGCAGCTGTTTGGAATGAGTGGATTTAAAGATTCAATTGTAAAATGAAAATTTTGAGAGAAAAGTCATTATTGTCTATACATGCCCAGTAAATACAACCAGTCTTTTTTAAATTGAAACACACATTTGTAGGAGAATGGAGAAAACGATACAACATAATTATGCGTCTTACAGCTTTGATGCATTTATGCAGTACTGTACCTAACCTACGGGGTGTCGTATAGCGCAGTGGCTAGAGCACTCGCTACTGTGTCGCAAGTTAAGCACCGTCCAGTGCGGTAAGCACTTGGATGGGTGACCGCAAAAAGTGAAGCGACAAATAACAACGCCCCCAGTTGACTCAACTGTGACTGAGTACCTGCTCTCTTAAGGGTGGGGAAGGTAAAGCAGCGAGGGAGAGAGATGGGCATCACCCTCATTACGCTGGCCCAAGATAAGTGTGATCTCCAACATCACGCTCTATGGCCACAAGGCTATGGGACCACCACCACCCAAATACAACCTATATTCTTGTCAAATTTTGTGACCATGAGTGCCTAGCTGATTTTCTTTTGGAGATATGCAAAGAGATAGGCGCACACATATGCTCATTTTTATGTAGAAGATCAGAGAGTGTGGATCTGAATTATCATAACAATTATTATAAAAGTGGCAGTCTTTTCTAAATTGAAACACACACATTTGTAAGAGAATGGAGAAAACGCTACAACATAATTATACGTCTTACAGCTTTGATGCATTTATGCAGTACTGTACCTAATTTGCATGTAACAGGTCGAAGTGGATTTTGTTTTTGTGGCACACTCTAGGAGCTCAGTGGGAAAGAAAAATGTGGACTTTTTAAAGTGAATATCCACATTTAAGAAAACTAAAAGATCTATTTTGCCTTCCTCAGTTGTTGATAATGATACTGATAGTAAAACTGAGGCAGAAAATAAGCTCAGTATTCCCTCATGAGAATGTAATGATTCTGCATTCCAAGGATTGTCAAAATGGATTAATATTATACAATGCATATCATTTTTAATCGATTTGGTTTCTGTTTCTGTTTCAGTTCCATCGCTACTGTGCCATGGATGCGGAGCGGAAAAAACAAGGCCGACCCTATCCACCAACTCAGCATGCCAGTAGTACCAACGTAGTGTGATATTATCCTGTCGCTCTTCAGTGTACATGTCATGGTTATTAGAATGTATAGGTTGTTTGTTAATAAAAAATAAATAACATGCACGGGTAATTTTTCTGGTCTTTGTTAATGTGTTCCTATACTGATACTGTTGTCTTTTCTCCTTTTGGTTGTAGTTGCTACTTTAGATCTTAAATCAGATGTGCTCTTTCTCTACTTTTCTTTCTATCTATTTTTCAGCTCTGCTCGTTCTGTCTCTGTCTCTCTTTCACTCTTGATCTGTATCTCTTCCTTCAGTTTCTCTTTGTATTGAATTTGATGGATATATGCAACCTAAATATTGCACTGCACTTTAGGTTTGCTCAACCTTAGAACCCAGCGAATAACTTTTTCCAAAGCAATATTGAAAAGTATAAAATTGCCAAGTATGATGTTTCCAAATACACCCACGTACTGTGCAGAACAAAAATTTTCATGTTTGCAACAGATTAGCATTTAGGGTTAAGCAAGCTTTCTAAACCAAGGTGCAGAACATCACTTCGCCAGAGTTTCTTCTCACAGAGTGATGGACAGATGGAACCACCTGCCAGCAAATGTGGCACTGACCCTGAACGCTTTCATAAACAGTTTAGATAGACATAATATGCACGCATATTGGTATAATGTAGATGAACCTACCTCCACCGTTAGGGTCTCTGATTTTAAAGACCCTGATGCACAGGCAAGAACCTCTTACCCCTTCAGATGAGAGTATAAACTGAGGTACCCCCGTTGGGGTGCCGGGGGTTTTAGTATAAATAGTATCCCCACTTTCGGGAAATGTAGTGCTTTAAATTCCCACTGTCGCTGTCTTTCTCATTTGCTCTTTCTCATTCCTGCTCTTTTCTATCAATCTGCTATACTATCGTCTTCTTCGCTAGACCAGTCTCCTACCTTTTTTCTTGAAAACTCTTCCGGGACAAGACTCCTTGTTTGTGTATGAAGTCTGTTGGATCAGCTTGGTAATATTGGATGCTTTCTGCCAGGTGGTCACTAGGGCTTCCTATGATGTTATTATTTAGCAATGTAGGCATTTTATATGTATGTGTTTTGTTGATAATTTATAATGATGTTTGTATTCTATTTTGTTTTTGTAAACTGGGGTTCGATAAGTTGTGGTGAAGCCTCAGCCGTCCCCTGCGTGGGATGTCTTTATTGTAAAGTGACTGGCTGGTGGAGAGCTTTCGGTTTTTCCACTAGGGTTGTTTCAGCAGATCTTTTATGCGGATCGGGGGTTGTCCGGTCCTGATTTGGCTCGGAAGAGTCCGCTGGACCTAAAGCAATAATAATGTAATGTAATGTAATAAACTGAGGTCTAGTCTTTGCGTGAGTTCCTTCCAATGCACAGACTTTAAAGATCCTGAGGCTCATGTCCTAGATGGGTGAGTGCAAGTTATAAATATACACTCAGCAAGCACTATAGGTCCCTTCTCCCCCATCCCCAGTCACCAGGATTGTGCTCAGTGGTCATGAATAAGACGATGCACATAAGGGTGCCTAGGCAGCTCTAATTTGATCCTGCATCGGCCAATGCCTTGAACAGCTCTTGAGCTGGGAAAACGCTATACATAAAATAACATAAATAAAAATGTCTTAGAACAGGCCTGGCCAAAAGATCACTTACATGAAGAAATACATAGAACAGGTCGAGATATTATGGAAGGACTTTTACCTGTAGGCTCTACAAGTGCCTAACCAGCCTCCGACTGTCCGTGAGTATGACAAAAACAATTCAACGCAACGACAAAAATCAAACAAAATATGGGCTTCTTGCCAAGGAACATGAAGGAGACAAAAGATCAAGAAGCAAGATGATGGTTCGTCCCATTGTGAAGTATGCCAGCTAGGGATCCTCACATCAGCAGGCTCATCACAAACCTTGAGAAGATGCAGCAATGGGCAGCCAGGTTTGCCCTGAATAGACATAAAAACAGCTCCAGCATCAGCAACATGCAGCAGCAGCGATACAGTGGTCCACACTGGAACAACGACGCCAGAAGGATTCCCGGCTCGCCATGCTGTACAAGATTAGCAATGACATTGCCAGCGTAATTGTCCCGTCCTGAAGCATATTCCTCCAAGCAATCGAAGAAGCAAGGGGCGAACGTATGTGACTTAGGTACGAGACTATTGAGGTCACCGAGGGGTTTCTCCGGGCACTCCGGTTTCCTCCCTCCCTTCAATAATGGTACAGGATGCAGTCAATATAAAAATTTCAAAAATAAAAAATTCGATTTTCTTCCTCATGACAATGAGGATAAAAATGCACAGTCACATATGAATATAATTACACTTATGCATGCTAACATTAAACGACAGCAAATGTTAAATGAAATTATTTTGGGCAAACAAACACACTCACACACGTGTCATTTATTAAGTAATGAGACAGCCTTTGGAAGAAAACTGTTTTTCGTTCTGAGAATTCTGACCCTTGGTGTTTGGTAGCGCCTTCCAGAAGGCAGGAGTTGGAAGTGGTGCGCAAGCACATGAGTGCTATCCAGCACAAAGCAACTGGCTTTCCGCACAACACGTCTTTCATACAACACCTGCAGGCTCTCTTGTTTCACTCCCACAACCCTCCCACAGACTTTCACCACTCGATCCAGCACACCTTTGTCTTTTACACACAAACTTCCATACCAGCAGATAAAAGAAAAGGTAAGAACGGACTCGATAAAAGAAGAGTAAAAGGTCTGAAGGATGCGGCTACTGACTTGGAGATTTCGAAGTTTTTGAAGGCAGTAAATTCTAGACTGACATTTTTTGTGGATGGCCTGGGTGTTTGCAATGAAGTTCAGTTTCTCGTCAATGATGGTTCCCAGGTATTTGTATTGAGTGACTCTCTCGACTGTAACACCATCAATGACAAGGATACAGATACAGGATCAAGAATACAGAATTTATTCAGCCAAATGACAATTGTATATATAAATTGCTCCGATGTTGGTAGACAGTCACACACACATGAATTAAAATTTCAATTAAAAGATATTGCATAGACAGTTGCAACATTGAGCACAGTCACAATGGACATATCAAGAATAAAAAAAAATTGACATATGTTTATGTATATACTATATAACAGACAAGCTTTAATCACGAAATCTAATGCACACAAACACACACACACACACGCGCGCGCGCACTCTCACACAGAGAAAGGTAAATCAATGCATATTTAAAGAACACCGTTATATTAAAATATACCATGGGGAAAATAAGAAACAATCATGCATTTGAATAAAAGTGACGTTGACTTTATAAACATCTCTCTCTCTCTCTTTCTCTCTCTCACACGTACACACAGACACACACACACACACACACACACACACACACACACACTTAAACTCAAGCCCGTACACGCGCATACTCAGTATACTTACAACTCACACTTTTAAGACTGGGCTAAATCGATACATTTCATATTTATAATCATAAATTCAACATTAACATTATAGTGGAGTTATAAGGTGGAAAATGCAAACGTTTCCCTAGTGACGAATGAACTGAAAATTACAATAATTAAATTATTTACTTTCATTATTATTTCATTCATCTTTATGTCTTCATTCTTTTACCGATTCCAAACCAGTACTTTCAATTATTCATAGAGGGGAGTGGAGAAAGAGTGGAAAGAGAAAGAGAGATTAACCATCATGCCCATGTCGTAAGTTAAGATGGGCTTACTTCATTGCCAGAAGAATCATATACATAGGATTTTGTGTTGGTATTGCGATTTGAACTGAAAAAAGCACTGCAAGATTTTTTTTTTCTTGGTTTGTTTTTGTTTTGTTTAAATCCTCGACGATGATACGACGAAGCGCATCGTCAGTGTGAAGTTTGAACGTTGGGTGTCTCTACAAATAAATTAAGCGATATAGATTCGCCTACTCAAAATGTCAGTTTTGTATCCCTGATCTGTATTTTGCCATCACACGGCAGTGGTCGGTGCAACCACTTTCCTCGTGCCTTCATTAGTGTTCAGTGAGACCGAGTTCACATATTCTCCCATAATGACACAGTGTAAACTGCAGGCTAAGTGAGTGTTTTTCTGAGTCATTCAGTAAGCGCCAGGCCAGGAGTAAGCGAGAGGGACAGCGACGACAGCCGCTCAGGACTTCCTATCAATGGAGGAAAATGTCGGTGTTGTATTTTTTTTTTCTTAGTTATCCTTTCTTAGTATCTTATGAAAATGGTGTGGTGTTGGTAAATGGTGTAGTGTTAGGGTAATCCTCCCTGTAAGGGTTGACATCAAAGTTCATTTAGAACTTCAGATGTTAGTTCTTACAAACCAGGAATAAAGGACCGGAGTAGGCCTCTCACTCCTCGGGTTCTTGATTCCTCCCATTCCCCAGTAGTTAGAACTCTGCTGCAGTCTGGCAGCGGGCAGTGGACAGATACGTATCTGTGACAGGGGTAGGCGTCCTGGCCTCCACGAGTCGCTAAATCTGCCTTTACACTTTTCAGTAGATACCGAGGTCCACAGCACCGCAGAGGAAGGACAGCCAGCCCAGGACCGACCGCCGCGGCCGCCGAGGAAGGGACGGGAAGGGAGGGAGGAAGGGGAAAGGGTGGAGTGCGTGAGAGTGAGTCATCAATGTTTTGATTTCGCGTAAAGTAGGTGCACCTACTTTGAGATCTATACATTGATGTGGCTATGACTGAGGGAGTGAATACTTTGTTATGCTATATGCACCCACTAATGCTCTGTTCTAAGTTCCAGCACCACCAACGGGACCGACTGATGGCCAAGCCAAGGATGTCACCACCGCACCAACGGAGCTGAGGGCCAAGCCAAGGACGTCATCATCGGACCGACGGAGATGAGGGCCAAGCCAAGGACATCACCACCGGGGGACCATGGGGGAAGAGAACCAAGGAATGGAGACGCCAGTCAGAGCGAGAGGAGTGAGTGTTTGATTTTGCATTGCATTTTTTCTTCTTCTTCTTCTTCTTCTCTCTCTCTCTCTCTCTCTCTCTCTCTCTCTCTCTCTCTCTCTCTCTCTCTCTCTCTCTCTCTCTCTCTCTCTCTCTCTCTCTCTCTCTCTCTCTCTCTCTCTGCGCTTCGCTCTTTTCTCTTCACCTTAGCTTCCCTTTATCTTCGCTAAGAGGGAAAAAAATACATCAAAGTACATGTTGTTCATCAGAGTGTGGTACTAATATATAATTCGTTTCTATCATTCACCAAAGTGATTTAGACATTGATACACAAATAACTATAAAACATACATTCTTTACGCAATAGTTATTTAAAAGTCTTAATGTTTTTCTTGTTCATTCTTAGTTTTTTTTTTTTTAAAAAAAAAAAGAAAAAGAAGTCAGTCATTGCAGTTGTTACACGATTGTTATTTTATCAATAGTTGATGCAGCCCCGATGCTTGAATCTTGATAAGTGTAACTCAGATTCGTTTATCCACGCAACCTGTTCACTCAGCTACAAGGCAGGAGTCGTCGTATAAAGTTTTCCAACTTTATTCAGCATACATCAACAACTGCATACAAGAACGCTTTCCGAAAATCACTTCAAAGATCATCATTAAAAGTCATCACAAATCTTTATCATCACTTTTTTTTTCACAAGCAGACAGCGCGTTACTTATATAGTTTCTCTGCAATCGAGAAAAGGTTCGAACATTTTAGAATGACACAATAACACCCAATCAAAATAAAACTCTTCACAGAACTACATGTATGCACTGTCTTACGTCATATAACCTTATTTAGGATAAAAGAATCTCTTAGCTATTACTAGATTTATTGCGAAGGTTCGGTCGATAGTAAACAAGTAATTATAGAAAATTCTCATCAATATAGACCGACGAAAATTATCAACATTATACAAAGCTTCCTCTAGCAACAACGCAAAATCAAATCAAAGGTAAATACTATCTGTTATTGCATGCTTTGCAAAACAAAATGATCGGATCTATCGTGCGCGTCTCAAACGTGGCACAGTTAAAAAGAATGACCAGTGAAAATGACAATTACATAAGCAAGAAATAATTTTTACGAAATTGTGTCCCTAATGAATTTAACTAATGAATTTAAAAACATTTAGTATGCTAACAACAGGTCCTAAAAAAAAAAAAAATGTAACGTCATTTGGGGTGAATAATTATATTTTCGTAAAACTGAGTTATTCTATTCTGTTAATTGCTTCCTTAGTTGACAAAGTATGTTAACTGTGACTGAATTAGATTCAAAGCACATTTTCTTGCCTCTCGTTTTGCACAGTCAAAAACCAGAATGTGATGTATCCAGCAAAAATTGACTTCTTTTCCATGTATAATCAAACTATGAAAAACGTGTTTGATCTAATAAAATATTTCAATTGCCACTGCCAGTCCTTGCTATATTAGTAGAATTTTAAAGCCTGTAAAACAGACAAAGTCCATACATACACATTACTATAGAAAACAGTAGGCCATCAAGCTACAATTTATTTAAAGCCATTGAAATAGCTATCAGTTATTCTGTAAAACATTATAACCTTTCCATTGAAATGATTATCATATTTTATCTGTCATGCTACAAATACCCCGCTACAAACTATCATGATCTGCAGGCTGTCGATCCTTCTCAGTGTTTGGTCCTTCAACTTGGAACTCTCTTCCTCTCTCACTTCGAAGCTCTCCGAACATAGCCACTTTCAAGTCCAACTTGTCAGGATCAGTTGTGTATCACAGGATCTTTTCTTTCGAAAACCGTGTTGGGCATTAGTAATGAAGTTATTTTTATCAAGATGGGCTGTGATCTCTGATCTGACTATATGCTCAAGCAGTTTACAACAAATGCAGGTTAGAGATATGGGTCGGTAGTTGAAGGCTTGGCGTTGATCGTTCTTTTTGAAGACGGGCTGGACATTTGCGTGCTTCCAGTCTTCATTTAAATTTATGCGATTATCGGTGGTTACCATATTGAATGTTTTGATACAAAACTAAAAAAAAATATTATAATCAGAATTCTGCTTTTTTTAAAAATAACCAACCATTTTATGATTTTACACTTCTGAAACAGATCTCGCAAGCTGCTATGTTAGTAACCATATGTGGGACGAAGACGTGATTTAGGTACGAGACTTTACAGGACAACGACTTTTCGGGTACTCCGGTTTCCCCCCTCCTTTCAATAATGGTTACAAGGGATGCAGTCAATTTAAAATTTCAAAACTAAGAATTTTCTTTTCTGACTTCTATAATAGCGATCTCTTTAGATCGCCGTACTTTGTGTTCGATTTTAGAAAAAGTGCGTGATAGCGTCCTGTATTATTATTATTATTATTAGTAGTAGTAGTAGTAGTAGTAGTAGTAGTAGTAGTTAGTAGTAGTTAGTAGTAGTAGTAGTAGTAGTAGTAGTAGTAGTAGTAGTAGTAGTAGTAGTAGTAGTAGTAGTAGTAGTAGTAGGCTTCTAGTGCGTCTTGCTCTTTTAGGAAACTCAATATCATTTGTAAAATTGTCTACAGTTTTTGATCTTACGATATATTTGGTGCACGCTAATGTCCTATATTAATGTAATGGTATTATGCCTGCTGTTTAAAAGCGTCTATTTTCCAAGCGTGTTAAGGAAATCCCAAGAGCAAATGTGGTTTTACTGTCTAAACTATATACATTTTAAGGCTTGTCTAATATCACAGATGTAAATAGACGTTAAATTAAATAAATAAATAAAAAAAATAAATATATATATACATTTTTAAGATGTCACCTTCAAGCAAAAAATAACTTGTCCCTAATTTTGCAAGGACTGATTCGCACATGCTATGTGAATCAGACTTCATATCTTTACCACAAATCTGCTTGCTAATTATTTCAATAAAAATGTACATTTTTAAAACTGATTTTTGTAGTTACTATTAAATGTTTCTTTTAACAGCTAATACAAAGAGCATGTTCTAGAATATGACAAAGGATTTTACGCCATAAGATGATGACTTGAATTTTATATTGCTCAAATGTACAACTATTGAAAGCGATCGTTATTCTTATTTGTATGTTTTGCTTCTTTTTTTGACAGCAAGACTCGACAGGACATCAGCGCAGAGGAGGACCTCACCGAAGGACAGGACCTCAACGCAGGACAGGACACCACCGCAGGACAGAACATCACCGCAAGACGGGACACCAGGGCACAACCGCAGGACAGGACACCACCGCAGGACAGGATCCGAGAACCGAGGACCAGCAGGAGCAGACGATGAGGAATCAACGACAGAGGTGGCCACCTCTAAAGACATTTTTATTGTGGGTGCGCATGTGTGTGTTTAGTGAAATTGTACAGTATTGCAATGCAATTTAGCAGGAATTGAAATCTTCGTGGATTTAGCAGCTGTCCATGCTGGCATTGCAGCAGCTACCGGGAGAGGCAAGCGATATAATACAGTGCACCTGTTGACTTGTCGGCGGCACTCGCTGTGGGCTCTGTCTGAATATGACTAACTCAAGGTTTGAATAGCTAGAGCAATAGATCTTGCTAGTTAGCGTGGACCGTGCGCGTCTACAGTGCCACGAATGCGTTGAGCACTGGAAAAAAAATTGATCAAGATCACATTTAGAAAATGATTCAAGGTCAGAGTTAAAAATGTCGAAAAGCAAAGGCTTTGTGGCGACATAAACCAAGCCAGTGCAACATCACATAACTGGCAGCTGCAGCAGCTACAAGGCGTAAGCTGTTGAAGATTGAGGGGAAGGGTTATGTTGTCGTTCTATCAGGGAAATGTTTCTGTGGGGAAACAACGAGAGAGTGTGGTTGTGGGCATTAGTGTCATGGGGGAAAGGAACAATGGATGTGGAGTGGAAGTTTGTGGCGAGCAGTCAAAATGTAAATAAACATGAGACGACCGATGTCTTTTTTTCTTTGAATAAGTTAGAAAGTAAACTGTAACATGAGACAACGAACCGACTGGTGAGGCAGTCGGGACAGATGTCTTATTTTCCATTTTGGTAGAGATTAAAAATTTAAAAAAAAAGAAAAAAAAAGAAAGAAAGGGAAATGAACATGAGACTGCAACCTAGGTTCCGTCTCTGTCCCTTTTTCCCTTTTTAACATTTGTTAGATCTGCTTGCCCAGACTCTGCTCTCCAACAGCTGCTCCTTACTTTGTGATAATAATGGTCACGTCTGCATGATCCGCCCTGGTAGAATTGCAGTGTGGTCAGTTCCTGATGTTGGAGACGGTCCATGCCTTGTCAAAAAATCCACCTCATTAGCCCTGAGGCTGGAGGGGGGAAATGGCTCAAGGTCACATTTAAAAATGGATCGAGGTCACATTTAAAAATATTGTTAGAAAATGGTTCAAGGTCACATTTAGAAAATGTCTTAGTCAAAGAACAGGCTTTGAGGGACATATAGCAAGCCAGTCGCGAAATCACATAACTGGCAGCTGCATACAGAACAGCAGCTACAAGGTGTTGTAAGCTGCTCAAGGTTGAATAGAAGGGTCATGTTGTGGTTCTATGGGGAAAATGTTTCTATGGAGAAACAGTGTGGTTGTGGACATTAGTATCCCGGGGGAAAGGGACAATGGATGTAGAGTGGAAGTTTGTGGCGAGAAGTCAAAATGTAAATAAACATGAGACGAACAATGTCTCTTTCTTTTGTTAGGATAGAAAGTAACTATAACATGAGACTACGAACCGACTGGTGAGGCAGTCGGGACAAATGTCTTTTCTTTTTTGTTAAGGATAACAATAATGGGAAATGAACATGAGACTTCGACCTGGTTGTGTCTCCCTCTTTCTTGTTGACATTTGTTAGCTCTGCTTGCCCAGACTCTGCACTCCAACAGCTGCCCCTTGCTTTGTGATAATAATGGTCACCTCTACATGATCCGCCCTGATGGAATTGCAGTGTGGTCATTTTCTGAGACTGGAGACATTGCATACCTTGTAAAAAAATTCCACCTTTCCAGCATTGAGACTGGAAAAAAAAACACCTCGAAAAAGATAGCGAAATTGTATCAAGGTCAAAACCACGGAAAAGGAAGGGGCGATGGGGAAACACGCGCCAGTCCTTGTTTTTTAGCAAGGTCCAAGTACTCTAGTGTTTTGAAATCAAAGTTAGTTTTGTCTAGGTTAGGTCAGTAGTGGTTGTCTTTAGCAAATTGATGGATGCTCTGTGTTGTATTGTTTCCTGCTCTGAATTGCTATGTCAATGTTGGTGTGCTGTTGTTGGGTTCAGGTTGACTTTCAATTGTTGTTAATGTTGCATGTGCAATATTTTATTTTAGTTGTAACTATATACAAAATATGTACAGTTTAAAACAACATATGTAAATAAATTGATGATGATAAAAATACTTTTAATAATAATACTTTTAATAATAATAATAATAATAATAATAATAATAATAATAATAATAATAAAATTTAATTTAAATAAAATAAATACATAAATAAATAACTAAAATAAAATAAATAAAATGTGGAAAAGGAAGGGGAGTTTGGGGTTATAAAAAAGCTGTGAATATTGTAATTGTACTAACAATGTGTATGAAAAATGTCATTTATGCACTGAATTTTGTTGAATATCTTTGGAAAAGGAAGTTGGGCAATTAAAACAAAAAATTTATAGTTGTACACATGTCTTGTAAGTAAAGTTTAATGTATGCTTTGAATTTTGTTGCATACATTTAATATTGAAAAATAAATTCAAAAGGAAAAGGATGGGGAGTTGGGGATTAGAACAACAATGTAAATATTGTAAAAACACTGAAGACTATAATGTATAATGTAATTTTTGCATTGAATTGTGATGCACACTTTTGAACAACGTACATGTTTATTTTAAAGATAAAGTGGAAAAGGATGGGGTGTTGGGGTCCAAATTACCAGTAAACACTGTAATTTTACTAAAGATTTTAATGGAAAATGTAATTTATGCCGGGAATTTTGCTGAATATCTTTTTATATGAATACAGGTTTATTTCAATGAGAAATAATTGTTTAGATATATAAAGTATAATGCCTGCAGTGAATGGTGCTGCATACATTTAACATGAGAAAATAAAACAAATGTTAAAAATAAAATTAAAAAAGAAAACGTTTTAAAAAATACAGTAATAATTGTTAAAAATGTAAAACAAAAAGGAAAAGGAAGGGGAGTTGGGGATTAAAACAACAATTTAAATGTTGTAATAGAACTGAAGACCGTTTATGTAAAATGTAATGTATGCATTAAAATGTGATGCATACTTTTGAACTACATGTATGTACATGTTTATTTCAAAGAGAAAGTGGAAAAGGATCGCTTAAAAGAAGTTTAAAAAACCCTGTATACACTGTAATTTTACTAAAGATTTAATGGAAAATGTAATTTATGGATTTTGCTAAATATCTTTCTATGTGTACAAGTTTATTTGAAAGAAATTGGAAAAGAAATAGAAATTGACAAAATAATACAAAATATCATAATTGTACTCTTGTCTATATAAAGTGTAATGCCTGCAGTGAATTGTGTTGCATACATTTAATGTGAGAAAATAAAATAAAAAGGAAGAAAATGGTTTAAAAATACAATAATAATTTTTAAAATGTAAAACAAGGAAAAGGAAGGGGAGTTGGGGATTAAAACAACAATTTAAATGTTGTAATAGAACTGAAGACTGTTTATGTAAAATGTAATGTATGCATTAAAATGTGATGCATACTTTTGAACTATGTACATGTATATTTCAAAGAGAAAGTGGAAAAGGATGGTTTAAACAGAGTTTTAAAAAACCTGTATACACTGTAATTTTACTAAAGATTTAATAGAAAATTTAATTTATGCCATGTATTTTGCTGAATATCATTTCTATGTGTAAAAGTTTATTTGAAAGAGAAATTGGAAAAGAAAGGGAAATTGACAAAATAATACAAAATACCATAATTGTACTCTTGTCTATGTAAAGTGTAATGCCTGCAGTGAATTGTGTTGCATACATTTAATGTGAGAAAATAAAAGGAAGAAAATGGATTAAAAATACAACAATTATTTTTTTAATGCAAAACAAAATGGAAAAGGAAGGGGAGTTGGGGATTAAAACAACAATTTAAATGTTGTAATAGAACTGAAGACTGTTAATGTAAGCTATAATGTATGCATTAAAATGTGATGCATACTTTTGAACTATGTACCGGTTTATTTTAAAGAGAAAGTGGAAAAGGATGGTGCATCGTTTTTTTTAAAAAAAAACCTGTATACACTGTAATTTTACTAAAGATTTTAATGGAAAATGTAATTTCTGCTGTGGATTTTGCTGAATATCATTTTTATGTGTAAAAGTGTATTTGAAAGAAATTGGAAAAGAAAGGGAAATTGACAAAATAATACAAAATACCATAATTGTACTCTTGTCTATGTAAAATTCATAATATCGCTTTTTGCTGATGATATTGCAGTATGGAAAACCGTTTCATGTAAGTTTCATAAACAAAATAGAAGAACAAAATTTATATTAAAGGAATATCAGTACATGGTTGATAATATTATAAAATATATGTTTGAAAATGGATTTTGTTTATCGGGAGACAAAACAGTTTTTATGATATTTACCAAAAAATGTATTGATTTTAATAATAATACATTTTTATCAATCAAGGTAAACAATATAAATGTTTATCCAAGTAAATCTGTTAAATTTCTTGGAATTGTTTTTCATTACAAACTTTTGTGGAATTGTCATATTAAACACTTAATTGACAAAGCAAGAAAGAAAATAAGTTTATTAAAAGTGCTATCTAAACAACCTTGGGCAAACACCTCTTCATGTTTGATCTACATAGCTATTGCTACTATTAGATCTATATTAAATTATGGAAAAGAAGTCTATTTTACAGCATCAAAATCAGCTTTAAATAGGTTGACTAGCATTGATTCCATGTCTTTAAAAATAGCTCTTGGCATACCTCAGTGGTCTTCAACGTCAAAAACATATAAAGAAGCAGGGGTATTACCATTTCTTGACCAAAACAGGTTACAAACTGCACAATATGTTACACGGGCAAAATCAACTGTAAATTCTACAACAATTGAGCTATGTGAAAATATTGAAATTAACAAAGGATTTAAAAATAAAAGTGTTTTTATGTCAATTAATGAATATATATTTCCTTTAACAAATTCCACATCAATTGATACAACGTCACCATATATTATTCCTTGCAGCCCATATCCGCCTTGGCTTCTTTTAGCTCCGGAGATAATTTTGGATTATGGACATATTTCAAAAAAAGAAAATCCTTTCTTATTGTCAACAATTGCACAAGAATATATTCATTTGTATTCTCAAAATTCGTTGCACATCTATACTGATGGATCAGTTTTGGACAATGGAAATACTGGAGCAGCATTTTACATTCCCGATTTTAAAATATCCCGACAATATTTTTTACCGAAAGGTAGTACGATTTTTACAGCGGAACTAATTGCAATATTAATGAGTTTATCTTTCATAACTGATTTGACTAGTATTCCTTTAAAAATAACAATTTTTTCTGATTCGAAATCAGCATTATCGGCTTTGTCTTCTTGGGTTAGTAAAGAGAGGCAGGAAGTGCTAACAGAAATAAAGATGTTATGTCATCAAATCATTACCAGGGGATCGGATATTTCATTAATTTGGATACCTAGCCATTTACATATATTAGGAAATGAAATTGTTGACCACTTAGCAAAGAGTGCTGCATCTTCAGATGAATCCATTAAATTATTTTTCAACTTGACAACAAATGAAATTAACAATCAAATAAAACGATGTGCTTGGAATCAGTGGAATGAGCAATACAAGCAAGAGGTCATTGAAAAACATTACTTGGATAATTCACCAGTATCACAAAATGTTATATCTATTTCAAAATCTTTTCATATTAACAGTTTATTTCACAGAATAAGGCTAAATGCTTGGCGTGCTCGTTTCATAAATCCTCCAGTACTTTGTAATTGTGGTAGCATATTTAATGTAAATCACTTCATATTTGAATGTCAAAAAAATTATAACCATTTTCAGCCTTTACTCATTATATTAAATAAATTAAAACTACCTATCTCAATCTCAAGTATTGTATATCCAGAAGAACATTCTGATTGGTCATTGAGCTTAATGCTCATAGATTTAATTAGAAGTCATGAATTATTCAATTTCTTCTAATGTTTTGTTTGTTTGCGCATAGATTTCTTTAAGTCATGAATTTTTCAATTTCTTCTAATGGTTTGTTTGTGTTTGTTGTTTTAATTTTTTACAATTAGTCCAGAACCTTTTTTTTTTTTTTTTTTAAATTTTAATTTAATTTTTTGTACCTCTTTTATTTAATTAAGCATTATTAGTTTCAATAAATATTTATTATTTATTTTGGTTTGAGAGGGGAGGGAAGGTGGGGGGGGAATTATTTATTAATTTGTTTTAATTTTTGAGGGTTTTGTGTGTGTGTGTGTGTGTGTGTGTGTTTTTTTTTAGTTCTTTTTAATAAATAATTACTATTATTATTATTTTATTATTTTTAATTTTATTATTATTCTTATTATAATTTTATTTTAAAATTAATAAATTTAATTTTTTTTTTTTTTTTTTTTTTGGTCAAATTTCAACTTTCTGTAAGACGTAAAATGACATTTCTAAATACTTCGTTCTTCACAGGTGAAGTTGAACGGTTCCACTGTTTATTTATTTATTTAAAAAAAAAAAGTAACTAATTGTTATAAGGAAATGTATGTTGTTACAAATGTATGTGTATGTCAGTAGTATAATAATGTTTATGGTTTGAAAATGTGGAAAATATCTATGCTGTGCGCATGGTAGATTTTGTAATTTGTTTATGTTACATCAGTACAACTTATGTTAATCTGATGAATAAAATTTGATACAACAACAACAACAAGTAAAATGTAATGCCTGCAATGAATTGTGTTGCATACATTTAATGTGAGAAAATAAAATAAAAAGGAAGAAAAGAAAAAGAAAAGGACGAAAAAGTTTAAAAACAAACTACAGTTATAATTGTTTAAAATGTAAAACAAAAAGAACAATGAAGGGGATGGGGGGCTTAAAACAATGTAAATGTTGTAAAAGAAATGAAGACTGTTATGTAAAATGTCATTTATTCATAAAATTGCATGGACATGTGTTTCTCAAAAAAAAAAGTTAAATAGTATGGAGAGTTGAAGATAAAAAAACTAAATATTGTTATTGTGCTACATATTTTGATGGACAATGTAATGTATGCATTTTATGTTGAATATGTTGTATACATGTATAGATTTCCAAGAGAATTTGGAAAAGGAATGGAAATTGGAGAATTAATACAAAATATTATAATTATACTCATGTCTTTTATGTGAAGTGCATTGTATGCAGTGAATTGTGTTGCATATATTTAATATGATACAAAAATTTACAAAGTTAAAAAGACAAATAAATAAATAAAATAAGGAAGTAATATAACTTTACAAATTCAAAGCCAACATGAAAGGTGAAGAAGAGTTGAGAATTAAAATGATAATGTAAAACATTGTTATAAATTTTGACTAATTGTATTAAAATGTAATTTATGCACAGAATTGTGATGCACACATTATATATACGCATATATGCACATGTTTATTTCAAAGAGAAATTGGAAAGGGAAGAGGAGTAAGACTTACAAAATGCTGTAAAATATATTGCAATTGTGCTAATGACTTGCATGAGAAATGTAATGTATGCATATCTTTTAAAAATGTACATATTTATTTCAAACAAAATTGGAATATGATAGTTGGGGATAAAAACAAAACAAAATATCGTAATTGTACTGAAGACTTATTTTGTAAAATGTACTTTATTCATTTTTTTGAATGACGTTGCAGACATGTGATATTTTTTACATGTTTATTTTGAAGAGAAATTGGAATGTGTAATGGCGACAAAAACTCACTCTAGAAATGTTTATGGAAAATATAATTAATGTTGCTTGATTTTTTTTCTTTATATATTGTATGTTTTTTTTTTTGTTTGTTTATTTTTAACAGAAAGGGAAGTTGTGGTTTTAAAAAAAGTAACTCTTGTAATAGTACTAATGCTGTTAAGTGAAATGTAATTCAAAGTGATTTTATTGTGAAAGTTATCGTCTCTTCTCTGTAGACTATTGGCAAAATGAAATTAATGCATTGCATACTTAAACTTTGATTTACGACAATAATACCTAAATAAATAATATTACTGGTTGTATTTAAAGATATATTTTCTATGTTGTTGGTTTATCCACCACCCCCACCCCACCCCTCCCTCTTCCCTCTCTCTCTTTCCCTCTCTCTCTCTGACAGACACAAATTTTAATATATGGATTGAATGTAAAATATTATTTACTTTACAGTTATGAAGCTGTTTATCTTGTAATGTTAATTTATTTTCTTGTGTTGTCAAAGCATTTTCTATCAAGAACCATAGTCCAAATTTCGGTCAATCAATTACTTTCCCACCACAGATACTCCATCTTTTTCTGTTCTCAGCAACCCTCATGGCTTCGCTTAGTGTCAATCCAGTCCATTCTGGAATGTTGTCATCCCACCTCTTTTTCTGTTTCCCTCTTCTTCTGCCTCCTTGCACCGTGCCTTGCAGGATTGTCTTTGCAAGGCCTGATGCTCTGATGACGTGGCCATACCATCGGAGTTTCCGTTTCGTCACCACTGTGAGCATGTCATCATGTTGTCCAATGGCTTGTGTGATGGTCTGTCGGACATCGTCGTTGGTGATTTGCTGGGTATAGGAAATGCCCAGAAGTCTTCTGTACCACCTTATCTCCATGCTTTATATTCTTCGTTGTAGATCTGCTGTGAGGGTCCATGTTTCGCAAGCGTATAGGAAAATGGAGATGAGAAGGGAGCGCAGCAGCCTTACCTTGGAGATGTGTAAAGGGTGAATAAAACAGGGCCTAGAACGGACCCCTTAGGAACACCGAAGACAAATCTGGACGGTTCAGAAATGTGGTTGTTGATGCAGACAAATTGGAAACGATCAGAAAGGTAAGAATGGAACCAGCTTAGGGCACGGTCTTTTATTCCAAAAGAGTTCTCAAGGCACTGAAGGAAGATGGAGTGATCGATAGTGTCAAAAGCGGCTGAGAGATTGAGAAGGGTCAACAAAGAGATTTTACCAGAGTCAATGGCAGAGGGGAGGTCGTTCATGATGTTAAGAAGAGCTGATTCAGTATAGTGGTCAGGACGGTAGGCAGACTGGAAAGGACAGAACAAGTTGCTGGAAGAGAGATGATGGTTGTGCTGTTTCAGGACAACCTTCTCCAGGAGTTTGGATAGGAAAGCGAGATTAGAGACAATAATAATAATAATAATAATAATAATAATAATAATAATAATAATAATAATAATAATATAATATAAAAGGTTCCGGAAAATTTTCTGTTAGTGTGGCTCCAAAAGGCTGGTATTCATCCGTTCTTCAGAGTTCTACTGTCCGGGAGGTGAACGTGTTTAGGTGTAATCAGTGCTATTGCAGAGTTAATTCAACGTAGGAAGATGTGACAACACCGAAAGCATTATTTTGCTGCTAATTTAAGTAAGTAAAGTTCTGAGTAAACAGTCTCCTCTTATTTTTATTTGAATCCAGACCAAGGAATAAACGTCTATTACACTATTAAATGGCTTCCTTAAATACCACAGATGTTTTAAAAAAAATAGTTTAATTTCTTTTTAAACTATAGTGCGATTTTAGGTGGAAAAACAATAATAAACAACAAAAGAGTGGTGAAGAAACAGAAACTCCGATGGTATGGCCTCGTGGCACAGTGGATTAGTCGCCGGTTTCCTATGCCGAAGGGGCGAACGTAAATGTGACTTAGGTACGAGACTATTGAGGTCACCGAGGGTTTTCTCCGGGCACTCCGGTTTCCTTCCTTTCTTCAGTAATAATACTGGACGCAGTCAATATAAAAATGTCAAAAATAAAATTTCGATTTTCTTTCCGTCTTCTAATAGCGATTTTTTTTCTGCCTCCTCCTGCCTTTACACCACCTGTTTGAGTGAAGGATGTGTATTTGTTGTGTGTGTGTGAGGGTGGATGAGACAGGTGAGCGTGTATGTTGGTACAGATCGCCGCGTTTTGAGCCTGAGTGATTTGGGGAAAGGCGCGCATATAGCATCCAGTATTATTATTATTATTATTATTATTATTATTATTATTATTATTATTATTATTATTATTATTATTATTATTATTATGGCCACGTCACCAGATCATCAGGCCTTGCAAAGACCATCCTGCAAGGCACGGTGCAAGGAGGTAGAAGAAGAGGGAGACCGAAAAAGAGGTGGGAGGACAACCTTCGAGAATGGACTGGTTTGACACTGAGCGAAGCCATGAGGGTTGCTGAGGACAGAGAAAGGTGGAGTGCGCTGGTTTTACAATCATCTGTGGTGCCCCTACGACCTCCGAGTTACGGGATAGGATAGGATAGGATAGGATAGGAAACAACAAAAGACATTTTTCCTTACTTCTTGTTCGTTTTCGTTTGTGTTGTCGTTTATTGTTGTTCTCGATCTAAGCCTCCGCGCCAAAATAATTACCCTAAACTCATCTAGTGAACGATTTATGAATTTTTTTTTTTTAGTTACAGTGAATGAAGGTATGCGGAACAAAATGTTAAGGGACAATATTTTTTTAAGATTTTAACATGTTTAGGGACAAGATTTTTTAAAATTTATTTGTTATTTTTTTATTTTTAAGATGGGTAGAAGGATAGTGCAATAGTACAGCGGTTTGGGCACACACTTGCAATGTTTCATGTTATAGTTAAGCAGCGTCGGGAAGGGTTTGTACTTGGATGGGTGACCGTGCTTTAAAGATAACCACCAGACGACAAAAAAAAAAAAAGATTGAAACAAGCGCACGAAACATCACAGTCTACCCAGCTGTGAATGGGATCTGTTTAGAACCGGGAAATATAAAGGAGGGAGAGGGAGAGGACATAAGCACCGCCATCATCAAGCTGGCCTAGAGAAAAGAGAGGTCCAAAACGATTCCTCCCCAACGACCGAAAGGTTAAGGGAACACACCATGACCTATTTTGGTTGGTTGGTTGGTTGGTTTAGATGTCTGCTTGTCCGTTTCGCTAAGTTTTACTTAACTTTAAATACAATTTTAAAAAAGTAATAGAAAACAAAAAGGAGGATATTTTTTTATTAACTAGCGTGCTCTGACGAAGATATTGATTTGGAATTGTTATATTATTTGTCGTGTAACTTAATTGTAACAATAAAGAACCGAGTTGTGCTTTATTTATTTGACGTCAATACATCAATTAAAATAAATAAGTTATTGCTTTTAATTTTTTTTTCCAAAGTCATGTTTTCTTAATTTATTTATTTATTTTGTGTTTACAGCAAGGGGCTGAAGTAATGACCTTCCTCCGCAACACCATGTGACCTAGAATGTTGTCTGACCTCTATGGCCTTGACCTTTTTTGCTATTACCTTGACATCGGAGATCCGCAAAAGCATCAACAACAATGTAAACGCAACGGCGCCTGGTCAGCTTTTGAGTAACTTGGTGAACACGATAAGACAATTTTTTAAAATATTTTATAAATTGAATTTAAAACAATTCTTTGATTTAGTGAAAAATATGATCGACGCAATACGATGGCCAAGGCTTACAGAGAATGTGCCATTCGCACACAATTGTCCAAAATCTGTTCTCTTCAGCAAGAAGTCCTTTTTTTAAAAAAAAACATTAACAACAAACAAACAAACAAACACACACACACACACAACACGAGGGGTGACCTCGTGGCGCAGTGGATAAGTCGCGGTTTCCTATGCCGAAAGTCGCGGGTTCGTTTCCCGCAAGGGGCGAACGTATGTGACTTAGGTACGAGACTATTGAGGTCACCGAGGGTTTTCTCCGGGCACTCCGGTTTCCTCCCTCCCTTCAATAATGGTACTGGATGCAGTCAATACACAATTTTCAAAAATAACAAATTCGATTTTCTTTCCCTCTTCCAATAGCGATCTCCATGCCTTTACACCACCTGGTTGAGTGATGGATGTGTATTTGTTGTGTGTGTGTGTGTGTGTGTGTGTGTGTGTGTGAGAGAGTGGATGAGACCGATGAGCGTGTATGTTGGTACAGATCGCCGCGCTTTGAGCCTGATTGATTTGGGGAAAGGCGCGTACAGAGCATCCTATTTATTATTATTATTTTTTAACTACCTAGCCACACACAGACACACGTTTTTGTAGAAACGACGTTGTGATGACTGTCGTGAAACTCAACATACATTATTTTGACACACTTACCACCATTTTGACATTATTTTGACATTTTGCCATTTTTTGAAGCTATCCCTAACCCTAACCCTTAACGTAACCCTAACCCTTAACGTAACACTAAGCCTAACACAGCCCTTACCCTAACGGAACACTATTTTGACGTCAAAATAACGGGGTCGTCAAAAGAAAGTACGTAGAGTTTCAAGTGTATGTCAGAGTAACGTCGTTTCTACCTGCCCACACACACACAGACGCACACACACATACAGGCACGCACAAGGCAGGGGGAGCAACCATGAAAGCATTTAATCTTCTTTGCTCTTCGTTGCGATCGACGCTTTGGAAGGGACAAAGTTCGTACAAGTTTAGACAATATTTGTATACTTGGAAATTGAAGGTGAGGTTTAGTTGCAGAAGATATTGTTATTGCCTTGTGGGAAACCAAATCGTCTACAAAAAAAGATTACTCCAGAGCAAATAGATTCTCATTATGATTATGAAAGACAAAATGTTTGCGCGATGATGGTGCAATATTATACATGATGGGTATTGCTATCCATCAGGATTATTATATTAGTATATTAAATGCCTATTTATTGTGGACAAAAATGGTGGTTAGGAAAGTGTCCACTCGTTAAGCCAAAGAGAGGTACCGGAATTGAGTAACATTTCTAAAATGTACTTATTATAGTATTATTATTATACATCCGCTAGACTTAGCTTTAGTGCTTATGAGTTGTAGTTTCATGCCTTTACCCGGAACTGAGATTTATTTTGTTCTTTTTAATTTCGAATTAGCAGGCTATTAGTGATCAGGAATCTGTAGAATAAGTTTAATCTTCATCATGGATCAGCTGCATGGTGTCTACCTTCATTAAATTATACCTTCAATTGTTTATGGCAAACTATATGTATAGACTGTATTTGTGTACAGTATGTTTTTGCATGTTGTAACATTATTCTGTCATTACTAGTTTTATTTTTGTTCAACATTGGCTGCTTAACTAGGAGAACACTAATTTTTTTTTTTTTTTACACCTATATGCAGGAACAGAATGGCTGAAGAAGACAGTGCAGGTTTGGATATTTTAATTCCGCAGCCTAGCAACCGCCCTTCTTTTGCACGCCTGATATCATGGGAGATTGTCCAGTCTGAGGGTACTGCCAACCAGACTTGGCATCTGCATAAGAAAATAGTTCAGTCTACATTTGAAGATGATAAACTTGAAGATGATAGCGAAATTGTTTCTGAAAGGTGTGAAGCAACAAAAGGCACAGATGAAGCAACAGACAGCACAGATTCTGACTCTGAATACCTCTCTGCAGAAGAAGAATTGGATGGATCTGTTTACGATTACTGTAAGGAAGAAGAAGTACATGTGGCTTTGGATTCCAGTGAATTACAAGATGAAGGGCCGGTGTCAAGTTCGTTTTGCAACTTGTCCCTCGGAACGGATCCTGAACAAAGACGTGGACTAAGTAAGAAGCAGAAGCGTAAAAGACGACGTCAGCGAAAAGAAGACAAGGACTGTAATGTGATATACTATGCTGAATATCGTGTACCATTCATTGATTCTGATGACTTTGATATCAGCGTGTCAGACCTGAGAGATGACTTGGTCAATGCTGTGCAAAATGACACTGCTGTCGTTCCTACCCTGTTTGAACTGTGTGCTAACTCCCTATGGGCCAGGAAGGGAAAACCATCAAGGGTTGATCAGCTGTACCCTGCTCTGCCTCGCCATGTAAAGAACATGGTGGCAGAATGTAGGTTTTCACAGAGTTTTGACACCCAGCAGCTGGCATGCCTGTATCGTAGTCTGGCACAGGTCGTGGAGAGTGGTAATGTAGGGTTGAGCAGAACTTTTCATGATTCGTGTATGTACACATGTAATGTGTGGTCTAAGTTTGCAGTGTACAGATATAAATACAGTTCCTGTGATGCACCTACGTTTAACAGCTGTGGGAGGGCTAGCAATATGTTCTTTAATGCTGTTGTGCAAGAATCTGAACATATGAATAGCTTTGTGATCCCGTTTACAGTGGTTGCTCATGGACTGCTTGATCAGAAACACCAGTGTACCATTGAAATATACACACAATCATGTAAGTTTCATTTTCATTTCTTGTCTTACATATTATATTTGTTTAGAATATTTAGCTTCATTACATTATTCCACTACAAGGACCCCGAAATGGAGAATGCTCTGACTGATTGTAAAATTTACTCCTGACAACTTTCTTTCTGAGTTTCATTATAATCTCATTGATTTTTATGTTTTGCAGTACTGGCCAGCGTTATTGCCATGATGATACCCTCTCACTTGAAACCACCTTGTGGCAAGAATAACAGTGCCATTCTGTTGCCCAGTGACAAAGAAAATGAGGATGATAAGTCACTGTCTGTGTGTGTTGCTATGATAATGGCCAATTTAAAAAAGCGGTACAGCAATGTGGTAGACTTGTTTGGCCTCAAAGTGCTGCCATATGTCTTCTGGATTCGAGGTCATTACAAGATGGCTTTGCAGCATTTCATGCATCTGTCAGAAATTGCCAAAGGTATCATGTGTATTCTTTCTTGTCAATTAAAACAGGAAAAAAGAAAACGGTTTTAAAAGATCTCTATATTGGGATTGTCAAAAATCACATTTATTAATAGACATTTTAAATTAGTAAATTAATAAATAAATGTTTAGTGCTTAACAATTTCTGGTTGGAATGTTGTTCAGTTTAGCAGTAAAATTATTGAATATTTGTATTTCAAAGCATACAAAATATGGTATGTGAATTAAATATTTTCAACCTCGGAATAATCTGTGAGAAATACCTACAGCACCAACAACATCTATATCATGTGTTCATAGACTTCATGAAGGCGTTTGACCGAGTCTGGCATGCAGCTCTATGGGCAACAATGAAAGTGTACAACATCAGCCCTAAAATTATTGAAGTCATCAAAAGCCTGTATGACAAGGCTACCAGTGCAGTCCTCCATAACAGCATCATCGGCAACTGGTTCAGAACAACAATCGGTGTGCATCAAGGATGCCTACTCTCTCCAATACTCTTCAACATCTTCCTAGAGCGCATCATGTCAGATGCCCTTGCAGATCACGATAAGGCACAGTCAGCATAGGGGGTAGAGCAACCTCCAATCTTCGTTTTGCGGATGACATTGATGGATTGGCTGGAGAGGAACAAGAACTTGAACAGCTGATACAGAGGCTTGGCACCACCTCCAGAGCTTATGGAATGGAAATAAGTGCAGAGAAGAACAAAATGATGACCAACAACACCAATGGCATCAACACGGACATCAAAGTCCAAGGCCAATCCCTCAACACAGTGCATAGCTTCAAATATTTAGGAGCCATTGTATCAGACAATGGGTCCTGACAGGAAGTCCTCTCCAGGATTGCACAAACCACTGCTGCCCTGACAAGGTACAAGCCCATTTGGAAAGACAGGACCACCAGTCTACATTCCAAAGCAAGACTGCTGCGCTCCCTTGTCGTCTCCATCTTATATGCTTGCGAAGCATGGACCCTCACAGCAGATCTACAATGAAGAATACAAAGCATGGAGATGAGGTGCTACAGAAGACTTCTGGGCATTTCCTATACCCAACACATCACCAACAATGAAGTCCGACAGACCATCACACAAGCCATTGGAAAACACGATGACCTGCTCACAGTGGTGAAGAAACGGAAACTCCGATGGTATGGCCATGTCACCAGATCATCAGGTCTGCAAGGCACAGTGCAAGGAGGTAGAAGAAGAGGGAGACCGAAAAAGAGGTGGGAGGACAACATTCGAGAATGGACTGGTTTGACACTGAGGGAAGCCATCAGGGCTGCTGAGGACAGAGAAAGATGGAGTATGCTGGTTAAATGATCATCTGTTGTGCCCCTACGACCTCCAAGTTACGGGACAGGATATGCTTAACAATTTCTGGTTAGAATGTTGTTCAGTTTAGCAGTAAAATTATGGAATATTTGTATTTCAAAGCATACAAAAAATGGTATGTGAATGAAATATTCTTTCCAATGAGATGTAGCAATCCAAGTTCTTCTTCTTCCAGATGACGCTTGGGACTAACACGCTGATCGTTACTAATAATAGTGCTTGGTGGAAGTTAGAGATGGATTGATAGTGTTAGGGTTTTGATAGGGTCTTGGACTTGTGCATTACTAATGTATCTGCTGATTGTATCTGTTGTAAACTGTGCGCAGATTGGGTGGAGAAAGCAGCACACATCCTTGAAGCTGCGCGTTTGTGTCAGATTTTGCAGCAGGATGAGTCAGCTCGGAAGCTGATACGTCAGGCTCACGAACTGCTGCTGGACAAAGGAAAACCTGAAGACCGACCCGTAGTCAATGAACAGCAACTGCTACTATGCGCCAACACTTACGATCAAGGGTTAGTTCAACCTCTATATTTTTGAGAGCAGATGAGATATCCTGGCGAATAGGTGTAAGTGATGGTGATCTTAGCGTTTAGTGTCTTTATGGTTTTTGCTTGATGTGAATGTTTGCAATCTTTGCAGCCTGCTGAATGCAGAAAAAGCATTGCAGTCACTGAATGCATGGCAGTACATAGTGTCAACCCTTTGCCAATTCTCGTCTTCTATTTTCACTGCTGTTGAATCCGTCCTCTGTTACCATCTGGCCAATTTGCCTGGTAGGTGCAGTTATTTATTGTTTTAGTTTATATAACATCTTCTTTGCACCTGTGATTTTAGAAAAGTTAGTGCGTTTTATTGATAAATTGACAACAACAGCAGCAGCGACAACAACAAGAACAGTGTGAGCATGTTCTCAGCTGACAATGACATCAGCTTGTTAACCCATACCCTGGTGTCATTCATTTTGTAACATGTATTACAGAGAAAAAAGGTTCCCTGTTCAGCTGTTTGTAAACAATGCATCTTTGTCTTCAAAACTTGAAAATCTATGTTCAGGGCTGTCCTCTTCATAGGGTATAGTGGAAAAATAAAGCTGCTAGTTTTGGTTATGGTCCAAGGGAAATAACTGCATTAAACAGAACCAAGTGAATTGTTTGCGCATCGTACGACGGGGTTAAGTTACTTAACATGTTGTTATTATTATAATTGTTGTTGTTATTGTGTTTCAGGGAGGACAGTACAAGAGAAGATTGCAATGGCTATGCCTCTTGCAGTAAGAGCTGCAGCAAAGTGCTTCATGGCTTCCCGGTATCTGTCCCTCCTCTATGCCTGGCAGGGAAAAAGGGCCTGAATCTATCCAAGCTCATGTTGGGTTGGTACAGCAATGTGTTTGGATTTGTTTGATTGATATTGTGCAGCTTCCATTGAGTCCCACTGTATGTATATCACCACTGTTGTTTCCCTTTTATGCCTTTTTGTTTGTTTTGTATCTCAAGCGCTGTCCTGTATGAAGCTGGATTTCATGGCTGTGTTCAAGGCATTTGGAACTTCAGTTAAAAGTCTTTGATCAGAAGCACTCAACATCCAAAAACCGTAACATGTAATGTGTCTCTTTCCTTTTTAGTGTACATTGATGCTTTGACATTATGTCTCAGTTGGTATAGCCATCCTGATCAAACATGTTTTCTTCTTGAGAGAAACAATGAAAAGTCTTCTTCTGAGTGCTGTTTGTTTGTTGTTTGTTTGTTTGTTTGTTTGTTTGTAGATTATAGTCACACGACACTTTCGCATATAGGTGACTACTGGACCGATTTATACTGACACCAGCGGGCCAGTTGTTGGTAAAGGGGAAAATAATATGATCACACGTTGACCAATCCGGGATTCGAACCAGCGACCTTTCGGTTACTAGCAAGACGCTCTTACCAACTGAGCTACCCGGCCCCACTCTGAGTGCTGTTTGGAGGTGCTGTTTATTTATTTGCTTTTGGCATTTAGATAGCCTAAAGTTATAACAACTCTGCTTTTATCGATAGTAAATATAATCAAGTTTGTTCTTTGTTGCTTACTTCAGGGGAGGGTGGGATGAAGGTATGTCAACTATTGGCTATACAGCATCGTCGCCTTGGCAATGTGTGTTGGATGCTGTGGCCATTGACAAACACGCCATCACCCCTTTCACTGTCCTCTGGCGGTCACAGCTAGGTCACTTCAAAGTCACCCAGGACAAGTGAGTATTTTTGTTATTTTCAAAAACAAGGAATGATAATTGATGTTTGTTTCTTACCTAAAAAAAAAAGGACAGCTTGAACTATGGAAGGCATCTTAGGGTAATAACATTGGTCAGGGCAAGACATGTACAGGAGTTGTAAACTGAAAAGTAGGATAAGGATATTAGGATCCAACTTGGACATTTCTTTTGATGCTACCCAAGGCAGGTATAACTGCTAGGAAGCTATGTTTGAGAGAGTGCATAATACAGAATTCATAGTGACAACAAGTTGCACATGGAAATTACCCAGATCAGTAAAGTCACACATACATTCCTGCAGTAGGCAAGTATTATATTATTATGATTACTTGCGTAACTCTCTCCCATAAAAGCACATTATAATAACTCAGTAATATGGCAATATAAGACACTTAAAACGTCATTTGGCACCTGACAATTTAAGGGTTGTTAACAAGCCTTAGCAAGGATTTTAAATAAATTCTTCAATGTCAGTTGCAGTTTGTTTTGTTTGAGGATGTAGATTTCTTCTAACTTGCTGATATATTTTGTAGTGCTTGTTTCCAGAATGAAAAACATTAGTATATTTATCACTATTTGTTTTTCTCTACGGTTGTTTTTATGCTGTACCACTGCCTGGAAATAATACTATCATGCACATCTCGATATTTCTGGTCTCTGGTAGAACCGCAACACCTTTTGGTGATTATTTTTCTTCTTCCAGAAATGTATTTGAAGGCGATCTCTGCAGTAGCCCCTTGTTTCTTCGTCTCTCTTCAGAAGGTCATCTGACAGGTGACCTACATCTCTTTTTCCCTCCAATCAGAGCTGTCAATCTTGACCTTTTGACAGGGTAAGAATTGATGTTTGAGATTCTTTAGAAGAAAAAAACAAAAACAAAAACAATCAGTTGTAAAATAGAATGTAACTGAGTGAAATGATTTTGGTTTTGACAAAATGATTTAAAGTAAACTTTGAGAGAGAGAGAGAGAGAGAGAGACAGAGACAGAGAGAGAGAATGAGATGGGGGGGTGGGGGGGGGGGGGGGGTGACAGAGGAGGATAGGAGGTGGGTAAAATAAAATGATATATAAAGGAATATTGAGAAAATCCAATATGTGTGAGTATCATTAACATCATAATTCACAATCACGCCATATTTGCCCAGCAGTGTAGATGTTTGAAAGTCTGTTTTATTGGGGTGTATTGTGTTACAGAGATAATGGAATCAGTTTGTGCTTATTGCATTCCTTTTGCCACAGCAAACTGGTGCTTCCAAGCAGCCCTGGCCAGACGCTGGTGCAAAAATCGTTGATGACCAGCCGTTACACTTGGCCTAGAGGAGATGTTCCACTGGAAGTTCCTACCAATGCAGAGACATTAGTTTTTGACAGTAAGTCTATTGTTTAAATGAATTATTTAATTAATTAATGCCATATATTTTTTCTGTATTTTAAAGAATATTACTTTCATCTCTGTGTGCAAGTTCTTTGATCTATTGTTGTATGAAACGCTAAAATGTTGATTTTGAAATAAAAGGATAAAGTACTCCACAAAGTTCCATGAATGGTTGATCTGTGTTCACTGTTTCGGCAGGCAGGAAAAGTTGTTGCTTTAACTATTTGTCATTTACGAAATTAATTTACACTGAAAGCTGTTCTCTTTAAAAAAAAAAATTAAAAAAATCGATGCCAAAGGGCTAAATATAATTGAATACATTTATTTTCTGACTATAGATGGATCCTATGCATTGACGTGGGTTGAGTTGTACATTGGAGCTGATGGTCGTCAGGCACACGTTGCGATGCCAGCTGGATCCCACTGGATGGATGTGGATGCCCACGTGGTCAGTCTGCATTTGACCATGCCTAATGGACAGCGCACCAAGATCAGTCTCAAGCAGGCAGTTTTGAAAGCCAACAAAGAGGTATCAGTACTTTTTCTGTTTAACTCATTCAGGACTGAAGGGTATGACAAGACTGCTGCAAAAAAAATTAAGAGGTTTACATTAGTTTTAAATCTCAAGTGTGTTGTCTCGTCAGTGAGAAACTGATAGATAGAATGAGCTACCTCGCTTTACTGTCCGGCATGGTTTTGGAGATGATTCCAAGCAAAATGTCATGTAAAAAAACACTGACAACTGCTTTATAAGGTAAGACAGTCTATGTTCTTGAGTTTTGACACGGTGCAATGTTTTGTTACCCTGTTTGTTTACACATTCTCACATTCTCAGCTCTTATAATTTCTGTATCAAAAATATTTGTGGACACATTTTTAGAAAGAAACTAGGCAATTAAGAAATTTGAAGTAATCAAAGACAGGAATATGTCACAGCCCGCACAGTTTGTCACAGAATTATTTGTAATAATGACAGTCTTATGATAGTGAATTGTATTTGCAGAGACTTGAGGAAGCTATCAAAGAAACATTCAATGAGGTGAAAACAGCAGAACTTCTGGCGGCGCTGGACTATGCCTTTAAGCATAATCTTCAAGTGTCTTCAAAAGAGGTGATTTTTTTTCTCCATTTTAGTTCTCCAGTGGAAAAGGTCACCATCATCATCTTTACACCATCACCACTCCCATCATCGTCATCATTGGAGTCATCATCATAATCATTTTCACAAACATATTCATCATCATATTCCTCAAATTGTCGTCATCATCATTCCTATTGTCATTATCTTGGTCATGATCTTCCTCAGACATACAGGACATTTTCCTGTTTGTATCCGAAGTATCTCATACAGTTATTGTAAAAAGTATGATGACTGGGCTTTTTAATATATTTTCTAGTAGTATGTGAGGAGATAGTATAAGAATCATCACACAGGCCATTGGACAACACGATGACATGCTCACAGTGGTGAAGAAACGAAAACTCCGATGGTATGGCCATGTCACCAGAGCATCAGGCGTTGCAAAGACCATCCTGCAATGCATGGTGCAAGGAGGCAGAAGAAGAGGGAGACAGAAAAAGAGGTGGGAGGACAACATTCGAGACACTGACACAAGCCATGAGGGTTGCTGAGAACAGAGAAAGATGGAGTACGCTGGTTAAACAATCATCTGTGGTGCCCCAACAACCTTCGAGTTATGGGATAGGGTAGGATAGGATAGGAATATAAAATTAATCAGTAAAACAGACAAGACCAGTCAAAACGTGAGGCAAGACCAACTCTGCTTAGTAAACAAAGCTTAAGCCAGACTGTGCACCGATGCACACAACACGCTCACACGCATGCATGCATCGGCAAGGCTTGAATTCAAACTTTTAGACTATAAATGTCGACTCGCAGAAAACAAAATCCAGGTCCTAAGAAAAAGGTGTTCCACCTCCACTACGACTGAAAAGTTTCTGTAACTTTTATTCACAAGACAAGGGAACATAATTATTACCTAATAAGTTGTGCACGTTGCTTGCAGGAAGTGAGTGTGCTGGCTTCCACCCTTCAGCAACTCCACAAAGCCAAAGATGTTTTACCAGCACGGCGCAACAAGTACAGGCGCAGACGCAGGTTTTTCTTCCCTACAAAAAAGACTCGTTCAGATGCCAAATACAAACTGAACAGTCATAAAAGAGCGTCTCTCACTGTCAATGACTTTGTGAGCTTTGGCCATACTGTTTGTCTACTGCTGGTTCTCAACGATAAGCTGCAGGTCCTTGTGGTGAGTCATCTTTCCTTTCGGCATGGCTGTGTTTAACATTCAGAATGAAAAAACAAGAATACTTCACTGCCTTGAATGGATACTGCATGCCATTACTCATTCATAATTATTTTGATTGTGTTACGGCAGTTTTATTTCTGGGCAGCAGTTCATAAGAATGGTCGGCGTGAATTAATTTGTATGATTAATGTTATATGGAATATTTAATTCTTTATTTAATTTTTTGTTGTTGTTGTTCTGTGATGATACAAACTGTTTTGTTTTTATTTTTATTTTGTCTGGAATAATGAATGTAATGATCTCACAGAAGTATATTGAAGGTAGCTGAAAGCTTTCAATTCAGCAGTTAATAGCAATAATAATAATAATAATAATAATAATAATAATAATAATAATAATAATAATTTTTTGCACTTTATCTTTTTTATTTAAGAAAAATGTGAGTGCAAAGTTGTGTATGCGAATGCGTGGGCACATGCAGCAGCAGATTCACACCCTGGTTTGTATGATTAAAAAAATATATATTATCATTATTATTAAGAACGATCTAGTTGTTGCTTTGGTTTTTTTTGTTGGGTGGGGTAGGGTGTCTTCGACCCATTGCAAGTGTTCATGTTTTGCTTCTGTGTGTGTGTGTCTTTGGCAGTTTGTGGATACGCGTAGTCATGAAAAGTTTACCAAACCCGTCATCCATTTCTACACTATGCCCAGCCGAACCAATTACTCCTATCATAACCCAGTAAGTGGATCCAATTTAAGGGTGGTTGGCCGCCAAAGTCATACAGTTCCAGGCGCTGACATACTCTGCTTGATGCTGCATGCTGCTTGTATGACCTATGAGCTACCTAGGTAAGTTGAGTGAACGGAATATAAATATGTTTGACCCATCAGGTAGTATGCAACAGGTTTATGCTCATGCACAACATGTAAGCTCAGTTTTAAAACCCTTTTCCTTTAATTTATTTTCTTAAATGTTAACATTCCATAAGGTTGGGTTTTTTTATTCCTTAAACAAGATTGATTGACCAGATGCGGTTGGAGTAAAAGATTGGTTTGCTCATTAATACTCTTTACTCTTTTGAATAATAGTGTAAACTGAGGTTTAACCTGTGCACACATGCATTCCATCGCATGAATTGTGTAAAGATGCTCATGATCAAGATTCCACAGACACACGCCCTGCAAATGCTACATCATTGATTTCCCTTTGTCCTGGGCAGACACCCATGCTTTCCCTGGGTGACAAATATAATTTTAAAAATTCCAAATCCACGTTGCTTGGTTGGTCTACTATCATTTTGTATACAATATTTACATGGTCGCAAGGTATGGTTCCAATCCCTCCATGTGACTTGTTTAGTTTAACCTTGTATATTCAAATGGTCTGCAACAATTTAAGAATTAATAAATACACATAAAGGTGGTAGCTGGTACTAGAAGTACAAACCCTTTTTTTTCTATTCTACACATCAGTTCCTCATGATCAGGATGGT
This sequence comes from Oncomelania hupensis, assembly GCA_036898135.1. Classification (NCBI taxonomy): domain Eukaryota; kingdom Metazoa; phylum Mollusca; class Gastropoda; order Littorinimorpha; family Pomatiopsidae; genus Oncomelania; species Oncomelania hupensis. The sequence continues at coordinate 22,957,167 of CM072516.1, forward strand.
TTTATTATCCAGTTTAGCCAGAAAGATATTTCATTGTCTGAACATTATAGCTGAAGAGGTGAACATAATGTGATCTCTAGACATCATTCTATCAAAGTGAAGTGAAATATAGAACAGAGTAGGTACCATTAACAACAGCTGAAAACCTGATATGATACAAAGTCTGGAAAACAAAGACTGAATGGGGGAGTAATTAACTGCTTTCTTTAATTGTGCAGGTTTTTTGATCAAGCAGGAAGACAATTGGACCCAGTGGGGGTCAACCTCGATTTCCGAAACTGTCTTGCAGTCATAGGATCATCCGTCTACACTGTACACATCAACAGAAACCAGTCAGTTCTTTGATTGTCTTTATACATAGGCAGATATTTTAGAAGGTATTTGTGTCAGAGGCGTCACAAAAGCATCACACTCTTTCTTCAGAGGACATTACTCTTTTTTTCTTTTTTTTTAAAAACGTTTAAATCTCTTTCAAAGTGTGAATCATTATCAAACAGTGACCACCTGCAAAGAAAATACTATACAGCTTTGTGTCATTCACACTAACAATTCTCAATTGGGGGTAATGAAGATTTGTTGACTTCACTAGACTAAAATGTATAATGTTGTTAAATATATACAGTACTTGGTAAAGTTATGATGTCCTCAAATAACATCTCTGTTGTCTCTAAGGGATAAGAAAGCTAAACATCATTTATTCAATTAGTATGCTTGATAGCATTGTGTCAACAGCTTTGTTTTTCCTATTAGCAGCTGTTGCACACTTTGTTGATCCTGATGTGCATACTCAGAAATTTGTTGCAGCAATGTGCAGGTACCTCCTGCCCAAGAGTTTCCGCCTGTTGTTGAGATAAAATTTGAGCCTGATGTAATGCAAGGAAAGATTTTGAGGCACTCTGTTGGGAGCCAGCTTGAAATTCTGGACGTTAAACGAGTGGCAGACTGTTTGTTGCTGGTTACCGCCTTTGGACTGAGGCTAGTCAGCTGTGGATCATCTGGACTTGTTGACATCACACTTTGCCCTCCTGACCATGCCAGGTGGGTGAAACATTTCATAATGATTGTGATGATGATGGGAATGATTATGATGGCAACAATGGTGGCAGCATAGCGCTGATTGCTCGTTGTACTTTCATGTTAAAACACTTTTTGACGCACATGTGTGCATCAATGTGAGTATATTATATATTTGCCAAACAAAATTATTTTCTAGATTTAATTATATGTGAGACATAAGCCCTGAATAGTCCAAAAATAATGTTTGAACAAAATGTCTGTCTTTCTGGATAGGAAAACACTGCGCGCTCCATTTTGTATATAAAATGGTTTGAATAGGTCCCTTAAGGAGCATGCATTTGAGTCAGAGGGGATGTGCTCTTCTAGTTCATGCTATGTTGTTCAGAATGTCTATTTCCTATGTAGATTGCATTTGGTGTTCATGTTTTATACATGTCATCCTAAGAATGAACACTCTGTAATATCTTGAGACCAATATAATTTATTGTTCTTGTTTTGCAATCAGCTCTTGCCAGCTGCCGTTATCAGAGGACGGCCTGACTCTGATAGTTAAGCCTCAGCGAGGTGAGGTGGAAGATGTCGTCATGGTGACAGTACTCTCTGAAACAAAGGTCTCCTTGATGTCTGACGCCCTTGAGAAAACCCTTGTGGCTGTTGCAGTAAATGATTACCTTCTGCTACTCAGCATCCCTTCTACCCGAGTGTTAGTTTTGGTAGTTTTCTTTTGGCAAATGAGGGTTAAGGGAGGGGAGGAGAGAGAGGTGTAGAGAATGGCCGAGGTTAGAGCAGTACATATAGGTTCATCTAGTATGTTGTATTATTCTAGCATATGTTGTGTGCTTGTGTGTGTGTTTTGTTTGTGACCTTTTAGATCTTCAGTCTTTCAACGTCAGGTTGTCTAACTCAGTGTAAACTGAGAGAGTGTTGTCTTTCATAAAATGATTCCTCTTTAAAATTTAGTGAAATGTCCAGAAAGCTGTTGATTAGTTTCTTTGTGTTTTTGTTTTTTTTTTTAAATAAGAACAAATTAGTTGCTAACTTTTATTTCGTGTATGTACCCTGTGATGTTTTTATGCAGTTTGAGCAAATATTTTCTCAAATATGTGAGCTTTACAAAGCTAAATTATTGTTGTTATTATCAATGTTATTATTATTAATATGATTTATTTGTTATTATTATTATTATTATTATTATTATTATTATTATTATTATTATTATTATTATTATTATTATTATTATTATTATCACTACATGTACTACTACTACTACTACTACTACTACTACTACTACTACTACTACTATTATTTTAATTTTCCCTATTTATTTTTATTTATTTCATTGTTCTTATATAGTGTTTTTCTAGCTCAAGAGCTGCTCAAGGCTCAAGGTCGACACAGGCTCTAACACAAGATGCCGGAACCCCCCACTTGCAGCCTTTGGGTGCATAGACCGGTGCCCAGACAACTGAGCACAATCCTGGGCAAATGGGTATGGGGGAGACTGGACCTATAGTGCATGCTGGGTGTATTTGTGTAGCCGGAACTCACCCGTCTACAACATGAACATCAGGATCTTTTTAGTCCGTGCGATGGAATGCATGCGTGCTCAGACGAATAACAATAATAACAATAACAATTTATTTTGTATAGCTCAAAATCAGACACTGTGTTCGCTTGGACCAACGGCATAAACACACAGACCTCTGTTTATACTCTCATCTTCATCATCATTATCTTCATCATCATCATCATCATCATCATTATCATCATCATTATCATCGTCATCATCCTTATCATCATCATCATCATTATTATTTCAGGAGTCCATCCGTGCAGGACAGGGTAGTACAGATAGATTTCTGCGTAAAGGTCCCTGGTCATCCGACAGAAGCTTGCTTGGTTTCTCATATCAGTAAGTATTATTCTCTTGTTTGCTGCTTCAGTAGAGCAATGTGAGTTTATGTACTCACCCCCCACTCCTCCACGACAAAAAAATAAAATAAGTGAAGTAAAATAAAATCCAGATTTTTGCAAATCTGTGCTAAATAGTCCAAAAATGACATTTTAAAAAAGACAAATTTGTCCATCCATCTTTCTGTCCGCCTTCCGATGTCCGCCGTCTGGATGTGCAAAACTTGCAAGTGGATTAATGTCTCAGAACCTATTTCAGCTATCACAACCAAACTTGGTAAGATGGTGTATATGCATGATAAAATTATCAGTGAATTATAATTACTTCACTTCAAGGTCAAGGCCACAAAGTCAACAAATGTTATTCAAAAAATGGAAATTTTTCACAAAATTTCAATTTTTTTCTTATTAATATTAATTTATGACTCTTTGATGTATGATAATATAAATGAGACACACACATCCAGTGCACATTTGGTCAACCTCACTCTAAGTTCAAGGTTACTGGAGCTGTCCAAAGTCAGTATAGATATTTTAAAGTGACCTTGACCCTAAACTATGAGAGATATAAAAGTTCAAACTTGTTGTATTTAGACATGATAGATTGATATTTTTTATATTTTCCGTTTTTTGCCTTGATCTTGAAGGTCAAGGTCATTTTAGGCCTACTAAAAGTAAATTTTAAAAAAAGTAATCGTACAGTGGAATGACTCTATTTAACCCATATTTAACAACATTGGGTTATTTGATCATACACAAGCATGAGAGGTCATGTAAAAGGCAAGGTCATCCCAAGGTTAAGGTCACTGTGGTGTTTTTTTTTAGCATAATACAATTTTTGCTGTTATTTGATATTAAATGAATGTATTTGAGTCAGAGGTCAAGCTCATCATCTCAAGGTCAAGAGTATAGAAAGATCAAAAGTCAGTACTACTTTGCTTTTTAATGCCTCTGTTTCATTTTGTCTTTTTTTTCTGGGCAGTCATTTTCATGTTAAATATTGCAAGTTCCATAAGGAACATGAGAGTCATAGGGGCTTTTCCCTTCTAGTTTTGTTAAGCTGCGATACAAAAAGTTCTGTACATGTTGTTATGTATGGCTATGATAAAAGTTCTGTATGAATTTGTACTTTTCAGGGGAAGCAGAACTGCTGTGTGATTGTATTACTGGACTCATTTAGTGCTAGCAAATAGCAGTAATGTTAGTACTTCAAACATCTTCGTGTAAAATAGCTTTTCAGCGCATTACGTTATTTCATTTTGAACAAATATCATAATGGAGGCAATATTGGAATGTTTTGCATTGAGTTACATTGCATAACACTGTACTTTGTACTATTGCGCAGTGGGATTCTTGGTGAGCTCAACCTTCCACCGCCCCGGAACAAGTTCCTTTTACCGCGAGACAGTGACTCGAGTCAATCTTCAGGGGCAGATTACCTCACTCTTGCCTGGACTGGGGCCTGGGCCCAGAGGGTTCTTTCCCCTGCTGTTGTCTGACGTCTGGCATGTCTACATGAGAGATGGGCATGGTGGGATTATGGCCGTTACTTTGTAATGGATTTTAGCTTCAAAGTGCTTTCACCAAACAAACTAAAATCTTGTCCTAAGGTTAGCCAACCTGACATTTGCTCAATGTTGCTCTTTGCAATTGATGGACTAGATGAAATGGCATCAGTGGCTTATGCAGTTTCTTACCTGATGCACATTTCATAGGTTGAGACTGAAAGGCATGAGACTGGAATTCTCCTGAACAGCTCTACCAACTAGCAGCTGTATTATGTTCCGATATACCACCACTTGTTATGACGTGGAAAACATACCATCACAGTCCATATTTTTTGTAATTTACACATCATGTTTTGTCAAGCTAAGATCTGTCCATTGGTAAAAGTCCGGAGAAGGAGACTTTCCTCCAAAATATTCAATTAAAAAAATATATATATTGATTGTGTGCTTGCGTGTTATAGTTTAGCTCTTTAACATTTTGTGATGCAAGCTTTGATTGTTAGTTCCGAAGACACTGCACTGCATGTTAGTGTGAACAGTTTTATGTTGCAATGGGGATGGTGATCATGTAGACTTGTGAGATGAACTGACAGCACTCTCAGCTCACACATAAGTTGATTATTTATAAAATGGTCTTCTACATTCAAACAGATTTCGGCCCTGTTTATTAAGCTCATAAGGAATTGAAGTTATACAGAGGAGGACGAGGGGGGGGGGGGGGGCACAGTGGGCACGTGCCCCCTCCCATGGGCGACCAAAAAAAAAAAAGGGAAGAAATAAAATGGAAGGAAAAAAAAATGAGAAGAAAAAAAAAGGGAAACACACACACACACACACACACACACACACACACACACACACACACACACACAAATAATAATAATACAAAAATTTTAAAATGTGGAAAGAAGAAAAGCGTGCCCCCCTTCCCCACTAGTCCATCCACCTGTTCAGGGTCCTCATTGGCCCTCGGGCACGCATTCAAGAACTTAACAAGCAGGCTCTGTACTTACACTGCGCATCTCATTGCTTGAACCTTTGTGTTGTTCATGCCTGCAGAATTCTAGAAGTGAAGAACATGTTTGGAGTCCTGAAAGAAGTGTCCCTGTTCTTCTCTCTTTCTCCAAAATGACAGAGAAAGTTTGAACATGTGGTGGAGTCAGCCCAAGTAGAAAGCAAGAGGAGAAAACTGGTTGACCTGTGTAAAACACGGTGGGCCGAGAGGCACTCTGCCTTTGAAACTTTCGCCGAACTCTTCCCTGTGCTCTATGACTGCCTTGGCCAGATGGTGTAGGAGAACACAGATTGGGACAGTGAAACGCTCACCAAAGCTGGAGGGTTTTTGCACGCTTTCCAGTCCGGTGACTTTCTGGTTGCTTTTGTCGTCACCAAAAAATGCCTGCAAGTTCTCCGTCCACTGACTTTGAAACTTCAGCAAAAAGCAAAGGATGTTGTGGCTGCGTACGGAGAAATAAGCGCAGTGACGACAACAGTTAAGGGATTCAGGAATGACGTCATTGCAACCTTCAGCAGCTGGTTTCAGGAAGCAAGTCGGATGGCAGCAACAGCCGACTCTGATCTGTGCAGACCAAGGGGTGCAGAACGACAGACATGTCGGAGTAACCCGCCAGCAGAGACAACTGAAGATTACTTCCGCAGGTCCATAGGTATCCCGTTTTTGGATCACCTCATCGCCCAGCTGGACTCTCGCTTCACCACCGGCTCTGAAATTGCTGTTGACGGGCTTGGTCTTGTACCCTCGTGCATCGTGCAAGGCAGGAACGGGCCAGTGGCAGGTTTTCGGAAGGTACCCGAGGGTATCGAGCGACTTGCCAGTCTATGGCAAGCAGATCTGCCAAGTTTTCATGAGCTGGACACCGAGTACATCCGATGGATGCACAAGTGGGAGAGCGCTGATGCAGGGGCCGTTCCTGATACTGTGCCCAAGACTATCAGAGCATGCAATGTGGATTTTTTCCCGAACAATCACGTGCTACTGACCCTTTTGTGCACTCTTCCGATCACAACAGCTGAATGTGAAAGAACTATCGGCGGCATCAGGACGCTGAAATCCTATCTGAGATCAACGATATGAGACCAGGCTCAACAGGCTCGTTCTAATGAGGGCTCACCGACACATCACAGTGGACATTGACGATGTCGTAGAACGGTTTGCGGGAAGATACCGCACCATCATGGCTCTTCAACCTCGCAATATGCTGAACGCCTGAGAAAGTAAGTGTTCTAGCTGTGGGCCAATGTGTAAATCTTTTTTTTTTTTTCTTTTTTTTTCTCACAACTAATTTCTAATTGTACGCGAAACACGCACGTGTTGATCTCTCTCTCTCTCTTTCTTTCTCTCTCTCTTTCTCTCTCTCTCTCTCTCTCTCTCTCTCTCTCTCTCTCTCACACACACACACACACACATCAAAAACCACACTCATGTCAACCTTTCTTTTACTGTGTTTGAGTGCAAGCACAAATCTGTATACCGGGAAAAAAAAATTTAAAAAATGGCAGTGCCACCCTCCGGGCATTTACTCTGCTCCGCCCCTGTTATACTATCAATGTTGTTGTTGTTAATGCTGTTCCAGCTTTTGTGACTTCTTAGTCTGTGAACCAGATGATTTTGTGTACTTTGTCTCCTTCTGGAGATACTTTGATGTAGTGGGGAATCAGAATGAGCCAAAAGTCACTCTCTCTGTCGGTTGGTCTGTCTATCTGTTGTTCCGTTACACTCCGGGATATCAAGAACTATGGAACCGATTTTGTCCAGACTTCATTGGGAACATTACCTGGATTAAGGATTGATCGGCTTTTTGTGTCATCATATTTGTCCTATCTCAAAGGTATAAATATCACTGGGTGCAACTGCAATTCTTTGCTAAAGACATGCATTTCAGAGCACTGAAAGTGCACTCGGCTACAAATAAAAATAATTTTATTCAACTGAACTGATTTGTTTTCTTCTATTGGCTGTTGTTTTGTGTGTGTATTTAACTGTGTGTGTTTGTGTGTTTAGGTGTCTGGAAATACATTTGAATGTCTTGTCATCTTGTTATTTTAATTCTTTACTTTATTTCTGTTAGTTACTTTTTGATTCGCATGCATAGTAATGTAAATCTATGTACGCACCCCTCCAAAACATGTTCTCAAGATTTTTGCAAATCTGTCCAAGGCGAATCCTAAATAGTCCAAAAATAACATTTGTAAAAAAGTGTCGGTCTGTCTGTCCAGTCTGGTGTCCTTTGTCTGCAGTCCGTCTGTACAAAACTTGCAAATGGCTTAATAGCTCAGGACCTATTTAATATATCGCACCCAAACTTTGTAGGATGATGTTTATCCATGAGCATTTATGATCTGTGAATGAATGACTTAGCTTTAAGGTCAAGGTCTCCAAATCAACAAACATTAATAAAAAAATTTAAAAAAAAACTACTTTAAAAAAAAACAACACTAAATTTATAAATTTTACTTTTTTCCTAAGTTGGTAATATTAATTGAACTTAGAATTATTTGATGCATTATAGACATCAATGAGACACACATACTGTGCAAATTTGGTTAACTGGAGCTGTTCAGAGTCAAAGTATAGGTACTTTGAAGTGACCTTGACCCTAAACTATGAGAGATATAAAGTCCAAGCTTGTTGTATTTAGAGATGTTAGATTGATCTTTCGAACTCATATATGTTCCGTTTGTGCATTGATCTTGAAGGTCAAGGTCATTTTAGGCTTTGAAAAAACATTAAGGTCAAGAGCATTGAAAGATCAAAGTTGGTGCTATGCATTTTATTGCCACTGTTTCGGTTTGTTTTTTCTGGGTACTCATTTTCATGTTAAATAAAGAGCATGTGAGTCATATGGGCTTTGCCCTTCTAGTTTTTCAGTGTACTAACAATGTTCAACTTTGCTTTGATTGGTCAATTAAAGCTTGGTGTATTCTTCAAGAATAGTATTAAGGTAAGATTTACCTAAATTATACCAACATTTATCTGTCAATGTTGATTCATTACAAAGTTATGGACTATAGAGTAAAGCAAATTTAACTCCTGGGAGCCATATTACGGCAATATTAAGGTTTAACAATCTGATTTGGAATCTGTGAGTGACTGAGTGGATGCATGTGTATATATATATATATATGCTTTAATTAAATGTTAAAAGAAAAACACTCGGTTTATGATTCAAACCGCAATCGAAACTTACGCTGTAAATTGTGTATATACTGTACTAGTACTACTTAACACTACTACTACCACTGTGGATGCTATACAAGCTTTTTCTCCTCAGTCAGACTCAAAAGTGTGGGTATCTGTATTGACATCTAAATACCCGAGTGTTACGCACATTCCTACTCGAGAGGCTGCAATTTGAAGAAGGAAAGGACATTAATTGTGTAGTTTTTAATTGTTAGACTGACTGCATACAGTGCTATTGTTGAGGCAGAGAGAAAACTGGAGTACTAAGAGATACATCTTGATGGCCTAGTCATAAGCCTCATACCTACAACCTTCATGCTGCAATGGAGACTTGTTCTTTACACCAGCCTCACAGGGGACACCCCCCTTTGTTTGCTCAAAAATTAGAAGTTATTTGTAAAATTATTTAAATCTAGCAAATCTCGCAAGGGAGTGTTATACAAATACAGAACTTTGTGGCATCGTATGTGTTACTATGTTTTATCAGCTATTTTTATTGTAAGGTTAGTAAGTGTCACACTTCTACACGTATTTCCAAACTATTACACTGCTTGTATGCAAGAAGACTATGAATTGGCTGTTTTCATCATGTTACATTTCACACATTCATTTTTCCATAACAAATGTTCAAATGTCTGTGCACTAGAGATATTGACAGTGCAATGATTTGTACCTGCTCAGAAAAAAAAAAAAAAAAAAAAAACATCACTGGGAATACCCGTTGCTATTTATATATATATATTTTTTAAGCATGTGACCTCCTGAGTAGGCCTACATTGTAAACAACTGCATGGTTTTTGGGACCTGGCATTTGTGCACAAGTGTTCCAACAGTGAAGAGTTTGTGTCAGAGGAATCATCACAAGCGTTTTTCTGTAGGTCAGTGCCTTACTATTTTTGTTAACACTTATTTCTTAAGCAGCATTTCACAATTGAATGGATTAAGTTTTTTTTTGTTATTGTAGCCTACTCAAAGTTTCTTTTTTTTTTTAAATCTTCTTATTCAAATCATATGGTTTATAATTAATTACTATAATTATATGCTATTTGATATTTCATACTGATGGTTGATTAAACTGACTTCTTGACAGTATAATGTCCTGTAATGCATAACGTTTACGTGGCTACACATATAATTTGAAATGCATCATATTTTCATTTGTTTCATGTGTGTGGGCACAAGTAATCTTTTTCTACTTATGTCAACTTTTTTTTAATGTGTGTGACATTCTGCATTGATTCGCAGGTCAATAGCCTGTTTTGTATGTATTTGTAAAAGATACACATGCATGTTTAGCAAAGAAACTATCAATAAAATAATTATTTGGGCTTGTTATGCTGAATTATAATTTTGTTGGCTGTGATCATTTGATCAGTATGATCAGTTAACTGCCACACTGAGTAGCAGAGATTGGACAAGGTCTGGATCGAGGCGAACATAATTAAGCCTCGGTCAGTCTCCCTTACACAGTGTGTGTTCCTGCATGGGTGTCAGTGGGTTCCTTCCCCTTCTCTCCTCTTCTCCCTCTCTAGCATATCTTTTTTCTGTTGTTTGATAAAAGTGTGTGTGCTTGTCCCATTTAAAAAGCATGTTGCACATAGTTTAAAAAACCAAACACACACAACATACAATTGTATATTTTGATAAAGTACTGACGTACGTACGGTACCTTAAAGATTTTACCACATTTCTCGCACTAATTGTAGCTTACACTAGTTTTAAAGGCTGCATAGTATTATTATGCATAGGTGGTATCTTGTCTGAAACACGTTCATGAACGAGTGAGTGTTTGGTTTTTCTTTCGTGGATTCTACGTGGCATTAATATATTATACAACGTAAATGTTATACATGTACAATCGAGTGATAGATGGGATGACAGATGATCCTTTCAGAATACAGAATCCATCATAGTCCCCATAAGCATTAACAAGGAGATTTTTTTTCATGCACTGAACATCAGCATATAAAAATTCAAAACAACGAAATTAAATTGTAATAGCAACATACAATTGAAAATACATAATGGTGATGATATTTACAGTGATTAAAACTTGTATACAGTGACACTATCATACACACACACACCACACACACGTACCTATGCACATATTGCTTCCATTTGCTTCCACTTACTCTTACATCTCATACATTTGACATAAAAATACAATTCTTCTGCCAAGTGCCCCTCAGAATCAGACCATCTGAAATAAATCTAAATCTAAACCTAGATCAATCAATGATGCTGAAATGTGAATTTCATCATCCTTGGCACAGTGCCATCTGTTTCTCTCGCCTTGTTCCAATATTTACTTATGCAGCTACGGGCATGCAAATAATGTAAAACCATTCATTGAGTGGCTGTCTCTGTGCCAGAAAAATGAATATGAATACACTATTGCTTCAAGCGCAACAATTGTATTTAATTTTAAAGCACACCAATAGTAATTTCCATTGAGATTTAATTTTAATGGTAAATAATGTTTTCCAAAATATGAACACTTTATATACAGGTCGATCATGTTATATATTTTTTTAATGTTGTATTAACACAATCATTAATTTAACAAGAGTTTACAACACCAATAACCCCCATCCCTCCTCCTCCCCCACCCCACCCCACCGCACACAAAATAAACAAATATATAAAAATTATTTAATTGAACAAAATTAACAACGAATGTTAAATGTATGCTTCTATAGATTAATGTCCCCAAATACGATGACAAAGTCACTATTTATAATAAATACGTTGTTTTACTAATGTGCTTCCTGGTAGGAAGCATATAGAGATAAATAATGTTAGCTAACCTTCTTTGATATGGGGGTCGTATAACTCAAGGACACATTCAGGCTAGCTGTTTCTACTAATGGAAAAGTTCTTGAGCCTTGAACTGCTTTAACCCTCCCTTGTGAGGTCAAGCTGTGGTGGGGAACAAGAGGGTTTCCCTTTCCACATCTATTGTCGTTTGCTCATGCATACAAGGGGTAATAGACGAAAGAGGGAGAAGGCCTCATCTAGTCTCAACCATGCTGTCTGTTGCTCATGGTGAAGATCTTGTGCATACAGCATAGCCAAGACTAAACGAACTAAAGGACCTATCCTCAAGGGCCTAGAGATCTGCTAGTTTTAATTAAGCCATGTGGATTTGTCATGCAGACACTATGGTGTTAGAAAGTTGGAAAGTGTGGATACATGTAAGTGGTGGGAGAGGGGGAGTGAGGGGTGTAGGGTGAGGGGGATCAAGAGAGAGAGAGATAGAGTGTGTGTGTGTGATACAGCATAGCTGAGACTAAACATGGCCTTCTCTCCCTCTTGAGAGAGGAAGACCTCGATTGTTTATAGTCTCAGCCATGTACGCTCTGTGTGTGTATGTGCATGTGTGTGTATGTGTGTGTATGTGTGAAGGATCTAGATTATTTTAGTTACCCTTGCGCAGAATAGTTCTGAGGACAAATTTACTGTGCTAGCAGTATGAAAACAGATTGTGGTGGGAAGTTGGATGGGTTAGGGAATGGCTCGAAGCAGTTGGGGAGAAAAGGAGTGGTGATGATGGTAGTGGTGGCATACCACGATTTTATGTGTGTGAGTGTGCATGAGAGAGACAGAGAGAAACCGAGAGAGAGACAGACATTTACAGAGGCAGAGAGAAGCACAGAGAAAGAAACAAAGAGAGAAAATTAAGGGGAGTATGTTGGGGAGAGGGGGGAAATGGATGCATTAGGAAGTGAAGACCTGCCATAGTGGATTGAAAATGAAAGTTAAAGGAGGACAAAATATACACACAAATGCGCTGTGAACACTCCTTTGGATGTAGAGTTTTTCTTTGTTGTGTGCAGTTTTTTTTTTTACATTTATTCAAATCAATAACATACACCTACAGTTTGATAATTGAGGAAGTCAAATTCAAAACAGCTACAATAAGATAAAGAAGGGTGAAATAATATATTAGACCATGTCACATTTTGTGGTCAAGAACCCTGTATAGTAGCTATATTATTATTTGTAGACAAGTCACATGTACTCAGGAAGTCAACACTCAAGCAAGCTGTAACATGCAATGCAAAGGCGCCTGTATTTGGACATGCGAGTGCCTATGCGCATGAGGCTTCTCTCTTCTCCGGGTATCATTTATTATTTAGGCATAGGCAATCACATGTCCAGTACAATGCTACTTGTAAACAAGAAATGCTCTTGAGCATATTATAAATCGCAGTAATTATTTTTGGGGTGAACTGTTGGACTATAAAAATAATTTAGTTCACTTAATTAGTTTTCAAAGTATCTAGTTATAATGACTTTAATCCTCCTCCCACCCCCCACCCCATTCCAGAAATAAGTCTGCCATATATTGTATCTATTACAAATATTGAAATATGAAATAAGTTTAAAAAAATTATAGTTGTACAGCATCAACACTCTTTTAGGCCCCCCACCCGTTCCCTTAATCCCCTCCCAGTTGTCCCCCAGCATGCATAATATGCCTGTGCTCTTAAAGTAAGATAATACGACGAATAAAGTGATATAATTTATTTATAAGAAAAATAAACAGAAGATAATTCATTTATAATAAGAATAAAGCATGATATTTCAATTAGAAGAATAAAGCGAGATAGTTCATTTATAAGACGAATTAAGTAAGATAATTCATTTATTTAAAAGTGGTCCTGATTCGGCTCTTGGCAGTCCGCTGGACCCTATAAGCACTGGGTATCTATTTATTTAAAAAATAAACAAAAGATAATTCATTTATAAGAAGAATAAACAGAAGAATATAAAATAAGATTATAAAAATAATAAACTGAGACCATCATAATTATAGTAACCATAGGCAAACATCTTTACAAGACTACAGAATACAGAATCCTTTATTGTTGCCACAAACATTAAAAGCAACTTTTTAGTGCATATACAAATTCAAAACAATTAAACTAAATTATTATAGCTACATAAAATTGAAAATGAATAACGATATTGATATTTACAGTGATTAAAACATGTCGTCAACATGACACTATCACATACAGAGGATAAATATTATCCTCCATGCACACATATTCACACCCACACACCTGTCAATAGAAATGAAAATCCTCAGAAAGTATATTAGTCTAACTGAACTAGCAGTGGTATAGTAAGTATATAACTTTAGTCTTTAACACGTAGAATACTTTTACCCTTTTACCTTTACGTAGAAATATATTCAGCTAATATTATTAGGGACTTAGCAGGGTCCACGCAGCTTTTAAAACAATAAGTATTGTTTTGGTAATTTTTTTTAAAGTCTTGTTGGACTGTTAATTCTGTTAATAGTTGTTCGGATGCTTAATCATTCGACTGTACAACTGTAAATTAAAATAGTTCTTAAAATCAGAGTTCAAACTTATGTCGGAGTCTCCCTATGTGTTATGGTAGGTCTTTTGTCCCAGGCAGTTTTCACATTTGAAGAGTGAAGAATAACTTTAGGTTTAGAACATATTTTACATTACTCTGTTATACATAATTAGTCTAATTATGTTATAAATGCATGCTTAATGTGGCAACCATTGTAATCGACACTGTATAACTGCCATTAACTATTGCACTTCAGTCTTGAACTATCAACCATGACTTGTCACATTTCAATAAAGACTACAATGGAGTCAGCATTCTTCCACTAATTAATTAAGTCAGCCATATCAATAGCTAGTGACTACTACTTTTTCTGTAACAGTTGTATATGAAATCTGTGAAGATACGCGTACATCTGTGACAGAATAGATCGATATAAAAACTATATGGAAATGTCTGAAGTAGAAAAAGTCAATTTGTGTTAATTTATATCTGCACTTAAGACCATCAACTTGAATTACACTTGTTATCCTCTTATCTTTTTTTCCACTGAGTAATGGGTATTGTCCCTATTACGGTTGCTTACCACAGGACTGTATTGTTATCAGGAACAAAATGGAAAGCCTGTTTCCACTAAACAGGTGAACGTAATGCTAGCTGATCAGTTTTAGAGATCTATCAAATATAGGCTTTGTATGGGCCTATACCCTCAACAGCCTCAGGTCAGCATCACTTTTAGGGTGACTGGCCCTATAAATAATATTAGCAGCAAACTGATAGAGGAAAAATCACACTTCATTACAAAGACTGGCTGAGGCTTACAAACGTCGCCTCTCCAACAGAAACTTATGGGGGGAGGCAAAATTAATGTATATTGTGCATATAGTTATCTGACAATTATATAGTAATCACCGATCAATCTTTATTATTATTGAGGATTTTTATAGCGCACTTATCTCGCCATACTTGACCAGACTCTAGGCGCTGGCCGATACAGGATCTAACTCAAACTGCCCGAGTCACCCACCCGCAGTCTTTGGGTGCATGGTCTGATGCCCGGACAACTGAGCACTATCCTGGCCAGCCAGGGATGGGGGAGAAGAACCAAGTGCATGCTGGGTGTGTTCTTGTTACCGGCACTCACCCGTCTAGGACATGAGCGTCAGGATCTTTAAAGTTCGTTATGATGGAATGTATGCGACACACAGACTAGACCTCGGTTTATACTCTCATCCGAAGGAGTAGGAAACGGGAGTAAAGTGTCTTTCCCAGGGACACAACACAATGGCCCGGACAGGGCTCGAAACCGGGACCTTCAGATCCGCAAGCCAAAGCACTACCATTAGAGTGGCCTCGTGGCGCAGTGGATTAGTCGCCGGTTTCCTATGCTGAAGGTCGCGGGTTCGATTCCCGCAAGGGGTAAACGTATGTGACTTAGTTACGAAACTATTGAGGTCACTGAGGGTTTTCTCCTGACACTCCGGTTTCCTCCCTCCCTTCAATAATGGTACTGAATGCAGTCAATATAAAATTTCAAAAATAAAAATTCGATTTTCTTTCCGTCTTTCAATAGCGATCTCCCTGCCTTTACACCACCTGTTTGAGTGATGGATGTGTATTTGTTGTGTGTGTGAGGGTGGATGAGACAGGTGAGCGCGTATGTTGGTACAGATCGCCGCGCTTTGAGCCTGATTGATTTGGGGAAAGGAGTGTATATAGCATCCAGTATTATTATTATTATTATTATTTTTATTATTATTCATTAGACCACCGTGCCTTTAGCTGACATTAACAGTCCATAGTTATGAAATATGTATATTTTATATGTAACTGGTCTGATTTTTTTGTCATCTCAGTTTTAATTTTATGATTGTTTTCCTATCCTATCCTATCCCATAACTCAGAGGTCGTAGGGGCACCAAAGATGATCGTTTAACCAACGTACTCCATCTTTCTCTGTCCTCAGCAACCCTGATGGTTTCGCTCAGTGTCAAACCAGTCCATTCTCGAATGTTGTCCTCCCACCTCTTTTTTGGTCTCCCTCTTCTTCTACCTCCTTGCACTGTGCCTTGCAGGAGGGTCTTGATTGTTTTTTCACTACACTCTTCTTCTTTACTTCTGCATTAATATGTGTGTATTACTGTTAAGGTTGACTCAGTAGTGTAGTGGTTTTGACACACCCTATAGCAATTGTTTTACATTAAGCAACATCGGGAAGGGTTAGTACTTGGATGGGTGACCATGCTTAATAAGCAACCACCTCAGGACATAAATAAGATTGAAAAAGCACACGACACCCCCAGTCCACCCAGCTGTGAATGGGTACCTGGATCTGTTTAGAACCTGGGAAGGAAAAGTGGCGATGGAGAGGAGATAAGCACCTCACTGAGCTGGCATAGAAAAAATGGAAGTTTCAATGGCTTCCCTCCCCAACGACCGAACGGTTACCTTTACCTTTTATTACTGTTTATGTATGTGTTTGTGGGGAGTGTCTGTAGGTGTGAGGGGGGGGGGGGTGGATGTGTGTTAAAGAGTTTAAGTCTTATTTTATTTTTTCCCTCACAGGATTACCTTATTCTGCAGGATTTTAATACTTTGACACAAATATTAAAGTTGATACTTTTTCATTACCAGGGAGCTAATGGTGGACCAAGCGAACTTCCCCAGACAGCCCACTCACAACCCTCAACCAGCTGCTGATCATCTGCAGCAGAACTTCATATCCATCCCCAATGGCTCTGCTGATCAGCTTACAAACAGCCAGACTAACAGTAACTTGCTGTCCACGCCACGTTTGCCTAACAACTATGGCAATGATTTTACCACCACCATGCTGGCTGCTAACATGCAGAATCAAAACACCCAGGCACAGGTGGTTCAATTGCTGGAAGCAAGAGTACAGGAAATGCAGGCAGCCCTTTTTCCAGGCAGCGCTACTCAGGAAACCCATCCTGTCCAGGAAAGCCAGCTTGTCACAGAGAGAGCATCAAGCGATGCTTCGCTAGATGCCAGGCGTCAAGAATCAGCACAGCTGTATAGCCCTCCGGACGTCAGGATGTTTGTGCCAGACACCGAAGGCATGAGGAGTGTGGAGTATCAGATGACAAGATCAAGCCCTCTCCTTCCTGCCCACCGCAGCAGCATCCACTCTCAAGACACCGGGGACGGTGGAAGTCTGGTGACCAGCCTGACGACATCTCCCACGGGAGAGTGGGCCCAATTGCATGAGGTCAACCAACCCACTTTCCCAGACAACCAGAAGATGGATGTATTGTGGAATAGTCTGTCTCAGTGTCAAAATACATTGTATGAAAAAGACCAGCTTTTGAAGATGGCCTACTGTATAAATCACTCTCTACTTCTCCAACGAGACGTTGACAAGCTCAAGATAATGAAGTTGGAGCAAGAGAACCAAGCAATTGTGATAGAGGTAGAAATGTGCTTTGAACTTGTTTGTAATATATGAAATGCATTACATAGGTACCAATTCTATTATTTATATTACTAAGTAAATCAAAGAAAGATAAACTGATAATCTAAGTATTTTTGTATATTTTATTTATTTCCTGTTGAAATATAAATACAAATGGCTTTTCAAAATAAGTTCAAAGTTTTAAATATTACCACTGCTGAAAATCGAAATGTTGCAGAAGAGAGGCATGGACAAAAAGCTGAAGGAGAAAGATGATGAAATCAAGCATCTGCGGGCAGAACTGCGACAGCTGCAGTCTCAGACCGGTACACTGGGCTCCCCAAACAGCCAGCTGTCTCTGCGTTCTGGAATCAAGCGTGGCCGATTCTCTCTTACACATCATGCTTTTGAGTGCACCAACTGCAAGAAGGTGTTTGAGTCCAACGAAGCAGCAATGAATACAGCCTGTGGTTTCCATCCTCGCTCTGCTTGTGATGTTCCACAGCAGATGGCCATCAAGGTCAGAATTTGAATTTTAAACTGTTTAACTAACAAATATTCTTGATGTGAACTATTCGGTTCTCATGCAAGTGGAATTTAAAAACTCAAAGGGCAAGAGAACTATATACTTTTCATAACTAATTATAATACTTTCTATTCTATCATATCCCGTAACTCGAAAGTCATTGGGCCACCACAAATGGGCGTTTGTTTAACCAGCATACTCCATCTTTCTCAGTCCTCAGCCACCCTCATGGCTTCGCTCAGAGTCAAGCCAGTACATTCTCGAATGTTGTCCTCCCACCTCTTTTTCTGTCTCTCTTCTTCTGCCTCCTTTGCAAGGTCTGATGCTCTGGTGATATGGCCATACCATCGGAGTTTCTGTTTCTTCTGGCTTGCGTGATGGTCTGTCGGACTTAGTCATTGGTGATGTGATGGGTATAGGAAATGCCCAGACGTTTTCTGTAGCACCTCATCTCCATGCTTTGTATTCTTCGTTGTAGGTCTGCTGTGAGGGTCCTTGTTTTGCAAGAGTATAGGAAGATGGAGATGATAAGGGAGTGCAGCAATCTTACCTGGAGTGTAGACTGATGGTCCTGTCTTTTGCCAAATGGACTTCAACCTTGTCAGGGCAACAGTTGTTTGGAGTCCGCTGGACCTAAAGCAATAATCTTGTATTGTATTGTAACAGTTGTTTGTGCTATCCTGGAGAAAGCTTCCTGTCTGATACAATTGCTCCTAAATATTTGAAGCTGTGCACCATGTTGGCCTTGGACTTTGATAATAATAATACAACAATTTATATAGCACACAGTATCACCCCACATATCTCAAAGTCCATCGCGATTTATGGCGCCTCTTTTATACCTCACCTGGATTGGATAACATCCCTTTATCTCACAGGAATCGATTATATTGGTGCCAATTTGTATACTTCACCCAAATAACATCCCTTCATCTCACAAGGACGAAATCATATTTTTAAGGCTTTTGCCATAAATCTTACAGAGTACTTCAGCTGCATTTTGCAATTTGTGAACCTATGTTTGGGACTCAAAAGTGATAAGGGGTTGTGTATGTATTTGTGTGTATGGGTTTATGTGTGTACTGTAATCTGGTAGGTCATAAGCAAGATTATAATTTCGGACTTTTGATTTCTTTTAGTAGGAAGGAAATGATATTGCATGGATTTTTTAAAAATATGTATTTATTTATTTCTATTTGTAAAGGTATGTGATGCTGGAGGTGAAAAAGCGAAGCAACACTACTGGCCATGCTGTCAAAAGATTGACACCAAAACTCCGCCAGCTTGCTTCTTCGGTACCCACTCTCTCAGAATGGTCAGCTAGTCATGCAGGTCTATCCTGATCTAGGAAGCATACATTTGTAGACAGAAATGAATAGCATTGCATAGTTTGGCTATGGGCTAACTAACAGCCTTGGACCCTTAACCGTTCGGACGTTAAAAGTCATAAACTCCATGTTAGTTATCAAACAAAATGTTCCTTCAGTGTTTTGATCTGTAGTGAATTTGTTTCTGTAATATAACTATTGCTGGGAAATAAAATACTTCTGTAGCAGTCATAATTATGACCGAGTTATGGCAGTATATATTCTTCTCAGGTGGTGATGTCAAAGACTACGAATGTATATTCAGTCTCTGGCGATATGTCTAACTAGCATTCTCGATAGCCCCCAAATAAGCCATCGGTCATTCATTGATGATTCTAGATCAATTTGTATTACCCATAGCCCCCAAATAAGCCATCGGTCATTCATTCTGGATCAATTTGTAATAAGTGGCGTGATAAATATTTGCTTGTTATTTTTCACTTCTGCCTTATCTGTTATTGGTCTATTTGTACTTATACATTATTGTGACATAATTATTATCTTTGTACCAAAACACTAGCAATAAGGCTTTCTGAAAATTGGAACATGGAAAACCTTTGGTTTCTGTGAAGCTTTATGTTTGTTGCTTGCATATAATTGTGGATATTTGTACATATTTATTGCCACATTTTAATGTCTTCTGTAAGTTTTGTCACATAAATGCTTCTGAAATAATTATTTGGATTTTAAACAAACAAAAAAATCATGTATTGCTTGCTGATATGAACTCCATATTTTTTCTTTGATTATAATTTTTTCATTATTGTCTGTTTTCAGTTGAAAATATTGTGGAAAAGCAACAAAACAAGACAAAGAAAAACGCTTTAGTTTCTTTTTCCAAACATGGATTATATATATATATATATATATATATATATATATATATATATATATATATATATATATATATATATATATATATATATATATATATATATATATATATAAAGACTTATTCATCTTTTATTACCATCCAAGAATTAGTCCCTTCACATCAAATTGTGCACTTTTAAGTCAAACCATTAAGCTTTAAAGAAAACCTTGCTGTTTTGTTGTTGTACGGCTTGTGGTACAAAATGTAACGTTACCTTTTTGGCCTTTGACATTTTGCATATCTCTGGCTGTTATTCGCTTGTTTAAGCAGTACAAATGCATTTTTTAAAATTTCGTCCAAATGAGTGTTGTTAAATTATATTATCCTTCCACCTCCCTCTTTGTCTTCCCAGCTTGATTGCGCTTTGAAGTAATGGGGATCCTTGCCCGCATGACTTGTTGCAAAACTTCATCATGGTGATCCTACATTTATTTGCCAAGAATATAGTTCCTGTAGTGTGCTTGTACCAAAAGCATGCCTTTGCTTTTGACAATGCAGCAGCATCAAATCATATGATTAATTTACCATGAAGATGGTAAAATTATGAGCATTTTCCGTCAATGTTGTTTTGCTATTTGGAATAAGCTTTATTTGACTGTAGGATAGATATTTCACATGCTTACACTTACAATTATTTTTGTTTAGACCCAGGGTCATGTGGTAAAGGTCAACTATCTGCTGATACTTTTTAGGTATGTTTTATGTGTGTAGACTTTAGTATATAAGTTTAACCAGAGTACACACCAGTTCACAATCAGACTGTTTTCCTTTTGTTGAGCGTGAACCCTTTGAAATAGAGCACAAACCCAAAGAAAGAGCACAACGTATATATTTTAAAATACAGCTATTCTCATTAGAAATTGACAGACGCACATGGAATGGTAATTTTGTCAATAGTGTAACTGAGGTCCACATTTTCATTAAAATAAGCCAGAAAGATTGTTCCTGAATTAGTGTTTTTTCTCCTCAGCAATAGTATATTATATACAAGCTTTCTTTCCTCAGTTTTAACATTATTTTTAGTTTAAACTTTTTAAACGCATTTATGAATTTCTGGGATTATTGTAATGTATGCTGTAGCATTACAAGATGCACAGCCACAGAATGTTCATAACATAATAGAATGCGTAACGAAGCATGGCAAGGCTACCAAGAGCCTTTAACACTCAAGTTATTGCTCAACTTGTGTTTTATAAACCGAAACACATTTTTATACTACCCATTAAAACTAAAATACATAATCACAATAAGATTTTAAGACTGAGATTCGGACAATATATGTGTGTTAATGTATAATTCGAATGAACATTTGCTCAAATGTAATTGTTTAGTAACAGATCTCAACCTAGCACAACATGGCAGCTAAATTTATATGAGAAGGTGAAGCATGCGGGAAGGAAGGGGATTCTGATGTAGGTGTATATATATATATATATAATTCTCATGAAAATTTGCCCAAATGATTCTATAGATTAGAAAATGAACATCAGTGACCGAGTATCAGCAGATGGTGCAATATATAAACTTTTCTGAAAATATTTATATACAATATATACAGTTGTATTTAATTAGATATATCTCAAAGTATTATTTAAAAAATTCACCCACACCGTCTGTGATTTAAATATTTGTCATATAATATATCATTGAATGTGTTTTGATTTTAATACTTTTTCAGTGGCTTATATATAGCCCTTGTTTTGAACATTTGCCAAAATCTGTCGATAGAATCTGCAAAAAAATCACAACTGCATTATCAAGTGGTGGTAGGAGGTGAAGTTACAACCAAATAAACTAATTTAGTTACTGTATGGGATTAAATATAGTACTACAAAACATGTAACATACGTCTTTTAAAAGCCACATGTTTTCTGTTCGAAATCCAATTTGGTGACTAGTTGAACAATTTTATAATCAAATTCACAAGCACACGATCAAAACTCAATGGGTAACAAAAATCAAGGTGTATGAACTTGCATACATCTATTTACATAATCAAAACGGTTGCTAAAATTTAACAGGTATTAAACAATGAAAGTTATTTATCGCATGTAGTTTTATTTTCTTTCTGTCTCTTCGCGGTGTTCATATTTCCTACACTGCATTTGTGTTCATTTTTTGGTTGTTCCACTGATATTTTTACATTTTGAAAATACAAGGGCTAGGAATTAGGGAGTAAAGTTTTAATGAAAGGGGACAATGTTGCGATTTAAAAAAATTCTGTATTGACATTTTTGTCCTTTTAGCCATTTTTTTAACAGACACAGATACGAGTTGACACTTTTAAAGAAACAATGAATAGAGTTTACACTATGTAATGCTGTGAAGATTTTTCTTTTTAATGATTGTAATTTAAACACTACAATAAACTGTAGTAATTTGGTGTGTGTTTTCTTTTTTGTATGAGCGTGTGGAGTATGGTCATTCTTTAAAATACTTCTAAGAACATGGTAAATAACTTGTATCAGAGGTATCTTTTATTGGCAAATCTTGAAAAAAATGACAGCAAAAAAAGTAAACTGTACAATTGTCAAACTTTGTTTTCATTTTCACATCATTCAAACCATGAGTGAATGACAAAATATTAAAATTGATTAGTTTACAACAAGCACATTTACCTGTAAAAATAGCATGAAAATCCATCACATATAAAATAAAGGTACAAAAGAAGTAGTACTTTCCACACTCACACTCTGACACACACACAAACAAAAAACCAAATGCAACCAATTTAGAGTCCACTGTTTGCTATTCTTTAATTTTATCACTACAAAAAAAGTGTGCAGGACAACCAAATGATCAATGTATGTCAAGGTTTTTAGGAAGGTTGAATTTTATTGTGATCTATCATACAAAAACAATACTTTGTTTATAGATTACAACAAGTGTACTGAATGTAACAACACGCTGTTTACAGCCAAAAATCCCTTCCACAAATATAAATATGTTCAATGCCTGTACAGAGTCCATAACGAAGACTATCTATCTACCAAATCGACTAAATACAACGCCCCCATTTCATTCTACTCTGGTATTATTAGATACCCAACCACCTGTAGGGACATGAATGAAGATGACATCTTTCAGTAAAACAGATCATAGTGTTGGCAAACCACTAAAAGGACAAATAAATAAATAATAATGAATAAACATTTTTTTTGTGCTCAATTAAAAATAAAACAAATAGACACCATGAAAATAATTACATCTACAAATTGAAGACAATGCCAACACTGCTGGTTCCGTTTCACAATTGTGTTGGTCTTCTCTTGCTGCTCTATTTGGATCCATTCTAAGTCCATTCTTCCTGAACAATAACTTGCAGGCCATGGAATCCAGTCTTGGTACAAAGCTCTTTGCAATGAATTCAAACAAAGAACACAATGAATAAAACACAACAAAATCACATCAACTGAAACAATATGACCACAAATCCACACAACCTTATTTGAAAGGTGGGAGAAGCAGACTAGATGAATTACGAATGAGCTTACATTTAGCACCAGCACTGTCCGATTACACACAGCAGATTAGCAGCAGATTGTCATCAACAACTTTCACACAAACTCAAATATAATGGTAGGATCACAGTTCTGAGCGATTTTTTTTTTAGCTTCGATGACTGACTTAACTCAACTCAAATCCTGCACCAGCCTCGATAGCGTACAGCAGCTTTGTCCTCAAAGTGTTCTCGTCTGTGAACTCTGGCAGCTTTAGCAGGTTCATACATGTACTTGCTGTGGGCAGGCGGTTAGGTTCGTTGCCTGCATTGTGGATGCAAAATGCAGGATACAGGTCCTGTTCCAAAAAAAAACATTAGAACACCCTTCAATACAGAGTAATAATTTGGGAGGGAAAAAAAGAAAGAAGTTAGTTCTTCAGCATTATGGTTCTTTTGTAAAGTCTAAAGTTTAAGAAGAAAAACAATCTTGTCTGGGACAGCAAGCTAATGACATGTGTAGGAACTGATCCTGCTCTGGTTTAGTTGAGATAATGAGGAGATGATTGGTGCTTGCATAGCACATTTCTTCTTTCTTCCTCTGAGCTTCATTCAACTTGGCACTTAAAATCTGGCCGGTAAATCAGATTTGCATACAGTATATAGAAATTAACCAACAGATCTATACATTAAAATAACACAGAGAAAACCTGTCAGCTCTCACCTTGAAGCCTAAAAGCGGAGGTCTGGAACAACTGGTGACAAACTTGAGCAACTGCCGTTTCTGCTTGTCGGTGAACTGAGCTACTACATCCCACAACATAGTAATCACCGGGTGACTGTCAGTGAAACCACCTGCACACCACCACACAGCAAAAGTATAATATACAAATAAATCTAAATAGTGCTTAGTAAGATGTCAGTGAAACAAAGTGACATGTGTATTTGTCACAAGAGTTCTCAATAACATGATGACTCAAACAATAGTGCATGGCCAAGTGGGAAGAAGAGGCAATAATAACATGAAGGAAAAGAAAACAACTGCTTGCTTGACCAAATGAACAAGGACACCAGAATGGCGGAGATAAAACTTCAGATATATTCACATTATAACAGGCATGCCTATCCTCAATTTAAGTTTCAGTATTTGCTGTTTCAAATTTCAGTATTACTATTACGATTTCCATATTTACTTTTACTATCTACATGTGTTGTTTTTGCACTCATCCTTTTTGATGTTATGCGAAAATCCAGTAATAGATTGATTTGCTGCCACAATCTTCTTTTTCTTCTCCAAAGCCTCGTAATTGCTGATAATATGCTGTGGGCCTTCCACGTGCCACTTTATGTCATTCATACCACTGGTTGGCACAAATTGTACTTTTGAGTCGGTGCTGCCGCGAATAACGAAAGGATACTTTTCCGAATATGAGGCAAGATATGTCTGCCCCTTGGGCCATTTCTTTGAAGAATCAATCACTTAGCCATTTGTTTGGACGCCATGTTTTGAATTCTGTTTCACGAGCACGGATCTTCACTGTGACTGCGCAAAAACTGGTTCGGCAAACTTTGGTGCCTCTACTGGAAATTTTGATGCCACGTGTCTCTAATGCGACTGCGCATTGCGGCATTAAACCGTGTTCGGCTGTCTTCGGAAAAACGTCACGCGGTGTATTACCACAGGCCAACGAGTTTGATTTTTTTTCCCCCAATGTGGTTTTTATTTATTTCCGGAACAGGAAACAAGTATCCGTATTTTCCGTAGCGCTTGCCGAGTTTTTCAAATTTCTGGAAAAAATACCTGCATTATAACAGGATGTGTAGTATTAATCTGTCTTGACAGACTATCTTAACCAGGATGCATAATATACCTGAATAGTTGGTGTGCCTCCTGAGGTCATTGATGTCGATAGGGATGGCAGCCCCAGAGACAAGTACCTGCAGCTCCTGACTGCTGAACATCTGCAGCCAGTCCAGCTTGATCACGTCCGCCATGCCTTCACGAAAACTGGCACAGTGCTGTCTGATCTACAACATCACCAAGCACATTAGAAGCCATACCGAGAACTTTTAGTACAACCTGAAATTGTACAGGTGAAGATAATGCTTCAGAAAGACGGGAATATATATAGTAAAAGATATATACCTGTCTGTTGAGGAAATAGTCTGCCATGAGATGAACGTACTCGATTCGGTTGTCTTTGGTAACTGCAATATGCTTTCCTCCTGGTTTCAGCTCCTCAACCTGAGAAATAAAGGACAAGGTGATTACTGGGGGGTTTGTCATATAAGTTCTTAAGCTGCTGTGTGCAGTAAATCATACTCTGGCTTACCACAAAACAAAACAAAATTTTTTAAATACATCCTATTTTATACTAGCAGCTTGCCAGCGCATGAGTGGGACTATCTGGCTGTCATTACAAATGGGAATGAACCTAACTGTTTCAAGAAAATTTGCAGTCAAATACATTTGCAAAATCTACTGATATGTACTCTAGCAACAACACAAAACATCAAGGAAAAAGAAAGGAAAACATTGTGCGAGAAAGACACTCTCTCTCACTCTTATTGCAATACACCCTTCATATCAACAGTGAGAGAACTGAATCAGAGAGTTGAGAAAGAATGACACCCAAGAGTCTCTCTAAGTGGATAGTACCACCAAAGGCTATAATGGCGGACCTTGGCTCTCTATCATAAAAAAAAAATCGCTTGTAAAAAGAAGGTATGTGCGAACAGTACAGCCAAAACAGCGAATGCTAAAAGAAATTGGGCATTGAAATCTGTCATTGTTAATTGATACAGCATTTCAAAAGCTACAACACACACACACACCAAGTTACTTTGTATTGTATTGTATTGTTTTAGCTTTTGTATCATAACCATTGTCCTACCTTTGTTTCACCAAAATCGTCTACCACAACTGTAAAATCTAGGCCCAAATCTGACACATCACCATCATAGTTCTTCAGGTACAGCAGGTTTCTGAAAAAAAAAAATCAATTATTGATATTGGTGTAAACAAAAGTAATTACTATAACAATTAAAAATACTCTCATGGTCTTCTCTCTCTCTCCCTTCATCAAACATGCAATATATCTTGAATTGGATGAAATATTAAATAGGATTGAGTTTGAGTTGGGGAATGTGAACACCGCAACCAATAAATCAGATAGTAGGGTGCTGAAAGCACTTGCCCAATTGTGAGTTAACATCCTTGTACCTGTAGCTGACTTACCTGAAGGAGTGACCTGTTTATTGCCCTTAACTCGTACTATTTTCAATGGCTTTTTCAAGTTTCACCAATTGGCAAAGTTGTCACTTTTTGTGAAAGTTGTTTACAGACTAGTGTGATATGCTGCAGTTGAGTAACTCTGCCCTAGTTACTAGCCTGGTGGGCGAGTTACAATTTCTGGCTTTTAGCATCCCTGGACTGCTTTAGCTTCATGCCCGAACTACCACACAAAACCTACACTTTCACTACAGGTTCTGGTCCTACACGCAAAACACAACACAAAGGTCTTTAGAATTTAGAATGATGTCACTCACTTGTACATGATGGGATCCATCGACTGGAGGTGGTGAATGTCAAGGTTGGCAGAATGCTGGGAGAGGATCTTGGCCAGGAAAAATGAGGCGAAAGGCAACTCCACTAACATGTTTTCCAACAATGCCTTAAAAACAACAATAAACAGTTACAGACATAGCTAGGATAGCCACACATCACACATAATGCAAATACAATGAAGGGATACTCTTCAAATCTCTGAACTTTGTTGAGATAATGCAGAGGTCACAAAATACATTATACTTATTTCTTACATAATACTGTCCTAGAACTTGTTTACACAACTTCTACAATGAGAGATAATAACATGCCTGAATAAAGTTAAACACTTTGTTGGCTCAACATTCTCTTAAAGTTTAACAGATACATACAGGTGTATGTGCTTTGCAGATAAACTAATAGATCTGTTACATTTCTAATCCATTTATTGCTTCACTACAATAAAGTGACTATTATCCTAATCCATTTATTGCTTCACTACAATAAAGTGACTATTATCCTAATCCATTTATTGCTTCACTACAATAAAGTGAGTATTAAAGAATGCATCAAGCAGACATGTCAGAATTCTAATTCCAGCCAAACTGAAGAATTAACAGTACCAATTCCATCAATTTACCTTGCCCAGCATACGTCCCAGGAAGAAGAAATGCTTCTTGAAGTCAGCCATCAGCACACTGGCTTGTGGGTTTGGGTACAGCAGTCTGTCCACCGTGTTCTTGAAGAAGCCTCTGTTAGGGTCAAAACCAGCCTTGAGCAGCTCAGACAGAAACTCCCTAAAAATGCCACCACCGTCAATTCCTGCCTCATCCAGTCCTGCGGCATTCACCAGCTGCACACGCATCTTCAGCTTCAGGTTTGGCTCTGACAAACACACCAATTAAAATTATGTCTTTGTATTTGCGTAAACTGCTGCTCCTGTTGGCAGCAGGTGTACCACCTTTTAATCAGAAAACTTCAAGTACTAGTTTAGCATCATCAATACTGCCATACCACTTTTCTATTTTAACCTAAAACAACAGCCTACCATTTTCAGGGGAAAGTTTCTCAAAGGCATCCTCATAGATGAAGGGCCTTCTGATCATGACATTGATGGTAGGGCCCAAATTAAAGGTTGAGTTGCCCTGGTGTTCTTCCTTTTCTCCTTGAACCAATCGCTGAAGGATCTGAAATGCAACACAACTTATATACACCATTATGTACAAGCATAAACACTGAAGAAATTTTACCCACAGTGATCTCAATTCCTTAATTATTAAATAAATACTTGAACATTTACTTCATTCACATTTTGCTAAACACATACTGATTCCATTCGTAACGAATGTGGTTTACGGAACCACTGATATGTTGAGGCACAGCGAACATTGATTGGCATGCAGACAGCAGCCTTTCCACTTGCTCAGACAGAAGAGGGCAACAAGTGCCCCCTTGATGGTTGATATAAGCCACCATTGTAGCATTGTCCGAATGAACTAACAGCTGTGGCCTTGGGGCAGAAAGAGGCACCCCTTCTGACAACCAAAGGAGCCATCGCCTCCCTAAGGGAAATATACCAAACCGTGTACGGGTGCTCTCAAACTGGAAACGGATGTGCGACTTGGTCCACCTGTACCAGTAGTTTCTGGTTTGGAGGCAGGCCAGGGCTAACCGCAGTACCAGAAGTGAAAATCGCGAGTGACTCTATCCAGGACACTGCAAATCCGGAAGCGAGCGGGCCCAACGGCCCTATCAGAGTCTGAAGGCTGGCCACTTTGTTCATTGCCAAGGGTGCTGAACCAATCTATCAACTGCATCGCTAAGATTAGTTATTTTCAGTGGAACGGAGTCAGAAAGAGATGAAATGAATCGCTCTTCCTGACTTGTAGCAGTGCATTCGAGAGAAGCATTCTCCAGTTTCTGGCCCATGTCTCCCTGGACCAGAAACGGTCTTGCGGCCACCCCAGCTGTAGCTGCAAGACTTATGTTCTGGCAACCAGCTGGAACGAAGAAACGGACATAGACATGGACGATCATAGCTGCTTGGCCACCTTCAGCATCTCTTGGATGTTGGCGTTGGACATTTCCAGCCCCGGAAGGGACACCTCTCTCCCCTCCGAAAAGCTTACTGCAACAAGCTTTGGACTGGCTTGCGCCGGCAAGAAAACCAGAGGCGACCGCTGCTCGGAAACCTTTGAGCCTGAAGACACCTTCAGTGCCTTGACAAACTGGAAGACCTGTCAACAGAAGACACAGATAACAAACGCGCCAAAGTAGAAGAGGACTTTGCCTTCTTGCCGCGCAGTGACAGCAGGAAACAGAGCAAGGGCCGAGCTGCTGAGTTGGGGAAAGGCGCTCTGCCATAGCGCAAGATAAATCGAGGAACACCAAGCTCTCTGAGGCAAAAAAACAAACAAACTCGGTAACAAAACTAAACCTCAGCTTAACCAGAAGCAAGGGACTAAATAGGAAAACTGGATCAAAATGTCAAAAAACAAACAACCAAGAGCCCAAAGGGTCAGAGAAAAAGACACAAAACTACCGAAAAGGCAAAGTGTCAGAGACTGTGGTAAGCAAGAAAAGACCTGATTTAGCAGCACTGGCTGTGAGCTGCAGTTATCGGTTTGCATGCTTAGCATGGGTTTTGAGTGGAGGGAAGGGAAGCTACTCTGTAACTTTACTTAAAATTTCAACTTCATTTGTTGAGGGCGGTTACTAAGTCATGGTCAGTATGTGCAATTAATATGCAGGTTACTGACCTTGACCCTTTCCTCAAAGGACACAA
This sequence comes from Oncomelania hupensis, assembly GCA_036898135.1. Lineage (NCBI taxonomy): Eukaryota > Metazoa > Mollusca > Gastropoda > Littorinimorpha > Pomatiopsidae > Oncomelania > Oncomelania hupensis. Next base: position 22,987,085 of record CM072516.1, read on the forward strand.
CAAATGGGAGCTCAGTCAGGATGATCAGGTTGCGGACTTCTCGGTTAGCAAGAGGTGGCCTGTCGTCTTCTGTTAGACATAATAATAAACACATTATGACCACAAACGGTAGTAACACAAACTAAAGAGGGAGTTCAAATGCAGCTATCTCACCCATGAACACTGCTGTTGTATATATCTTCCATAGGGAAAGTTTACCAACGAACATTGCTATTGCATTTCATTTCCTACAGAACACTAACGAACATGGTCATTATGGATCTTAAAATGAACAAACGTTTAAAATAACAAAAGTCAACAGTTCAATTTGCATAAAAATTACCCCCAACCCCTCATTTCCCTCTCAAAAAAAAAATTCTACTGAAGGCTACGCATGAATTACAAATATATATTAACATTGCACCAATTTTACATACAAAACTGAGACAAAAAAAACGTATGTTACCTATGCTCATCCTGGTGAGAGGTTTATGTGCAGCAAACGGCCGACGAATGAACATGGCATTAGGTGCCTTGTAGATCTGTGATGGCTGCAACCATATACAAATACAGTGCTGCCATTTAGAAAACAATCAAAAAATTCTTTGAACAGTGGCTCTGATAACACTCAAGCTATCACCATTAGTAACAACAAGAACACTAGTAAGACTAAAGACACAACAAACAAAACCAAAAAAACTAGAAGGGCAAAGCCCATATGACTCAAATGCTCCTTATGGAACTGGCAATATTTAACATGAAAATGAGTGCTCAGAAAAAATCAAAATGAAATGGTGGCATAAAAAATGCAAAGTAATACCGACATTGTTTTTTTTGTGGGTTTTTTGGTGCTCTTGAGATGACATTGACCTCCAGCCCAAATTACACTATGTATTGTAGTATCAAATAAACTACAGCAAAAGTTGTATTAACAAAAAAAAATGTTGACCTTGGGATGACCTTGATCTTCAGTGACCATGACCTTGGGATGACCTTGACTTTAATGTGATCGCATGTATGATCAAATAACCCAATGTTTTGCATACTATGGATTAAATATACAGCCATTCCCTGTACAATAAACTATTTTTTTAAATGTTTTTGCAAGATCTAAAATGATCTTGGTCTTCAAGATCAACACAAAAATGGAACAAATATGAAAGATCAATCTATGATCTCTAACGACAACAAGTTTGGACTTATATATTTCTTTTAGTTTAGGGTCAAGGTCACTTCAAAGTATCTTTACTGACTTTGGACAGCTCCAGTGACCTTGACTTAGGAGTGAGGTTGACCAAATTTGCACAGTATATGTGTCTTGAGATCTACATGTATCAAAGAATCATAAGTTCAATATTAATAACTGAGAAAAAAAAAAAGTGAAATTGAATGGAAAATTGTCTTTTTTTTTAAAACTAACTAACATTTTATGGCCCTGTGACCTTGACCTTGAAGTGAAGTAATTCATTCACTGATCATTTATAAGGTCTCAGGGGTATACACCAGCTTACCAAGTTAGGTTGTGATAGTTATATAGGTTCAAATAGGTTTTGAAATATTACTCCACTTGCAAATTTTGCATGTCCAGATGGACAGACAGATGGACACAAATTTTTTGTGTAATATCATTTTTGAACTATTTAGGACACACAGATTTTGTTTGGGGTGAGTACATAGACTCACAATGCTATGCATGGGAGTCAAAAAGTCATAATGTTAAAGTGTTCAATTGGTTTTCAAAATCTGTTCATATGCAAAGATTTTCCAGGGTTGCCTTTAGCACAGGTACACCAAACTAGTGTTCTGCAGTGTGGTTAAAGCGATACAGCAAGTACATTTCTGAGTCACAATATAATACAATACAATATAACTTTATTGTCCGATGTTCACCACATACAGAAATTTGTCTTTGGCTCGTCGTCCGCAAGAAGCATGCAACATATCCATTTTATATACACAACCAGCAGAGACATTCATTTCTAATGGCACAGCAGCAACCTTAAATTCCAATCAAATACAAACATTCACACAACCCTACATCAATAATAACTAATAATTTTACATTCACGCAGAAAAAGCACACACACACACACACACAAAATAATCCATCCAGTTCCATCCAGATTGTGGCCAGTAGCTTGTGCAGCTATTTGAGCAGGTAAGTGTGCTAAAAAAACAAAACCCCAATGATAACAAATTACATGAACCAGCATGACAAACAGTATAATAAGTAGCCTAGAATTACTCATTTGGATAACTGCAAAATCAACTGTAGAATGATATTACCTTATCAGCCTGCACTGAGACGTGAGGAGCCAACCAATGCCCTGGCACGCAGAAAGGACGGCGGCTGTCACGGTTGTAGATCTGACGCACTAAAGTTGAAATCACCTGTACACACAAAATACACAAGACCCAATTTAATACATTAAAGCATACAAACAAAGTAATTTTGCACACAAATCAAAGGGACTCTCAATATAGAATTTTAATGTCCTGCCACTTTTCTTAATTTTTTCAGTCCTAACAACAATTGAAAAACAACCTCCAGAACTAAAAGTTGAATTCACCTGTACTCATAAAATACATTACACCCAATTTAATACATTAAAGCACACAAATCAAAGGAACTCTCAATAAGGGTTTTAATGTCCTGCCACATTTTTTAACTTTGTTGTTGTTAAAAAACAACCTCCAGAACTAAAACATTTATTTTTGAGAATATTTGCTGTTTTATGCACACATAATGTAAAACAAAGACCACGAAAGCAGCAGTGAAGAAAACAAAATCCACATGAGTCTCACTTCTACTGCGTCTTTTTTAAATTTGATTTTGTACGCAAGATACAATTCTGGGGACTCAACTTATGAACAGTCACATTCTCTCTTAGAAGATAGTTTTTCTTCTTAAAAGCTGTTTCTGTACCATTGGTAACAACAGTTTTCCTTTTTATTGAGCATAAACCTTTGTTGACTTGACTTGAACCACCACCAGTAACATCAACAACATAATTATTGAGCACAAACCTTGAAGAGATGGGCCCACAGCTGTGTCTCTTTTTCATCGTCCTCTTCTGTGGCCTGCTTTCTCTTGATACCTGTTTTCTGCAGTGCCTGCCTGTAGTCCTCATTGATGGTAAATTTAGCGTCAGGATGTGCCAGCTCGATGATGCCTAAGCATGCATTACGCAATGCCAGGCTCATGGGGATGATCTCCCGAAGTGTGAATGGCATGCTGGAGCTTTCCTCTAAGAACAAAAAACATTTTTCATAAAGGCATATTTGTTACTCTTATTAAAACTTTCTCAGGACAAAAAGAACAGTGCCTCATAAATTATCCTACACAAACAATAGCTCTGAAACATTAGGCAAATGTTTTTGACCCCGAGTTAAAAGCAACTGGTATATATTTCCAAAGAGCAAGGTTATGCTGAAAACATAAAAGCTAATATGAATTTGCATTTACTTTACCTCTGTTGTCACCATGGAAGTCCGCATCATGCAGTGTGAGCAGAGAGTAGGAAAACATGGCACAGAATGTAGATAAAAGGGGAACAATTCTTTGAACATCTCGGTCCGCTATAGGCAGACCACTGGACAGCATTAGAAGCAATGGGTTACTGGACCTGAAAGAAGAAGAATAGTATGCTCTCTTTCATTGTCATGCATTAACTTCATTTTAATTTCAATTGTTAGTACCACAATAAACATTACAAGTCCATGAATCCATCTTTGCATACATACCTACCTTTCACTGCAGTTTCATAAGTTAGTAGTAAAGCTCTATCCCATTACTTGAAAGTTGTTGGAGCACCACAAATAATCGTTTAAACAGTATACTCCATCTTTCTGTGTCCTCAGCAACCCTCATGGCTTTGCAAAGTGTTAAACCAGTCCATACTTGAATGTTGTCTTCCCAACTCTTTTTCTGTCTCCCTCTTCTTCTGCATCCTTACACCGTGCCTTGCAGGATGGCCTTTGCAAGGCATGATGCTCAGGTGAGGTGGCCATACCATCGGAGTTTCTGTTTCTTCACCACTGTGAAAATGTCATTATGTTGTCCAATGGCTTGTGTGGTGGTTTGTCGGACTTCGCCGTTGATTATGTGCTGGGTATAGAAAATGCCCAGAAGTCTTCTGTAGCACCTCATCTCCACGCTTTGTATTCTTTGTTGTAGGTCTGCTGTGAGGGTCCATGTTTCGCAAGAGTATAAAAGATGGAGATGACAAGGGAGCGCAGCAGCCTTACCTTGGTGTAGACTGATGGTCTTGTCTTTCCAAATGGGCTTCAACCTTGTCAGGGCAAAAGTTGTTTGTGCTATTCTGGAGAGAACTTCCTGTCAGGACCCATTGTCTGATACAACAGGCACTGTTCTTAAAAGGCTTAAACAATAAACAAGCGACTTACTTCCCTTGTCTGTGAGAGCCAGCAGTTTGAACAGGTGGGCGAACGCATAGTTTGGTGCGTGAATGTACGAAATTGCAAAATCCTCTCAGGAATCCTCTTTGAGGCAAATCCATCTGACCACGACAAGAATCGTCTTGGATTGACTTTGAAACAATAAAACCGGTTAATCCGAAGCTTTTTATCTATGAACTAACTTCCCGTCTTGCACATATGATGCTTATCGGTATTTTATTATTTTGAAATAATTGTTATATAGTGCTTTTCAATTCAAGAGCTGCTCAAGGCGCTGGCTGATACAGGATCTAACTCAAGACGCCTGAAGTGCCCACTTACTGCCAAGGGCACACAGTGTGATGCCCAGATGACTGAGCACAATCTTAGGCCAGAAGGGAAAACCATACACTGAAACAAACATCGTACTAATAGCAGATGGCCAATGCTCACAGCCAATGTTTATGTCTGGGCCACTGGGAATCGAACCCTCAACCTTTGTAACATGAGCTTGCTGTTCTACCAACTGGGCTATCCCACATTCGACAGGCAGCTGACTATCACGCTCATTGTTCAGACCTGAATCACGTACTTTATTCTGATTTTATTTTGATTAAATCCCATTAAATGGGGTTGGATGAAATCCCAAATAAACTCACAACTGACAGAGTAACTTGAAGTGAGCTGTGTTACTGTTAATATCAACGAAAAATCGAATACAAATCAAATGCTTTAATAAAATTAAAATATTTGTAACCACATTCCATCTACTTTCATGCTTCCATAAATACCTGGCTAAACATTAACACCGACCTTGCTGCAAATGTACGTCCAGCATTTGATGGTTTTCAAACTCAAGTTACAAAACAAAACAAAAAAAAAGAATAGAAGGAAACAAAATGTTACTCCCAGTTGTTCGGTCAGTCATCCATATGCCTTGATCCATTTCAGGTACTGACCTAGGTGATTTTATTATACTTTCCAGGCTTGACAAATAGAATAAACTGTACATATTTCAGGATATTTCTAATCAGCTTTGAATGTTCCCATGCACAACTCTTTATTGTCTGTACCTTTTGTACAAGGAAGAATATAGCCAAGTTGCCAAATTTGTTCTACAAACCAAGAGAGGTAACTCTAACGAGCAAGGACTAGGAATCGACCTATTGTTCCTAAATATTTGAAGCTGTGCTGTGTTGAGGGATTAGCCTTGGACTCCAATGTCTGTGCTGATGCCATTGGTGTTGTTGGTCACCATTTTGGTATTCTCTGCACTTATTTTCATTCCAAAGGCTCCGGAAGTGGTGTCAAGCCTCTGTACCAGCTGTTCAAGTTCTTGTTCCTCTCCAGCCAATCCATCAATGTCATCCACAAAACGGAAGTAGATTGCTCTACCCCATATGCTGACTGTGCCTTCATGATCTGCAAGGGCATCTGACATGATGTGCTCCAGAAAGATGTTGAAGAGTGTTGGAGAGAGAAGGCATGCTTGACGCACACAGATTGTTGTTCAGTTCCCAATGGTGCTGTTGTGGAGGACTGCACTGGTAGCCTTGCCATACAGGCTTTTGATAACTTCAATAATGTTGGGGCTGATGTTGTATACTCTCATTGTTGTCCATAGAGCTACACGCCAAACTGTAAATCACTTCCTTTAAGTCTACAAACACATGATATAAGCTGCCCTGAATCCAGCATTTTCTTCAGTTATGATTTGTTCAGCATTTATGATCAAATAACCCAATGTTGTTGCATACCATGGGCTGAAACCCTAAGCTCTATATAAGAAGGGTTAAACAAATACATAAATAAATAAAGTGGGTCTGAGCTTGAACAAAACAACAACAAAACTATGTACAGATGGATCAGGAGATAAACCAGAAATAAATTCACTGACATACAAACGTAACAAAGGCAGGAACCAGTGCAGTAAGAAAGAGAAAATGGTACACCCACCCTGTGACAGTTTGCATGGACACAGTTGTGCAGGTGTGCCACAACATCCGCATGTAATCCGTGTTGAAGGCCAAGGTGTACAGCAACCTGTTAAAATCGCACAATACCAATAGCTATGAGAGCAAAGCCCCTATTACTCACGTGCTCCTCATGGAACTTGCAATGTTTAACATGAAAATGACTGCCCAGAAAAAAACACAAAATGAAACTGGCATTAAAATGCAAAGTAATACCGACTTTGATCTTACTATGCTCTTGACCTTAAGATGACCTTAACCCTTGGCTTCAAATACACTCATGCAATATCAAATAAACTACAGCAATAGTTATATTATGCCAAAAAATACAGTGACCTTGGGATGACCTTGACATTCAGTGACCTTGACCTTGGGATGACCTTTACCTTCACGTGACCTCTCATAATAATGTATGATCAAATAACCCAATGTTGGTACATACTATGGGTTAAATAAAGCCATTCCACTGAATGATGGCCTATTTTTTGTATAGTTTTGCAAGACCTATAATGACCTTGACCTTCAAGATCAAGGCAAAAATGGAAAATACATGAAAGATCAATCTATCATCTTTAAATACAACAAGTTTGAACTTTATGTCTCTCGTAATTTAAGGTCAAGGTCACTTCAAAGTACCTATACTGTGGACAGCTCCAGCAGACAACAGGAAGTCGTTTCATCACATCTCATGAGAATGAGACTCGGCCTAGGCTATTCGTGAGATTTCAATATGGCGAATACAGAGCATGTCGGTACTCAGCTAGGAAAAAGAAAATGCACAGTGTTAACTCTTGAGCATCCTATCCAATTATTGCCAGCAAGACTGCATCTGCACCCAAATTGGCAAGATATTCTCTTGCTAACATCCTTCCAGAAGCTGCAGAATTCATGTCCAGTTTTTATTCAGAAAATAAGCAGAGAGTTTTAAAATCTAAAAGTTGTATTCCCCAGGGAAAAATCTCTTCTTTTTTCAAACCATGTGACAGAGCTTAGAAAGACAAAGATTTCGTTTTACACCATGCTTGAAAGATTATTCAAAATTCAGTTGTATTATCTCAAGTTTTTTTTTTTAAACTGTTTTATATGTGTTATGCATGCAGTAAAAACATTTAATTACACTTTAAATCATTAATTGATTAGTTTTGTTAAAAACGTGTAAAGAACTTGTAAAACTATACATTGGGTTTTGTTCGTTTTGAGTGTTAGTGAACGAAACGCAGCCCAAACTCTACCCCTGTTTTTAGACACCCTTCCTCCCCCCTCTTTTAAAACAGAATTTTCCACAGATTTTGAAAGTCTTAAAAGAGGGGTTTCACTGTATTACAAAGTGCAACCAAAGCATTCACAAAACATACACAGCTACAGTACCTGAGTTTGTGAACAGGCTGTCTCTGGGAGGCGAGCAGTGTATGACAGATACGTGCAATGCGCTCGATGGACTCGGCCTCTGAGGATTCATGTAACGATGAGAACACACACCTAATGTGGCCTGGTGAATCAATACGTCGCAGACATTCTTCCTTCACTTCTTTTAAAGTCTGGAAATTGAGTTCCTGTGCAAATAAACTCTTTACATGTAGGATGTTAGCTTTTTATGTATAAAAATCCTCATTCAATCAAAATGTCATGATTACACTCATCGCCTTAATCAGTAATATGAACAGCATTATCATTTGTTTAATGATCATCACGGCTGTCTTACTGCTATCAAAGTAATTCTGCTAGAACTTGGCTGTCATCACCACTACCATCTTTACAAAACAACAATATAAAGATGCAAGTGGTATTGTGCTGTTTTTAGGTATAACAGTAGCGCTACTACTACTTATGATGATGATGATGATGATGACATTATCCTAATCATCTTGAAAAACTCACTTCCACTACAGACATCTCTTCATCGTCATCATCGTCATCATCATCCAGACTTGATTCCTTGGGAGCAGGCAGGCGTGGTAATAACCTGACCAGCACCTCTAGGTACCACTTGCTAGTCAGTGCATCCAGTTCACCTGAACGATTAGAAAGAACATAATTACAGTGCATAAAAGTTAAACATCTTAACCATCACACACCTCCCTTGAGACATGATAAATCAATAAAAGGAAAGTACACCAACTCTGCACATCAATCAGAACGCAACGCACAAAGTGTGGTGTTCAAACTGACATTATTGGCAAACCTAAGCTGATGATCTCAATTTGCAAATAGCAAACTGCTTTAAAGTTAAGAGCTGGAGGTCTCATTTTATGCACACAGATACAGGCTATTTAATCAAAGATTCTTCACTAACCAACATGTTTCTCTCCCAGCAGAAGAATGGCAAACAGAAGCCAAGGGGACGATAAGACATCAGGATAAGTTGACAGCCGAAATTGATGTAGTGACGATGCTGAGGCTGATGGCCCCAGAGACATTGCGGAGGCCATGGATTTGGGAGTAGAAGTGCCTAGCCTGCTGTCTGCACAAGTGTCTAAGGCTGGGTCTGATGTCTGTGTGATAAGAGCCTGGATCAGCTCCACGAAGGGGAAGGGATACTTGCCATAAGCCATGGCTGGCAATAGAAACTGAGCCACTTGCTCCGAGAAAGCTGGGCACAGCAGCGTGCGACAAACAGCCAGCAAGACCTGACGACTGCAACATGGTATATTTAAATACAAATTTACACACTTGTTCAGTCCACAGAATAAAACGTAATATTATATACAGTTAAGCTGTAAACCTGAAAATAACTATCCTACCTGAAAGCCTTGTCTGCAGTGCTAGTGGCAAAGCTGATTGGGTTCATGATGAGGTCTAGAACGCTGCCAGCAATTGGAGTAGGCGGAACAGGGGACCGTTCCAGACTGGATGGTACCTTATGTGTCAATATCTCCTTCATGCACTCAAAGTAACCTAAGCCATGAAAAGGAAAATATATAATAAAGATAAAAATCACTTTATCTCAACAGAAAAAATGTATGAATTAGTAACCTGTGATATTTTGAAAACAGAACAAAGCCCTCTTTGATGAAACGTGAATACACCAACAAACTTGTTTCAGATTAGTTGTGTATGAAGATGCCCCACTTTACAAGTAAATAGAAGGGCAAAGCCCATATGATTCATATGCTCCTTATGGAATTCGCAATATTTAACATGAAAATGCGTGCCCAGAAAAAACAAAATGAAATGGTGGCACTAAAATGCAAAGTAATCCCAACTTTGATTTTTCAATGCACTTGACCTTGAGATGACATTGACCTCCAACTCCAAATACACTCAAGTACTATCAAATAAACTACAGCAAAAGTTGTATTATGCCCCACCCCTTCCCCAAAATGGTGACATCGGGAGGGGGAGGATGGGGGGAGATGGGGGCAGGGGGGCAGTACATAGACTCACACTGCTATGCATGTGAATCAATACCAAATTCCCCATTCTGACTTCTTTTAGTATTTAATAAGCCGGTTTCCAGCGACCTTGCCTTTGGTGGAGTGTCAAAGACTTATCAAGCATATGCTGTGCATAGGCGAACGCCCTCAGCAGCCCCTGACACTCAGACTGGGGTCAGCATCACTACCTATATCATCTTGGTAGATACGGCAAAAGGTCCATTCCATACAGAAAAGCAAAACTCACTATTCTGAACTCATAACACTCAATCTAAATAAGCCTAAAATTAAGTTATCTCACCATGCCTGATGAGGTGGCTGAACAGCAAGGTGACAATGGCTTGGGGGCTTCTGTCGCACAAAGATGTCACAGGTTCAAAGAGCGATGAAGAGATGAACACCTCTAGTATTCTCATGGGAACTGCGATAGGGGCCGAAGTGTTCAAAATGCTCTCCAAATATCTGTGAAAAAGTTTAATCTGCCATTATAAAGTGTACAAGAGAAAATTGTTGTTTACATTTCTCTACAGTAACTGTTGACCCTAAAACCAGTATTTAAGAAAAAAAAAAGCTTTATGAAATTCCTCGTCATCTTCTACTGACCTCAAGTTGATTTCCAGCAGTCTTTTCATCAGCAGGATGGCCTGTGGTGGGTCTTGAAACACAAACTGTATGAAGTCCTCTTTCTGTTTCAGCAGCTGCTGGCTAACCAACACCTAAATGAATGAAAGAATGTAATAAGCTCATACAAATTATCGATGTGCTGCATATGGAGCAGCTCTAGAGCTTTTAAAGCGCTATATAAAAGTTATAAATGAAATTAATATTTTCACCGCACCAGAAAACAAGAAAAGCAAATGTTCTTGATAATAGAATTTAATGCAACAGAAAACAGCAAAAGCCCTGAAATCATAACCCCTTGTAACCCTGTTATTGTAGGTAGGCAATGTGAGATGCCAATAGCTGTGCACATATAAAATATGTGGCAATTTTATCTATAAACAAATCTCTTGACCACATCAAGGGAGATAATACTGCTAACAGTTTCATTCTTTTGTAGATATGTCATGAAGTTTCCTTTCATAAACTGTTTTAGAGAATAGTTTAACTTTCATTTATATTTTTTTAATGTGAAAAATATGTGGAAGTTTCTCCTTTGGATGAGAATATAAACCAAGGTCTAGTCTGAGCACACATCACATGGTCTTTCAAGATCTTGATGCTCATGTCAAGTGAGTGCCAATTACATAAACACTACGCAAGAACTTAAAGGAAACTAAATAGCAGCCACCTACCAAACGCTGTCCATCTCTGTTAGGTCTGAAGACCAGAGTGATTTTTTGCGCAAGGCGGGCTAATACAGAAGGATGGACAACAGGGGACTTCATCACAGAAGCCAGCTCTGTGTCAAACTCATCTAATACGGCTTCATTCTGAAATCACAGTTTAAAACAGTCAAAAAAAACCAACAACAGTGTATGACTAGTTTCCTCTACAAAATAAGCTGACAAGAGTTCATAGAAATACAAAAAGAACACAAAGAAAGCAAAACAGTATTCAAAACATATTCTTAACCCTCACACTGGGTATCACAACAAAAATAACATATGATGCACTTTACAATCACTTAGAACTATTAATTGTTTTTATTTTCTTTGGGCCATAGCTGAAAGGAACAACTGTATTTTGCTCCTATGGTCAATGAGTAGGATCTTGAGCTTAAAGTTTCCACTTTTCAATATGTTTATGCATTGTTTATAAATAACTGAACAGATCATGTCTGACTATTAACATTTTAAGCAGCAACAATAAAGAGTACAGAGCTTAAAAAACAATTCTATACGATAATTGGGCCAGTGAAAATGAAATGCTGGACACTTAATAGTTTATTTACCTGTCTTTTCCGTATGCGAAATCCTCGATACACTGATTGTATCTGTTTTGCACTTGCCTCTCGCAGTCTAGCATTCTGGAACATTGGTCATACAATGTATACACTACAAAGAGAGATTGCCACATTTAACAAATTAGAAAGTCCACACGCACATTTTTATTGAAATTATACATAAGTTAATGCAAACTGGCTTGCTTCCAGTTTGTTTTTTAATTAAAGATAAAACAGACTTTAGACGCATGCATCTTGCCACCTCTAAATAATTATGGTCTGATCTCCAACAAAACTCACATAAAATCAAGACAAAGTCGTTTGGAAATCTGTGTCATAACAAATCCTGCCTTAGTTATATTCCATTGTCAAAACTCCATAATTAAAGCATGGCTGAAACAGCTTTGTGTAAAAGTGAACTCTCCGTCAGTGGTAGTAAGCTATTTTTAACCATGCAAGGCTACCGCTTTGCTCAAAGCCCTCGCGCTCTGTTCTTGCTCGCAAAACAAAGAGAATGTTCTTGCTCGCAAAACAAAGTGAATGTGTTTGCTCATGCTCTGTAATTTTGAGCTCAAAAAGTGACCGTTTTATGTGGAATGTCCTAGTCATTGTGGTAATCTTTTGCATTTAGTTACTTTCATATCTAAGCTTTAAGTTAGCGTAAACTAGAACCACAGCTGTGATTTCATTTGTGTTATATTTAACTGGATTTGGCAGTCTGTAGCTATACTTCCTGCACTATAAGCTGATTTAAATTGCACCGGTTTTCGAGCATGTATACATTTTCTTATTACACGTGCTGATCATTTAAATCCAACTGACAGTCACCTCTCGTTTCTGACGTTCATCTTGAGCTCTCTTTAACAACGAGTCCTTCTGCTCCTGAAAATGAAACAAGACAATGAATGTAAAATGAAAACTAATAAAATAGTATTCCTACTAGTAGGCCTAATACTAGTAATAGGTCAATGTGAATGCTAAACAAAGTAAATGCGCAAGTACAATAATATCGTATAATAATTTCTGCGCTTTGAACTGATATTGTTCCTTGGGAAAAAGAACTATATAAGTATCCTTATTATTAATATTATTATTATTATCGTAATAATGACTCGGTATAATGCGAAAATGTATTGTTATTTGTTATCTTTCACTAAGAAAGGAAAAAAAAGAACAGAAAAAAAGAACAGAAACAAAACAAATTGAAATAAATCATTAAATAAATACATACAAAGAAAATAAAAGGAAAGTTGTTTAGATCTCAGCTAAAATCAGTTGCAAAACAGAACAAACCTGCTTGCTGGCACCACGAAGCGATTGGGATGGTTTAGAACGATAGTTTCCTTCAAAACTCCACATCTTGAATTTGGACTACGAATACAATCAAACAAAAAACATACAGGGCAAATTTATCATAACAATGTGTTTCTAGAACTCTCAAACGTCTCTTCTCACAGCTGAGACGAACTGCCTTGTCATGACACCAGACGTCGCAGATTCCATAAATTTCACAACTGCATGTTCCATTCGTCCATCCTATAAATAGTAACCAACCACAACTGTCTTGACATGCTCAGTTTCAACAGTCGACATCTAGGCCTACTTCCGGTGAATCGACGCACATGGAAGAGGCTGAATTGGGCTTGTTTACCATTCTGTCAAAATACACTTTTCCAAAACAAAAGAATTAGTTATTGCACAATGTTTTATCTTGTTGGTCTTGGTTTGGGAGACGACAAGGATGTTACTGTGAATGGATTGGAAGTGATCAAACGAGCAAAGAGAGTTTTTCTAGAAGCCTACACATCAGTGTTGACGGTTGGTAAAGAACAACTGGTACGTCAATCACTGCATCTGATCAGTATGCATAATATCATATCATATCATATCATATCATATCATATCATATCATATCATATCATATATATGGCTTTGTAGGCTATCAGCCTTTATTGCCTGCTCTAGGTCACTTGCGGAGGTTTTATGTGCTTTTACCCTCGCACTACAATTATGGATGCACGCACTTATTACCATTAATAAATTTCTAAGTCTGTTTTGTACACCTTAGATTTCCAAAAACTATCAATACCATTCTTAAATGAGTTTACTGTTCCTGCTGTCACAACAAATTGTGGTAAATTATTCCATGCATTTATTATTCTATTAGTAAAGAAACAACTATAATTAGAGGTGGTAACATTTTGTTTATCTAATTTTAGTGAGTGTCCTCTTGTGTTAGTCAAAACACTTTTATAAAACAATAAAAAGATCTTCTTCCCCCCCCTCCTCTTCCCCTCCCCCCCTGTCAGTCATTCAGAATAATTTAATTGGAGTGTGTATGTAAAAACATGGCGGCAAGGACAGGGTTGATTTTATCTATCGTCGAAAACGTAGCAAACAGCAATGGCAGGTAACCAGCATCAAGGTGTCAGTGTCCCTGAGTTGAAGCAACTCGCCAGAAGGGCCATTTTCAACGGAAAAATCCGGCGAGCGATAACAGTGCAATGCGAGGACCGGCAACCATTTTAACTACCACATGCCCCATGATCTAGTTGTATGTTACCGCAGATCAACTAATGAATGAACAAGAATGGCGTGTGTTCGAAAGAGAACTTTCCGCCAAATGTTTATTTCGAGAATCTCTCAGTTCAAAACGTCAGAAAGAATCAATAACATATTTACACATGAATTTTCGACCTTGGCTGTGTGTGATTCAAAAGGTGAGAGACTATTTCATTCATGGTGAAACATGAATGAATGAACATTGAGGTTTAACGTCTACACCCACCATTGGCGATATGGCAGACGGGGATAACCATCCCAGGGAAATAGGGGTAGGGACCTGAATCAACACTGAACCACCAGAGCAATCATACTGCTAAAATGGATAGTGAAAATTGCCACATTTCATATCGCCCACCACGGGATTCAAACCTGGGTCATCGGTGTGCCAACCGAACGCTCTACCACTTGAGCTACGGCAGTGGGACTAGGTGAAACGTTCCAAAGAAAGAAACAGAATGGAGCAGAATACAAACTACAGAAACTATAATTATATTACATGTGGAGAATATTATGCAAGTTTCCAGTGCAGATCAGTGAAGTGGGGGACAGTTTACTTTAGGGGAAGAAAATCAATTATTGAACATCATTGAGGTCTGTTGTTTACTACAACTCCACCTTCCAGATCTATACAGGCAAAGAATGTCTTGATTCAAAGATCATCAGACATCATCATCATGGTATAATCCAGGGCTGCTTGTGGTCAGCAATTACCTTAATCCAAGCTCTAGATTCCTGGGTCCGTTAGATGGAACAGCCGTTTGCGGCAGACACACTACCCAATCCATGTCAGGCCTATATGGACGACCTGTATGCCACAGCCTACAAAGAAGAGGACATCCGCTCTATGATGGAGAAGACGGAGAGGTTCATGGACTACACTGGCATGTAGGTCAAGCCCCAGAAGTACACCACAATCCACGGCCAGTGCTCAGATGCATGTTGGGCTACCACAGACCGCACGGCGCATTTGGAGCTAACAGTGCAAGACGTGACCATCCCCAAGTTCAGTAAGGAAACATCATACACCTACCTCAGCTTCCAACTCAACCTGACCTGGACAGCGGCCAGTGGACAAGCAGACCATGCCAGAGAGGAATTCAGCGCCGCTTTTGACCACATCTCCACCTCACCCCTACCAATTAACAAGAAGATAGTGGCAGTGAATGTGATGGCGACATCCAAGCTGAACTTCTATTTTAGTAACCTCACTTTCACTGAGAAGTTTTTGAAAGATCTGGAGGACCTCATTGTGAACTTTGTCAGGGAACTGCTGAAGCTGAATTCATCATCTACACGGGTGCAGATCTTGACCCCTAGAAGCCAAGTTTGGCTAGGCTTGCTCAAGCCCAGTACGATGTACCACGCTAAGCGCATCTCGTTCCTACTGTCCACCCTCAACAGCGATGATTGCCACGTTCAGCATGCCGCCCGCGAGAGTCTCAATCTTCCCATGCAGAAGCGCAAGGTGCCACTAGCAGAGGTTGGTGAAGACAACTTCCGCGGCTACAAGCTGAACAAGAAGCGAGGGCTGGAAAAGAAGAGTCGGGTGAGCAAAGTCGACGTGGGTGGAGCTGCTTGAGCTATGCATGCGTCTTAACAGCGATCTTGATTATGACGAACACAGCGACTTATATGGCAAGAATTTGCAGTCCGCTGAGGAGGCCGACATACAGACTTGCTACTATGACCCCCGAGAGCTGTACTTGGCCATGAAGCGACTGGAGGTGAGCAACACTGGGTCAGCCTTCATCGACAGGGCAGGCTTCAGAGAGAAGCAGCGTGTTTCACTAACTTGGCTTGTTCTGTGGGCCATCTGACCAACAGCAGTGTCAAATGACCATCTCACCAGATTCATCGCTAAAGACAAATTGAAGCTATTGGAAACTAATATAGTCAAAGCACCTACTATACGGAAGAATATGAGCAGGTGTGTTCACTATGCAGCTTTTCAGTGAGACACCAACTCCCATGCCTTGAACTGCTGCCGGAGACTGCGAGGCTTGTACACAGAGCAGCATAATAGATGTGTGGAGCTGGTGAGGAAGGTTCTGGAAAAAAACCTGTTGTCACTGAACACGTGGCTATGTTCGAGAACCAGAAGAACAGCCTGTAACGTTTGACAGAGCGAAATCCGTGAACAACAGCAGACCCAATTTATGTCTTTTTGACCACAGAAACTGGTTAGCCTTATTAGTGGAGTTTGCCAACCTCTTTGACTCTTTCATAGAGCAGTGCTACCAGAATAAGTTCCAGAAATACATGCCACTCTGTCTCTTCATAAGCGATGCTGGCTTTAGTAGAAAAGTCATCGTTCTGGTGATAGGCTCGCTAGGGTCTGTTCATAGGCATGTAGTGTCAAGCCTATGCCTAATGGGCTATGAAGGAGACAGAGTAAAGGGCTGGCCAAATACCTCAGTATGCCAGTGATGATTGGGTCAAGGAGGGTGTGGGTACGAAGGAATTTAATGTGTCAGAGGCAGTAAACATCCAGATAGCCAGATCAGTATAGAGGAAGGACGAATTTGATTGACAGCAACTTCAAATTGATAGGAAAACACCAGTGCTGAGTCTCTGAGCTGTGTGTGTTGGATAAGTGTGGGGGGAGGGGGAAAGTGGGGAAGAAGGGGGGGTAAGGGTAATGTATTTATTATTGTATTTGTTTATTTATGTTATAATTTATATGTATGTGTGAGTAAGTTTATGTGGATGGATGTATGTGAGTGTTATGTTGTATTGTTGCATGTTTTATCCAGAAGTAATTAGTGTAAAGGCTGTGTTTTTCATGTTATATTTCTGTATGTTTTGTTATAAAGTATGAAGGCTGTATTCTTCTGTGTCACTTTCTGTGTTCCAAGATGTTCTGATGGTTGCTAATCAGTGCAGTATTTGCTATTGTATTGTTTGAACCACATACTATAATATTGTGACAAAATATGCAGGTAAAGTGTTATCTTGTCATCATTGTGACATTTTTGTCTTGGTATAGATCAGCAACACAAATACACACTGGGAATGCTTGGAACTTTAGCTGTTTAACATTCATAATTAGGTATGACAACCCTTTTCATTGGTGGGTGGCTGACACCTCCCCCCCACCCCCCAATTTCCTACTCCTACCCCATGCCCACAAAGCTGATAAATGCTCTAAACAGAGATAGAGACAAAATGGATGCAATAATGCACATCCATACATCAAACATACAACTAAGATGGTGCGATTGCCTCCCTCTCTCTTTCTCAGTCTTCATTAGGACTAAAAATAAATAAATAAATAAACTTTTAAACAAAAAATAATTTCCTTGTTCTAAATAAAATATTGGTGTATACAATTAAATTACTTTTCAGATATATATATATATATATATATATAAATGTTACCAAGTTATTTCTAATACTGTTCAAGTTAGAAGTTCTTGTAAATTTTTCCAATCATGAGCCAGATTTGCCTGTCATATAGTCATATATACTCAATGCAATTTCCCCTTGGCAGCAAATGGTTTAAGATTTAAATTTCAAAAAAATTAATACATTTGTTTGGGAACAAAGGTCAAATATAACTTGTGTGATTTTCTTGAGAAACAAGAAGACCCCCTTCTATTGTTACTATTCAAATAAACCAGTAAAAGTTTTTGTACTGTGCATTATTAATAAACTAAAGTCAGCAGTAGTAAAACGTTTTTGCTTTGCTTTTATTTTATTTTATTTCTTTGCAGGAGAAGCTTTATGGACGGGATGTAATTTTGGCTGATCGTGATACTGTGGAACAAAGTTCAGGTAAACCTCACACATACATTTAACCTTAATATTAAAAGTTTAAAAAAAGTGTGCGTTTCGCTACTTCATTTTTAACTTATTGACTCATAACCTTTGGGTTGTTGGGAAGAGAGGTTTGAGGACTCCTTTTTCTTTAGCCAGCTTTATGCATTACCGTTCACAGTTTTAAATAGAGCCAGGTGCCCATTCGCAGGTGGGTGGATTGGGGTATACAGTGCGCTGTTTAATTCTTTTGTTGTTCTTTGGCAGCATCCAAGCACTATCCGGACTCAACGTTGCTTAATAAAACAATTTAAACATGTGCCCAAAACCACAATGCTAATGCGCTGCTCTAACATAGTGCAACCGTGTGAATAGTGTTATCACAAAATGTTGAGGTATCTACTGCATAAAAACAAAAAAATGAATAGTATGTCATGTGTAGAAGAAAGAAAGTAAATTGAAAAGGAGTAATCTTGGGGTGAAGTAATTTATACATTATAAGTGTTTGAGTTTCTATTATTATTGTTGTTGTTATTATTGTTATTATTATTATTATTATTATTATTATTATTATTATTCCATCTAATCGAGGTATATAGCTTTAGGCGAGTACAGAACAATTTTAACTATAAAACAACAAGGAAACTCATGATCTTTTATATATTTATATATTATATTATATTTATAAACTATATATATATATTTATATATTATATTTATGTGTGTGTGTGTGTGAGTGTGTGTGTATTAGAAAGATGTTCGTTTATAAAATTTATAAACGAACATCTTTATTACACACTCACACACACACACACACACATATAATATATAGGCCTAACAGGGCGTGGGCACTGATATGGCGGTGTAGGGCTCTTCCATCCAGCGGATCCAGGGATCCAAGACTTGGATGAATGCTATGGCGAACCAGGGGCAACCTTGGTGATCTTCGACACCAGCGACCCTCTGCGTTGTATTTGAAAAGTGGAGTTGGTGTAGTGATCGGTGGTAATGTCAACAATCTGCTGTGGATAGTCCGCTCACACACACACACACACACACACACACACTAACACATGAGAACTATGACTATCTACTGCATAAAAAGATGTTAAAAAATGTATAGCGTGTGCAGAAAGATAGAAAGCAAATTAAAGACAAAAGATTAGGGAGCGTGGTTTGTTCTGCTGTGTAGTATTATTATCTGTTTTGTTTTATAATTATATTTTTTGAGTTCCACAGATGAGCTTCTGGCTGATGCTGAGACTGATGACATCGTCTTTCTTGTGGTTGGAGATCCAGTTGGGTGAGTAGGGTCATGGATTGGAATTCATACCGGGTCTTTTAACTTGCTGACCACACCTTCAAGTCAGATATTCCTTATTCATGTTAGTCCATTAGGGTCACATGATGATCTCCCAGGCAGGTCTAGGCCTCCTTTAACACTTTCCAGGTGCTCCACCCTGTGTGGTATGAGATGCTGTCATTCAAACTTACAGATGAAGGTGAAGCATAGTATTTAGGGTTTGATTTAAGTGATTAGCAGGAAACCTGTTAAACTATGCCAGAGGTTAAGCTGTTAGCTAATAGTAAGGTTATGGTCTGAATATAAATTACAATACTAATTTATGAGAAGAAAAGGCAAGGAAGCAGCTATCAGATTTAGAGGTACACTAATAGTCTCGTAAGTTGTGATGCTAATATGAATGCCACTCATTCAATGATTCAACGATTCAACGAAGTTTATTGGCCAAATTGACATAAAACATGCACATGGAATATGTTGCGATGTGGCAGTAACATTTATAAAACATTTATGCAAACACACGTTTACCAGCTAATAAAATACCTATCAAGCGTGCACACAAACACACGCAAACAACAAATAGTAAAAATAAACAAGTAGGTGCCAGTGGATTATCACGTGACGTTAGTTACAGCATTATGAATTTGACATTATGAGGAATTTAAAGCGAGAGCAGCCTCTGGAAAAAAAGAATATCTAAAACGGTTTGTTCTGGTTTTGATGGCTCTGAAGCGCCTGCCGGACGGGAGGAGCTCGAACAGATGGCCGGCTGGGTGTGAGGGGTCAGCTGTGATGTTTCTAGCTCTACGGACCAAGCGCGTGTTGTAGATCGAGGCGACAGATGGAAGTTCGCACCCGATAACTCTGGACGCGTGTTTCACGATGCGCTCAAGTTGCACTTTCTCCTCATCAGTGGCACCACCAAACCAGGTAGTGATGCCAAAGCAGAGGATGCTTTCGATCACTGCGCGATAGAACTGCGTCAGGACTTTTGCAGGCAACCTGAACTTCTTGAGTTGACTCAAGAAGTGCAGGCGCTGTTGGCACTTTTTGATGATGAGGGTGGTGTTGTTTCCCCATGACAAGTCGTTCGAAATGACTGTGCCTAAAAATTTGAACTCTTCGACTTGTTCAACACTTTCACCGTTGATCACAAGTGGTGAAAGTGGATCTTTAATTCTTCGAAAATCGACAATCATTTCTTTTGTTTTTGAAACGTTGAGCTCGAGGTTGTTCTCTGAGCACCAGTCAACCAACCGTTCGACCTCATCCCGATAGGCGGTCTCGTCGTCTTTGCTAATCAGGCCCTCAGTGGTGGTGTCATCAGAAAATTTAATGACATGAACGGATGGAACATGTGACACACAATCATTTGTGAACAATGTAAAGAGAAGAGGGGAAAGAACACAACCCTGAGGTTCTCCAGTGTTCAAAATCCTGGAGTCAGACAACATCTTGCCCACCCTGACTACCTGGGGGCGATCCAGCAAAAAGTCTAAAAGCCAATGGCACACAGAATGATGGCAGACAGAATGCTTATGGCTTTTATCTTATGGCTTTTATCTTGACATATATTTAGTGTCGATCTTTAAATTTGGATAATTTCAGCTATGTTATATTGTTTTGTACCCCTTGGGGTCATGAGCAATCTTGCCACTGTAGATTGTTCTAACCTATAAAGGGAAAAGTGAAAGCCCCAGTTGAAAACCTGTCTTTCCTTTATAGGCATGACCGATTCACTGCGGCAACAGTACCCCCGTTGGAGTGCCGGGGGTTTCAGTATAAATAGTATCCCCACTTTCTGGAAATTTAGTGCTTTAAATTCCCACTGTCGCTGTCTTCCTCATTTGCTCTTTCCCATTCCTGCTCTGCCCTATCACTCTGCTATACTATCTTCTTCTTCGCTAGATCAATGACCTACCTTTTTTCTTGAAAACTCTTCCTGGACAAGACTCCTTGTTTGTGTATGAGGTCTGTTGGATCAGCTTGGGAGTATTGGACGCTTTCTGCCGGGTGGTCACTAGGGCTTCCTATGATGTTATTATTTAGCAATATAGGCATTTTATATGTATGTGTTTTGTTGATAATTTATAATGATGTTTGTATTCTATTTTGTTTTTGTAACCGGGGGTTCGATTAGTTGGGGTAAAGCCTCAGCCGTCCCCTGCGTGGGATGTCTTTATTGTAAAGTGACTGGCCGGTGGAGGGCATTCAGTTTTCCCACTAGGGTTATTTCAGCAGATCTTTTATGCGGATCGGGGGTTGTCCGGTCCTGATTTGGCTCGGAAGAGTCCGCTGGACCTAAAGCAACAATCAATCAATCAATCAATATTGTTTTGTTAAAAACACTGCGTACACTGTGTTTTAAAGTTTACATTTGAGCCATATTTTATATCATTAATAACTAGCTGATGTTGAATGCAAAAGATTGCTGTATGCATACACAGGCTTTTCTTTTGTAACTTTGGACATTTTTCTGTTTATTCAAGTTTGTAAGACATTTTTTAGACAATTACACCGAGCCAAGGAAATGATAATGGAATGCTTTGATCAGAAATAGAATTGATAAGCTGAATTTATTATATTATCAATACTGTAATTTGTTTTAGTATTACAATAAAGATGTATTGTACTGCTTAGGATTGTATTGCATGAATGGAGAAGTATACCAGTCAATATTGGCATTATCATCACTATACACATGATTGTTGTAAATGAGTAAAATATAAGAATATTTCAATACATTCAGATTGCTTTTGATCAACATACTGTATACAGAGCCACAACACATACAGACCTCATGCTACGGGCCACAGAGAAAGGCATCCAGTGCCGAATCATCCACAATGCTTCCATCATGAGCTCCGTTGGCTGCTGTGGTCTTCAGGTACGCAAATCTGCGTAATTGTATTCCTGATGAGGTCAAACTGACCTTGTACGTAAAAATAGCATGCCCTTGTAGAAGATTAAATGCTCATATTCATTGCTGATTGTCTTTCTCTTCTATTGTCTTTGTCTAAAATAGCCTTTTGTGAGCGTGTGTGTATTGTTGAATCAGCTATTCCATTTTAGGCCATTTATGGCTTTGTTACGCGGTTGTTATTTTATAAATAGTGGATTCAGCCCAGATGCTTGAGTCTTGATAAGTGTAACTCAGATTCATTTATCTACGCAGCCTGTTCACTCAGCAACAAGGCAGGGGTTGTCGTATAAAGTTTTCCAACTTTATTCAGCAAACATCAACAACTGCATGCAAGATCGCTTTCTGAAAATCACTTCAAAGATCATCATCAAAAATCATCATAAATCAAAATCAATCACTCTCTCTTTCACTCTCAAGCAGACCCATTGCATCACTTATATAGCCTCTCTGCCATCAAGAAAAAGTTAGAACATTCCAGCATGACGCAATAACACCCAATCAAAATAAAACTCGTCACCGGAACTATGCACTGTCTTACGTCATATAACCTTATTTAGGTTAGAAGAAGCTATTAGCTATTACTAGTTTTATATAGATTCTTCGATCATTACTAAACAAGTAATTCTAGAAAATTCTCCAATAATATAGACCGACGAAAATGATCAACATTATACAAAGCTTCTTCTAGCAACAACGCAAAATCAAATCAAAGGTAAATACATTCTGTTATTGCATGCTTTGCAAAACAAAACGATCGGATCTATCATGAGCGTCTTAAATGTAACAGGCTTGTTATCAGGGGGATCAGGACTTTTCACTACTGGGAGATAATCCAGTACAATATACAAACTCAAAAATGTATTAGTATCAAGATAATTTCTTCCTTCAACACTCATGGAAAACATTGTTATCATAGTGACAATAATGTGATCTGTAACCTGAAATTTGTTGAAAGACCACATGGAAGCTGTTGCAGAAATCTGGTAAATATACACCTGTGAATGACAAAAAGTCGTACCGTGTAAATAATTGAAAATCGACATAAAAATAAACAAACATTG
Organism: Oncomelania hupensis; assembly: GCA_036898135.1. NCBI lineage: Eukaryota > Metazoa > Mollusca > Gastropoda > Littorinimorpha > Pomatiopsidae > Oncomelania > Oncomelania hupensis. Next base: position 23,010,302 of record CM072516.1, read on the forward strand.
GTGATTTTATCAGTATTTCTGTTTCCATTTACAGTTATACAACTTTGGTGTAACAGTATCCATTGTATTCTGGACCGACACTTGGAGACCTGACAGTTTTTATGAAAAAATTGCTGCCAACAGAAAACGAGGAATGCACACTCTGTGCTTGCTTGGTAGGTGTATGCATTAGATTCCTTATTAACCATATGGTTTCATCATGAGTTTGTCTTTTGGAAATGTATATCATAAGGTTATATTTTTTTTCAGAATTATATAAATAGTCATGTGATTTATTTGTTTCAGACATCAAGATGAAAGAGCAGACTGTAGAAAATATGATGAGGTACAAATTGTTTTTGTATTTAAATATTATTAGTTTTAAAATTTACAATGAAGGTGGTTGGGTTCTTACTTGTTGAAATATAATCAGATATCAAGATGAAAGAGCAGACTGTAGAAAATATTGTGAAGTAAGAATTGTTTTTGTATTTCAGTATTATTAGTTTTAAAATGTACAATGCCAGTCGTTGAAATAACCACAGAACTATAGCATGCTTAGTGCATTGTTTTTAAATGAGGTCCTTGCCTGTGATTTTACCTGAGTAACCAACCACTCACAGATAACTGCACCTTCCCCCCTCAACTGCCCCTTTCCCCCTCCCCTCAATTCCTCCTCTACTGTTTTTATACAGAGTTTTTGTTTACTTACTAATGTGCTACTATTAAATACGTACAGTTATTTCCCCATGTATCATATGTAAAGTTGTTTATTCACTGAGTGCGAGTATGTATTATTATGTATTACTACTAATTTGAGATTGAAAATTAGTGCTTTGAGCTCAATTTTATTGGAGAATTGCGCTGTATGAAGCTTTATAAAAAAAAATTTTTTTATAATAATAATAATAATTATTGTTATTATTGTTTTTTTTTCATGATGATGATGATTGTTATTATTGTTGTTGTTATTATTATTATTATTATTATTATTATTATTATTATTTTTTTATTATTAGCACCCTAATTGTCATTGTGTGTGTTTCATTTGTGAAATGCTATAGAAATGCTTTTTAGAGGGCGGAAAATTTATGAGCCCCCAAGGTTTATGACGGTCAGCCAAGCAGCAAAACAGTTGTTGGAGATTGTGGAAAAGCGAAATGCAGAAAGAATCTCTGCTGATGACACAGGTTTGGTGGAAGCATTTGGTAATAATAATAGTAGTAGTCGTAGTCGTAGTAGTAGTAGTAGTAGTAGTAGTAATAATAATATAGTAGTAGTAGTAGTAGTAGTAGTAGTAGTAGTAGTAGTAGTAGTAGTAGTAGTAGTAATAGTAATAATAATAATAATAATAATGTAGTAGTATTCAGAATAATAATATTGTAGTAGTAGTTGTAATAATAATTTATAGTAGTAAAAAACTAAATTTCTGCGCCTGATATAGACTCTTGCCTGTCATGCATACCCAGTTTAACATAATTGATTCACATAATAGGCAAAGCATAAGTACTGCAAGATTTTGCTTACTTTATTGCTCTGTAGACAGGCCTATGCCAAAAAAAACAGAAATTTTTTTTTTTTTTCCATTTTCTATAATAGCAATTTTTTTAGATTGCCATGTTGATTGAAGAAAAGCGCGTAATAGCATTCTGTATTATTATTATTATTATTATTATTATTATTATTATTATTATTATTATTATTATTATTATTATTATTATTATTATTATTATTATTATTAACATCTTTTTTCCCCTTATTTTATTCTAAAGACTTGACAGAAGACACGGTGTGTGTCGGTTTGGCAAGAGTGGGGGCAGAGGATCAGAAGATTGTGGCGGGCACTCTGAAAGAGTTGGCGTCTGTTGACCTTGGTGGTCCTCTACACTCCATGGTCATTCCTGGCAACATGCATCCACTTGAGCAGGACATGCTCAGGGCACTTCAACAACAACAGGAACAGGCATCACCAGATGCTGATAAGGCATGTTTAGATAGTCTGCTGTGTAGAAAAGTCAAGTAAATATACAGAGTGTGGGAAAGAAAATTGTATTGGAGAGAGAAGCAAGCTGGATACGATTGATTGTTGGGTGGTTTGGTATGTTTTTTTGTAGGCTTTATGTACTGCATAATGTTTAGACTACAAAGACCTTCCCATAAGTTAAGAAATGTAAAGAAACACAGATGATTAAATGATTTATTAATGTAATTGCTTCATTGATTAATTAGTAGTTTGTTAAACTACCATTCCATTGATGACCCTCTCGTAGCACTATGCTATCAGACCTTTGCATAGTTATGTGACATGGACACTGACATATCCCTCTTTAATGCACAAGCTTTTGATTCCATGTTTCTGCATTTTGCATAGTTTATAGATGCTGATGTGAATGCAAGTACTGTTTTTCACAACATTGCATTTTTGTGCCTTTGCAGAGAACAGGGTTCTATTTGATAGGCTTAGGGTTGGGAAACGCCAAAGACATCACAGTGAAAGGATTGGAAATTGTTCAGAGAGCCAGACGTGTCTTCCTGGAAGCCTACACCTCCATTTTGACTGTTGGCAAGGAGGCATTGGTGAGTTTGAATGTAAAGAATTTGTTAGTTGTATAGGGAACAAATGTTTATAAAGACAATTCAATAGAAATAACGTTGAGGAAAGATGCATTTATTGTTAGTGTTTATTGTTGATGTGGTTAGTATTATGAAATTTTAAGACATCTTCCATGTTGTACTCGATAGTCTGTGTGTGAGTAAGTGTGTGTTTGTGTGTGTATTTGTGAGGAATACGCCTTGAGTCTGAAAAAAAAAAGCTTTTTTTCTATTGTTTTCATAGGAAGAACTTTATGGAAGGGAAGTCATCTTGGCAGATCGTAACATGGTAGAACAAAACTCGGGTAAGTGCAGACAAGGCTAAAAGAGGTTTCCCTAAACATGTACATCAGAAATAATGCATTGTATGAAGATAAGGTAACATCTTTCATTACAAGTGGCGTATTTCTGTATGGTTTCTGTGCATGCTTTATTTTGTAAATCCACAATATTATTTGTTTATAATAATTTTTTAATAGCTGTTTTCTTTTTATAACAAACCAAGCTCTGTTTTAACAGTAACGACATGAAACACACTTCAACTAATTGCAATTATTTAGTCATTAGGATGGAAACATAAACACGTTTTTTTTTTCATCATAAATATTTTTATAGACATAGATGCAACATTATTTTGAAAGAGAAATACAGTTCTGTTAATAATCATATTGAATGAACAGAAGTTATATTATTAATTTTATAATTGATTTTGTGTGTGCTACAGATGAATTGTTGGCTGATGCAGAATCTGCAGAAATTGCCTTTCTTGTGGTGGGAGACCCAGTAGGGTACGTTGCTCTATAACTGGTTTGTGAAAAAAATTTGTTATTTGCAGACCTGCCTCAAATAGGAAATAATCTTTTTATTAGAATATAGTAAATCCGATTGTCCATTACTGAGAGTGGTTGGTTATGGCTTATACACTGGCGTGTATTGTTTTTGTGCTGGTGTCTCTTACTGTTGTTGATTGTGCTTAGGTTATTCAAGGTATTTTTAGATAACTCCATGCTATTTATCTTGTGGTCATCATTTTGCAGAGCAACCACTCACACAGACCTAATGCTTCGAGCATTTGAAAAGGGCATTTGCTGTCGCATCATTCACAATGCCTCCATCATGCATGCAGTCGGATGCTGCGGACTCCAGGTATATCTTTCTCCTCCTTTATCCATTTTCTTCTCCTTCTCTGTTGCCTCCTATGTTTTGCCATTTTTGTATTTTCAGATAATAATTGGAATCTGTGTCTGTCCATCCATCTGTCAGTCAGTCTGTTGTACGCCATGTCTCAAGAACCTTGTAACAGATTTTCATAGGAACATTACCGGTTTTTGTAGCCTTCATATTTGCTTAACTACAAACGGTCAAGGTCGCTGTTTTTTTTTTGTGTGTTTTTTTAAACGGTTTTGCTCCACATCGAAAAAGAAATTGCTGAACTGATTTTGACGCTTTGTGGCATAAAAATACTTCAACTCGTGACCAGGCATTGTATGACAGACGATTAATCAGCCAGTCGTTTGCTTTACCAGTACATTGGACAGAATTTCACTTTTTAATTTAAAACATGTTTTGCATTATCTCAAAAAGTACTTGACCAATAGACTATGCTCAGAAATATGAGGGGAAACAACTTTGGTCGTCTTGCCAGCATATTGCGTCAGAGTCATCTAACATTCAGGCAGAGGTTCTTTGCAAACAAACACAGTTTCTTGCCTACAATGTCCGCTCTGTCCTCCATCAAACTTTCTGGATCAACCGAAAGTTGATTTCAGTTGCAATCCTAGATAGCTCTGCTAGTTCGGCCTTGCACTCCCAGGCAACCACCATCACTTTTTCCCAAGGAAAAGCTTGCAGCTCAGGGTAGCTTTCATAGTGTTAGGAGACGAGACGTCCAACCGGATAGCTCTACGTAACTAAAAACAAAACAAAAAGACGAGTTACCTCTCATTTCCGAAGACATTCTATTTGATTTTTTTTTTTAAATGCAGATACTGTTACTGCTAATTTATCTTTTAGGTCCTTCATATTTCTAACGTTCTTAAAGGTCAAAGCCAATTCATCCAGTTTCAGACACGTTTTGCACTGTATCAAAATCGCCAAAGCAGATTTTTATAATTGTTAGCTTATAGATAGTTCAGGTACAGTCCAAACCAACCGTTCCATACTTTTATCAACCTCCTCCCTCCCCCCCCCCCCCTCACCTCTCATCACCCAATTTTTTTTCCACATTTTTGAAAAATCTGTGCAAGATGAGTCCTAAATAGTCCAAAAATGACATCTAACACAAATGTCCGTCCGTCTGTCAGCTGTCAGCCATCAGTCTGTGCAAAATTGCAAGTGGACTAGTATCTCAGAACCTATTTCAACTATCACAACCAAACTTGATAAGATAGTGTATACCCATGAGATCTCATAAATGACTAGTAAATGAAATGACTTTACTTCAAGGTCAAGGTCACAAGATCAACAAATGTTAGTTGTAAAAAAAGACAATTTTAAACAAAATTTCACTTTTTTGACTCGCATACATAGCAGTGTGAGTCTATGTACTCACCGCCCCCTCCCCCCTCTACCCCACCCCCATTCTCTCCCCTCCTTGTGTGTATGTTTGTCTGGAAATACGTTTAGATGTCTTGCCAGCTTGTCTTTTCTTCCCTCTCCTTTTGTTATTTTATAAGCAGGAACTTTTTAGTGTGAACAGAAACTTGCAAAATGAGGTTCCTTCTTTGCTCCTGGGAATGTCTCACTAGCTCATAAATAGCTGTGCAAGTGATCAAATGATGGTTTCAGTATAACAGTCCTCCTAAACTTTCAGACAGCACTTGTTGAAATATGAGTCTTGCTTGAACTTGTTTGAATACATACCAATGTTAACCTTCATCTTTCTACAGCTGTACAGCTTTGGTGAGACGGTATCTATCGTTTTCTGGACTGACACTTGGAGACCGGACAGCTTTTATGACAAAATTGCTGCCAACAGAAAGCAAGGATTACATACACTCTGTTTGCTTGGTCAGTGGTGCAGAAATAACAGTGTATAATTATGTATCTGTGTGCTTAGCAGTTACAAATGTAAATTCGTACATTATAGATTGAAATAATGTTCAGGCATTAATGAAACTGATAATAATAATAATAATAAAAAATAATAAAAATAATAATAAAAGATATTTATATAGTGCTTTTACCAATAAGATTTAGTACAAAGCGCAAATCAGTCAGTGAAATAAAAACATAAAGTCTTCACTATAATTTTGAAAGTCATCGTCACCATTAGCATGCATAGATTTTGGTGTTGTTATCGGTTGATTGAATTTTTTGCCTGTATCATGACCCTATATATACTGTTCTTGTTCTTTTTGGTTCTGGATTAATTTTCAGCATCTTTATTCATCTTATCACTTCGCCGTTGGAGTTTTTATATTTTAAAATGTCAGTAATGTAGTACGCTAGTTTATGTTTATTCCAGGCATTATGTTTGTTTCAGATATTAAGATGAAAGAGCAAACAGAAGAAAACATGATGAGGTAAGTAATTTGTTGATTAATAATTAATTACTAAATAATTGAGTAATAATTTTCCTACACCAATCAGACGAACATGCATAGTAGTGTTTATCTAGGATCTTAATTCAGGTTTTTTTTCCTTGACTAAAAATGGTACTGAGATGTGTGCATGCCTGTCCATAATTATTTTAAGTTTGTATAATAATATTATATATTATATTCACTGTTTTAATTCAGATTGTAAATCTTGTATTGCATCTTTAGCTTATAAAAAAAAAAAACACCAAAAACCCAACATCAACAACAATGTAACTGTTTGTATGCCAATGTTGCAAGACAGATGTTGATATATGAGGTTGATCTGGAAAGCATGACTACAACTACAAAGTTATTCTTTCTGCTCAGAGGGTGTAAGATCTATGAGCCACCACGGTTCATGTCGGTGAATCAAGCGGCACAGCAGTTGCTAGAAATTGTTGGCAACAAAAAGGCAGAGGGAGATTTGCAGGACATGGGTATGCTTTTGTTTCACTGTGGCACTGTGGGTTTGTTTTTTTTCCTGCAAAACCTTTAGTAGCAAGAAGTGTGTTTAACATAGTACAGGAAGAATAGAAGTTGAAATGTATTTACTGGGAATACAGTGGAACCTCTCTACAACGACCTTGAAAATGTTGACAAAAATCGGTCTTTATAGAGAGGGGTCTTTATAGAGAGTGGTCTTTACAGAGAGCATAATGGCCTTTTCTTGAATCAATTTGCCAGTGATCGGAATATTCTTTCTTCTAGCATCCAGAAACCAATCCCAAACTTTCTCATTTACTTCCGAGTATGTTTTTTTCCTCCGTTTTGATCGCGTACGATCGGCATTATCACCACTTTCCCACCTTTTAAGAATGTCATCTTTGTCTCGGATAATTCCTTGATTTGTGTTTTTCCAACTTTAAGACGAGTCTTTGCGATCGCAATGGCAGTCTCTCCTTTTTTGTGTCTGTTTACAACATTAACTCGATCTTCCAGAGATAAAAATTTTCTTTTCTTTGTAGACTCCATCATCCCATCACGCTTTCTTTGCTTCTTCTCAGTGCCACGCTCGTGATGTGAATAAAGTGAAATGCAAACCCCAAACGAGTAGAATCTAGAATGTGACGTTACAAGATGACGTCAAACTTATAGAAGATTACTTTATCGGCTGGCGTGTCACATATAGGTACCTGTCTGACTGTGCTGAACAAGATCGTAGACAGTTTTTATTATGCAGTCATGCCGAGAAAGTCGCTATACGGTCTGCAAAGATCGGTCGTTAGACGTTATAGCGAGGGAGTCGCTATACTGATGACAGCAATATAAGGAAATACATCGGTTAAAATAAAATGGGTCTTTGTAGCGGGGGAGTCGTTATAGAGGGGGGTCGTTGTGAGAGGTTCCACTGTACCCCACAACTGAATACAACAATTCTCTGTTATTATATACATATATATATATATATATATATATATATATATATATATATATATATATATATATATATATATATATATATATATATATATATAGAAAATGAATTAATTTAGATAGTTATTCATTGCTTACAGGGTCCAGCGGACTGCAAAGAGCCGAATCAGGACCACAAAATCAAGACCACAACTTGGCTGAAAGAGGACTCACATGAATTTATTGTGTATTGTGAATACATCCCAACAATAAAACATATTGATGTGTTACAAAATGTATTTATGTTTCAATTTTAGATGTTTGTATTAAAGTTAATTTAAAGTGACCAACACACCCACAAATATGTATGATTATTTTTGTGCAGAACTGACAGCAGACACCATGTGTGTGGGCTTGGCTAGAGTAGGTGCGAAGGACCAAAAAGTGGTAACGGCTTCATTACAACAGTTGGCCTCTATTGATTTAGGGGGTCCACTTCATTCTCTCATCATCCCTGGACACTGTCATTCTTTGGAAGTGGACATGTTACTGCAATTTGCGGTGGACGATAATGTGAAAGAACAGCTTATCAAGACGAAGTGACCTGGTTATTAGTGTTAATGAGTTTTTTTGTATTAAACTATGTGTGAATGTGAATTAGGCAGAATGGTCATTTTGCTAGTCATTGTCATTGACTGTATTTTTGCCTACTACCAAACGCTATAATTGACTGTATTTTTGCATATTACCAAACGCTATCTGAATGCATAAGTGTCATTGAGATGCTTGGTACAAAAGGTAAAATAATTGCAACTGGCAAAGTAGTAGCATGATATACTAATAAACGATTAGAAAATACAGACCATTGTATGCAGTATAGCTGCACCAATGATTTAAATGAAACAAGAAATTTCTCTGTTAGGCAGACTGTTCAGGCAGAAACAAATTAGTCTCATTGATGAATTTTATCGGAATAAAGCAGAGAAAGATGAATAACATTGTAAATGTATGAATAAAAAGGTGCAAAGTATGACAAAGAAGTTGACAAAGAGAAAACAGACAGTGGTGTGAAGGCCTATGAATAAGGTACTAAGTGTGCAAAGCAATGATATGAACAGCAGGTTAGATGTTCACAGTGTATGATTCCAACAAGTGAAAAACAACTCCCAAGCGTTGGTTTTTATTTTTGGACTGCAAGTGTAACATCCATGAAAAAATTTGCAGTGATCGCTTCTTCAAGTTAATGTTACATACTAACTAACTATAGTTAATGTTACATACTAACTAACTATAGTTTAAAATAAAATTTCATGGAGCAAACAAAATAAATGGTGCCCATGATGAATATCACTGCAATCAAACAAAAAATGATGAAGTCCATAAGTCTTCAAACAAATTACATTATTCTCTAAAATCCAACAAATGATAACAAGATTTTGTGACATCTGATAATTATGTTTTACATGATTTTGTTTTTGTTGCATTCGTTAAAACAACTTTAAATTTATTATGCATAGCATATACAAAATGAGGTGAGATGAGGTGCTACAGAAGACTTCTGTGCATTTCCTATACCCAACACATCACCAACGTTGAAGTCCGACAGACCATCACACAAGCCATTGGACAACACGATGACCTGCTCACAGTGGTGAAGAAACGGAAACTCCGATGGTATGGCCACGTCACCAGATCATCAGGCCTTGCAAAGACCATTCTGCAAGGCACAGTGCAAGGAGGTAGAAGAAGGGGGAGACCGAAAAAGAGGTGGGAGGACAACATTCGAGAATGGACTGGTTTGACACTGAGCGAAGCCATGAGGGCTGCTGAGGACAGAGAAAGATGGAGTATGCTGGTTAAGCGATCATCTGTGGTGCCCCTACGACCTTCGGGTTATGGGACAGGATAGGATAGGATAGGATATACAAAAGACAAAGCTCTTGCGAACACAACTACCAAGCTAATTGCAGGATCACTTTTCTGACAACTAAAATGAAGCACGCGAACTATAAATACACACATTGTTGGCGAGTATTCTTTTCATTTGTTTTATGGGGTATTCAATGGAAAGTGCAAAACTTTTGGATAAAAATAAGCACAAATTATAATCTTTTGACTTTGTTAATGATATTGAACTTGTAAATCTAGCTAGTTAGTTAGTTATTCATTGCTTACAGGGTCCAGCGGACTCCAAAGAGCCGAATCATGACCACAAAATCAAGACCACAACTTCGCTGAAAGAGGACTCGCCCCTGATCCGCATAAAAGATCTGCCGAAACAACCCTAGTGGTAATACTGAAGGCACTCCACCAGCCGGTCACTTTACAATAAAGACATCCCACGCAGGGGACACTGAGGCTATACTCTAATTTATCGAACTCCCGTTCACAAAAACAAAACAGAATACAAACAACATTATAAAATATCAACAAAACACACATATAAAATGCGTACATTGCCAAATAATAACATCATAGGAAGCCCATTTGGCAGAAAACGTTCAATATTCTCATTACTGATCCTAAAGACCTCACACACAAATGATGAGTTTTGTCCTGGAAGAGTTTTCAAGAAAAAAGGTAGGTGACTGGTCTAGCGAAAAAGAAGATAGTAAAGTAATAATAATAATACAGGGTGCTATATACGCGCCTTTCCCCAAATCAATCAGGCTCAAAGCGCGGCGATCTATACCAACATACACGCTCACCTGTCTCATCCACCCTCACACACACCAAATACACATCCATCACTCAAACAGGTGGTGTAAAGGCAGGGAGATTGCTATTAGAAGATGGAAGAAAATCGAATTTGTATTTTTGAAATTTTTTTATATTGACTGCGTCCTGTACCATTATTGAAGGGGGAGGGAGGAAACCGGAGTGCCCGGAGAAAACCCTCGGTGACCTCAATAGTCTCGTACCTAAGTCACAAACGTTACATGCGGGAATCAAACCCGCGACCTTCGGCATAGGAAACCGGTGACTTATCCACTGCGCCACGAGGCCACCCCATTAAGGCCACAAAGTAGATTGATAGAACAGAGTAGGAATGAGAAAGAACAAAGGAGAAAGACAGCGACAGTGGGAATTTAAAGCACTAAATTTCCAGAAAGTGGGGATACTATTTATACTGAAACCCCCGGCACCAGCATGGGGGAAGAGTAAATCTAGCAGTCCCTGCCAAAATAACGAGTAAACAATAAGAATACAGATGACTTTGGCATTTTTAATAATAATAAACAATCATTGTTCAACAATAAAATGCTCTTTTGATAAATTTGAGGTTTCTGACCAGTTTCATCTGGTCAGTCGGTTACATGTCGTATCTCGAGAACCAATGAACGATTTCGACCATGCTTCATAGAAACATTACCTGGGATAGTAGCTACCTTCACGTGCCCTTTTAATTGATCTTCTACCTCAAAGGTTAAGCTAGGCTGCTGGGGTCAATTTTTTGCTGAATACATTTTGTTCTATATCTAAAAAATGTGATAGCGCAGTGGTTGGAGCACTCGCTACTGTGTCGCAAGTTAAGCATCGTCCAGTGCGGTTAGCACTTGGACGGGTGAAGCAACAAATAACAACGCCCCCAGTTGACTCAACTGTGACTGAGTACCTACTCTCTTAAGGGTGGGGAAGGTAAATCAGCGAGGGAGAGAGATGGGCATCACCCTCATTACGCTGGCCCAAGATAAGTGTGATCTCCAACATCACGCTCCCCTACGGCCACAAGGCTTTGGGACCACCTTTACCTCAAAAATGGCTGTATCAATTGTCATGATTTTTCATATACAGGTACTTCAATTTATGGTCAATCACTCCGTGGCAGTCTGTTTGTTGGTCAGCTTGTTGCTCCAAATTTAACTTTTTTTTAATTAAAAGCATCCTTCTGTCTTATCTCAAGAATGAGAGGACAGATTATGATTATTTTTACTCTGAAAATCTTTAACCACCACCCAGCTTGTGTCATTCATCTATACCCTTTCTTAAAGGTTAAGTAGCTGAAGTCAATTGTATTTTAAAGACATTATGAGCCGTTTCTCAAACTTGGATGAACTGCTTTTGATGATACTCCCCACAAAAATTAACGCTTTAAAAATACTTATTTTCAGCTAATGTGTGTGAGTGTTTTTAAAAACATTTTAATGCATTGCCATCTTGTTTAATTGGACATTTTTCAAGTCTGGGTTTTTAACTTATGACAAAATTTAAAATATGGTGTTAAATAGTAAGTGTTTTCTGCCACTGGTTCTATTGTTGGTAAGCCAACTTAATGAGAAAAAATAACTTCATAGTCTCTAAATTAGATATCCAATAGTTCCAAAGATTGTTTCATTCTATAGGTAATGATCAATAAAATGACTACACTACGGCACATAATGTTGTGCAATTACACTTAATTTCAAAATATATTTTTTTAAAGGTAATGTTGTGCTTGCACAATACATTGACAACCATTGCAGCTGAATAGAAAAATAGCTGTGCGGTGTTGTTCTTGACCAAACATTGCAAACAGTTTTATGATGCAAAGAAGAGAAAACAAGAAATAGTAATAATATGCAGTCATGGCTAAAAGAACTTGATGTCAATGTCATATGCCACATTTTCTATACAAATAACCATGCAACACAAACAAACATCTTTCAGAAGCATCTTATTATTTCACCAGAAACAAGCATCCTATAATTCTACCAGGTATTTGAATTTGCAATAAATGGCCATTCCTTCAGCAGTTTACAAAGCATAATTCTCCTGATAATTTTGAGTATTGAATAAAACTACACTGCTACCAATCATCTGCATGATTAACGGCAAAGTAATGAGATTCATGTTGACAGTAAATATGAATGCTTTAAAACAAGAATGCGGTTTAGAAATGGACACTTTGTATTTCATCACGAGAGCTGTTCTTATCATTTTATTGCTGTTTGTTTGCATTAAAATAATACAACATTGTCTTCAGGCGTCTTCTCATACTTTGGAAAATCAGTCCCTATATTTTCACCAAGACCAGCTGATGCACTGACAAGCTGAGAACACAGCGAAATGGCCATCTGTATCTATGGCACACATCCACTAATGGCCATCTGTATCTATGGCACACATCCACTAATGGCCATCTGTATCTATGGCACACATCCACTAATGCAAACCATTGACAGCAGAGAAGGGGAGATAAATCTTTCCTATCATTCCATGGAGGACAGCAACTGATAAGGATTGTATCCAAGATGCTATCAATAAACTCCAGTCCCATCTCCTTAGGTGAGCCACCTTTATCACTGGTGTTTTACACACACTTTGTGTCTTCCTATGGTATCAACCATTCTTCTACATTTTTTCCTAAAACAAAATCAAACAAATAACTATTCTATCCGCTGCAGGCTATAGCTGATATCTGTGAAGCTCTTAAATATGAACATATTTGTCATTTACAACTACAAAATGTGACTGACTGGCTTTATCATAATAGTAACATTACACTACAGTAACAGACCTGCCTACTCTCCCGCTTTTGGCGGGAGACTCACGCTTTTGACATGCATCCTGTTGCTTTTGTTGTTATACTGTTATACTTGAAAACTGTTGTTGAAAAGGGTGGTTATCTTTTTGATCCCCTGTCTCCCGCTTTTACTCTGAGGGGGGTAGGCAGGTCAGCAGTAATACAGGAGGAAGGGGAGACTAGTAAGGGTTTCCATTAAGCTGATACTTGCATGCTCATTGATTTAATATGTAATCTGATTTTTCTAAACCACTGACATTAGAAATTATTCAAATGAGGTCAATAAAGGCTTAGAGAAGCCAACATAAGGAATTAAATTTAGTTTTTGCAATTTTGTATTCTTTGATGCTTTACATTACATTACATGGTTATTGCTTTAGGTCCAGCGGACTCTCCGAGCCAAATCAGGACTAGAGAAGTGAAACTCACCCCTGATCTGCATAAAAGATCTGCCGAAATAACCCTGGTGGTAACACTGAAACTATCTACCAGCCAGTCACTTTACAATAAAGACACCCCTGGCAGGGGACGCTGAGGCTATACTCTAATTTATCAAACCCCCGTTTACAAAAACAAAATAGAATACAAACATCATTATGCAATATCAACAAAACACATACATATAAAATGCCTACATTGCTAAATAATAACATCATAGGAAGCCCCAGTGACCATCTGGAAGAAAGCGTCCAATATTCCCAAGCTGAGCCAACAGACCTCAAACACAAATGAGGAGTACTGTCCCGGAAGAGTTTTCAAGAAAAAAGGTAGGTGACTAGTCTAGCGAAGAAGAAGATTGATAGAACAGAGTAAGAATGAGAAAGAACAGCAACAGTGGGAATTTAAAGCACTAAATTTTTAGAAAGTGGGGATACTATTTATACTGAAACCCCCGGCACCCTCATGGGGGCTTTGATGCTTTAAGCCTACCTAATACTTTCAAAGAATATGCTTGTTATATGTATTTTGCATGTACTGCACATACATAATAGTATCCAGTAAAGTTAACTTTAACTGATTTGCTTGTGTGCCACCATAGTCGACATTCGTTGATGTGACAGGGTAATGTCAACAGCTTCAAAGCAAATACTGGTCCCCATAAAGCTTTGTCCGTTTGACATAAACCAGTAATGCCGATGACAGTCGACAAGGGCGGTCCATGTACATGTCAATAAAAGTTGACAATGGTGAAAAAAAAGAGTTAAATGTCTCCAAAATGAAAATGTTTTAGGTAAGGTTAATTTTGATAAATCAGGTCAAATGAATTTAGTTAGTTGATTAGTAATTGCTTATAGGGTCCAGCGGACTTAAAAGAGCCGAATCAGGACCACAACTTGGTTGAAAGAGGGCTCATCCCTGATCTGTAGAAAAGATCTGCTGAAACAACCCTAATGGTAACACTGAAGGCACTCCACCAGCCGGTCACTGTACAATAAAGGCATCAATGCAGGGGACGCTGAGGCGGTACTCTTAATTTATCGAAGCCCCGTTTACAAAAACAAAACAGAATATAAACATCATTATAAAATATTAACAAAACACATACATATAAAATAATACCACAGAAAGCCCTGTGATCTTTTGGCAAAAAGTGTCCAATATCCCCAAGTTGACCCAACAGACCCCAAACATAAATGAGGAGTTTTGGGAGAGTTTTCAAGAAAAAAGGTAAGTGACTGATCTAGCGAAGAAGATAGTAGATTGATAGAGCAGATTAAGAACGAAAAACAACAAATGAGAATGACAGAAACAGTGGTAATTTAAAGCGCTAAATTTCCACAAAGTGTGGATACTATTTATAAAAAAAAAACATGGCACCACAACGGGGATCACATAGAAATGTATACACTAACTAATACAGTATCTAATTGTATGACTTGCATACGTTACAGTGATAAAAACAAAGAAAATACACAGATAACGGTGATATATACTAAGTACCATTAATTCTACCATATGGTCATGTGTACATTATGAATACAAGCCCTATGTTTCTGATTAAGAAATTTGAAAATACAAGCATGCAAGCAAAACCACACACACACATTACATACAACTAATTAATCTTAGAAATGAACACATTATTTTTAACAAGAACTTCTACTACTTCTCAACAGGAATACATCTTTTATGCACCAAATCTGTCTCACACTTCCATTTGAATAAAGAGAATAATACAGACAGAATATGTCATGCTTTTTCCTTGATGTTACAATGTTCCAATGTCAAAATTATTTTATGTCACAGCCAATCTGAACCACAAAAAACATGCAAGGTCAGTGTTGACCTAAATTTGAGATTCATTTATTTGCCTGGCATTTCAGAGGATCTCCCAAGACATGCAGCAACTGTGCTTTTCAGTCAAAATGACTAGGAAACACACATGTGCAATGATTTGGAGTAAGCACATGCCAGTTTGTGCAGAACTCCATTTTCTTTTAAAGCACTCCAAAAAAAAAAACATACTTCCTCAATAAAAAAAACTGTCTAGAACCTAATATAAAACAAGACTTTGAAGTAACGACTGGCAAATGGTGAATGCAACAAAATATAAACTGTTCTACCAGTATACCTCAAAACACTATTTTAAATATACTGTGAAAAGTCCTCCACCTTAATAAATACAAGATCCATGCTGCATTGCAATAGTTAACGAAAGTACCCTTTAAAAATAGCACTTCTTTGTGAAACTTTATGAAAGTGATGATCTCAGGAAAATGCTAAAATGAGTCTGGGTAACAGGAAAACGATAAATTAAGTCTACAAGTTAAGCATACAAAAAAGGTAAGTACCCTTCACTTTTGCACCTCTCAACAATTCATTTACCACAAACACCCATACTTCACACATTTCAATTTGAAATCTCACAACTGATCTTATAAAAGGCAGCACGATTGGCAACAACAAAAAGCTGTTTACATATCACAAGGAACACATCACTAAATGATTTGATATCAAATGTCATCATGTACATCACTTACAAACTTTTACATATTTTCCTAGCAAATGTTTACACAAGTGCCAATCTACTTAGCAGATACATACATGTGTTTCTAACTTAGAGAAAGCGCACTATATGAACTGCAATAATTATCACGATTTTAGGATACTGGATTTATTCCCTGCTAAAATAGTCATCCCTGGGACATTTACTGGTAATTCATTTGGGATGCTTAAATAGACACACCAAAATGTTGCATCAAATTTGGCAAAGCAACAAATCTCGGTCTCTGAAGCAGGTCCTATGGCATAAATGTATCAAGCCATTAACATTAATAATACATGAAAACCAACACAATTTGAAATAACAAGTACTAATGGCATGTCTCACCCTAAATGAGCACACACTAGCCAAAATAAATACTTTTGAGCAGGACCTCAGGCATAAATGTATTAAAGCTATGAACAATAATCAATATATGAATAGTAAATCAAAATGTAAAGTAATAAATCCTACTGGCATCAGTTAGAATTCTTATTCTAAATCTGTAAACACTTCTAGCTTCTATTAATACATTTGTGCCTAAATCTATTCTGCTCTCATCATAAATGAAAAATGTGTACACCACCATTAAGGTCACATAAATGTCACTCCAATATGCAAAAAGCTGAAAAGAAAAAAGGAATTTGGGATGGGAATGTCACACTACTTTGTGTATATTTTGCAGATCATCATTGTGGAGCGTACTTTATGTTGGTTTAGGACTTCGGTGAGAAATCCTTCACTCCAACATGATGAGTCTTTGCATTTAAAACATGTACTGTAACCCAAGCATAAGAATATTATTGTGCATAATTTTCTGCAATGTGCTTGTGAACACTGCAACCAATGGTCTTGCTGCACTGTTATCTACTGTTGTCTTGTCTATGTAGTGCTAACTTCCGGAACATGCGACAATAACAAGAAGCAACTTCATCTCTCATGAACTAGTATCCATGATCTCAGCAGCTAAAAACTTCCATCCATATTATCATCTAACAGTCATTTCAACATGCTTCACAAGCACTCCTTATAATAGTGCCTTAGGAGCTACACCCCATTTTGAAATATAACATATTAAGAATTACTAACAGTGTCTTGCAACAATGCCCCAACAGAGACTACCAAAATCATGTAACACATCAGCATTTAATGTGATAGTGAAAAATGCTCCATCGCGGTTACCACAAAACATATCAGTAATCAAAGCCCACTAAATTTTTGGGGGTTGTTTGTTAGACAAAATCACTGTCTTAGTTGGGGATGTCTGTTAGACAAAATCAAGATCATAATTGGGGTTGTCTTTTAGACAAAATCATTGTCATATTGTTAGAACTATCTTTCATTTTCTGGTTGTCACCTTTTTAGCCCCTATCAGTGCCACAACAACAAATAAACAAACAAACAAAAAAAAAGAAGAAAAAACAAAGAAGTCCCAGGAGTGACTTTAACTGACTCTGAGGAGTTTCTGCATAACTCAGTAGTCTAAGTC
Organism: Oncomelania hupensis; assembly: GCA_036898135.1. Lineage (NCBI taxonomy): Eukaryota > Metazoa > Mollusca > Gastropoda > Littorinimorpha > Pomatiopsidae > Oncomelania > Oncomelania hupensis. Next base: position 23,027,782 of record CM072516.1, read on the forward strand.
AACACTCCTAATTGGGTTATCCTCTGCAATTTCTAAGGTTGCCACCGCCCCATCGTTGAACTTGAAAGACAGTCCTCCGTCAATCACAAGGCAAGCATCCCACATCCTCGATCTAATGTAAATCCTGCAATTAAGACACAAATATATATGTCTCATGTCAAATAGAACAACAGATACTCCCATTATTTTTTCTGTCAAATATTGATGATAGTAATTAAGTAAAGAACTGTACAGATCCCAAAGGCTAGTAGTATAAAAAAGAAAAAGGAAACAAGCCACGATAAGCCCCAGGGGTCAGTTTGGATGTAAACAAAGATGGTAAGGTAAAGTGTTCCTGAAACCTTTCAGGCTTTGGATAAAAGTAGTAGCTTAAAAAAGTAATACTTCACTTACTTTTCTGCAAAGTTCCTGGGACTGCTCACTTGGAACACACCTGCATAGTCGATCAAAACCAAAACATTTAGATCAAAAACAGGTTGTAGAGTCTTTTTTTTTTAATCCAAGAAATTATTGTTTATGATTAAATCTGGGACAGAATTTTCGGGATTCGTTGGCATCACAAGAAACTGAAACAATTCCCGACTTAATCATTCTTGAAAGGAAAAGGTATTTGAAATATACTGTACAAAGTATATTTAAAATTCCTGTCCTTGCATATCCACAACTGTGATAACTTACTATTATTACCAGGCAATAGCTGCACAGTGCTTTTAAAATACTATCTGAATTAGTACAGAATTTAAAATACTAACTATGATAAATTGTTAAGCTCACCGTTAACAACTGGATCCCGAATGGTATAGGCCATCTTGGGCAACTGAGGGTCAAATTTGAGGGAACTGTTGAATTCGTTGGCAATAGCCTCCATCATGTGCCAGTCATTCACTGGGAAATTACTGCCAGCTTTTGAATTTGCTGAAAAAATTAAATCACAATATCTGTGAAGGTACTCATTAGGCTTAGAGTGCTAGTCTACTGATTATCAGTAAGCATCTGTAACTTTTGACCTGTGATGCTCACTTGCATTAGATAAAACACCAGCATATTTTCATTGCACTCTGACAATCTAACAATGTTCAGCAAATTAGACCTGCACACTACCTCATGTACCACATTCACCTATTAATACCCTTCCATGTGATGTAATGGCCTCCCTACATACTGACCTATCTTAAGAACTTCCTTTACAGATTCTGCATACAGATGGTTGATGTGAAAGTGCCAGGAACTAGATCCTGTACCGGTACAGATGGTCACTCCTGAACTCTTTTGTTTCTCCCTTGGTCCATCATCTACTGAAAACTCGTAGTATGAAACCCTGTCAGAAACACTAACTCAGTAAATAAATTATACATAATTAATAAGTATACAACTGTACTATTTACCATGACAAAAATAACTTCCTCAGTTTTATACATTATTAAGCTTACAATTGTACTGTAAAACACTCAAACTCAGTAAATAAATTAATTATATTTAAATAAATTAAAAATTATTTATAAGTATAGTATTCCATGTGTAGAACAAAGCGAATCAGTACAACTTATGTTAATCTGATGAATAAAAATTGATGCAACAACAACAACAACAAAGCGAATAGAGAGGGAAAAACAAGTTCATACTCTTATGACATCTTACCTGGAGGACAAAGACTCTCCAATAAACACTTCATTCAGTGCTAGGACCGGCAAGACTCTGTCAGGGGACCGGTTGCGCAATATGTCTTTTGGGCGCTGCTCTTGTTCATTCTCCGCTATGTGCTCCACAAAGCGGTGCTCTGGGAAATGCAGTTGCTGGTCATGAAGTTCAACAGGGCCATCATTGCTGTGCTGGCCTGACATGGTGATCTGAATACGTTGTAAGAAACGCCATCTGGGGAGAAGAAAAGAAACGTTAATTGTGAACACACTTTATTCTTCTTCACAGGAAATTTTTTGTACAGACTAAGAAAAATCCTACATTTTAAAAATCCCAAGTGTAAATGATACATTTGAGTTTGGATAATATTCATATGTCACCAATGTGGGTGAAATGTGAGCTGCTTTCACAATGGCAGCTCAACCCATTAACAGGGGGATGCATGTTGTATGGTTTTTTTAGCACTATCTAGAACATGAGTCAGGGTCTTTAAACTTCAAGCGATCTTAATTTATACCTTCAACACAAAGCATGCAGCAAGAAGTAAGAATACACATGTTGTTCATTTCATTTGCATAAGCACTGACAAAATCACCTAAAATCCCCATCCAGCAACCGTGTTAAAGCAGCTGAAAAATTTGCTGCAGGGTACTTTCGCTTTGGTAAACACAAATGGCCTTCGGATCTGAAACATCAAGATTTTCAAAAGGAATTATTAATACTAAATCACTGTCAAACTGTGTGATGCAAAGATGTTTAGGCATTATAATCTTTGTACTTCAGGTTTAGCAGTAGATCTTGGCCAATGTGTATGTAACCATATTACTTACAAAGCAAAATAGTTACACAAGAAACTGTTTGATTCTCAGTTACAATGCTGAGTACTGAGACATTGTAGAAGTATTATTAGGTGCTCAAAGAATCCAGAATCCACAAAGATCAGGGATAAAACAAAGCTGGGGCTTGAAACAAGTATGCAGATTTAAGCAATAGAACTACACAGGTCTCAAAAAGGGCTTGCAAGCAAATTGTAAGCTCACTTGTCAGGGTCTGTATTGACACCTATCAAAGGCTTGTTGGTGTTGAAGAATCTGGAGGAAGCCAAAAGGTAGGTGCCATCCCCACCTGCTGTAAAAACAGCATCCGCCCATTCAAGAGCAGCTGGATTGAAATCCCAACGTTGCACAACCCGAGTTTCTATGTTGGCATCTCTGTCCATGAGACCAATTGAACATTATTTTTAAACATACATATGTATATAACATAACAACTTTTAAACCGCCATAATCCTACTGTCACTTCATCAAAAAGAGTAATATAATAGACAAAAACAGAACATCTGATGACACCACCACATATATAAAAATTGTACACTTTAAATCTCCACATTTGGATTTTTTTTAATTCAGTATATATGCACTGTAAGTTTCCAACTGAATTGGTCATTTAGCATAATTTTATTTCCTTAATGCAATGGAAAAAAATGGTACAATAAACGAATTCCAATGAAAAATCTAAATCTGTCTTCATAATGAAGAAAGCATAGTTTTGTACATTACATGCAATATAAAATTATATGAACAATTGCAAGATACAGGTTAATTATTCCAGTCCTGGGGTGCTGAATGAAAACTATGGCCTTGCTCAACATACAAAGTCATTAGTCCCACATTCTTACAAGCTCTTTAAAAATGTTTCAAACAAAATGCAACAGTGTATTAAAAGATCCTGCAAATGATGTGAGACAGGGCAAAATTCAATGAAACTTGGAAAAATGTAATCAGCACTAAAATAGGGAAGGTTGAGAGAGAAGAACAAGAAAGACCACAGGGCTGTAAGATGTAGATTGTCTACACAATTTTGTATGCACTTGGTTGGACAGCCCAGTTTTTCAGCACCCCTGTACTTTGGTGAAGGTTTAATACCCCCAAAACTGATTATGTAATATATTTTATTGCTTACACTAGAACCTTTCTGATGCTTTCAACGGTAGACTGCTGATTTTTGTGTCGCTTCAGAAGTCCATCATAATCAGAATTCTTGGTTTCCAACTAAAAGAAATACAAACACACAGGCTTTCATTTGTAGTAAACTGCAAGGCAATACGATGATGTATAAAAGCCTACCAAACTTGTGACTAGTATCATATTAAGTGTGCTCTCAAACACACTTTTATCAAGAAGGCAAAAGACTTGTCAGCCTTTGGTGCCAACATTACTATGCTATATTATAATTTATACTATACAAACAAAGTGGGCATACTATGGTAACAATTGCATGGATGGACAGGTTAGGAATAAAACAAAATTTAATCTTGAGCTTAAATTTAATGCATTACTCTAAAAGCATAGAATAACAAGGGTTCGCATGCATTTTGAACTTCCAGTTTGTGTCCTTGTACACAGGCAATATTTACATCCACTTGATACTGTTATGATTATGATATCTAGTTATTATGATAATTTGCTTTTCTGGCATGATGTTCATGATGATGACAGCTACATCACATGATGATCTTGATAATATATGACACTTAAATTTATTAACATAGTTACAAGAAACTCAAAAGAATCTCATTTCATAAGTACATGCGTTTATCTCTTTTGTTATCAAGTGATGATCATATGAAAGGATAATGTTTGGCAGTGGAGATATTTGTGTTTTGGAGAACTGGAAGTGGATGAGGGCACTGTTCCGGCAGACTTGAAAAAAGCCAATGTCACTGCTCTTTTTAAAAAGGGCAGTCGGGCAGAAGCGGGCAACTATAGACCAGTGAGTCTCACATTGTTACGTTGAAACGCAAACGAAAGTATGACTGAAACGCGCACGATAGATCTAATCGTTTCGTTTTGCAAAGTATTCAATAATGGAGTTTATTCACCTTTGATTTGAGTTTGCATTGTTGTTAGGAGAGGCTTTGTATAACGTTGATAATTGGCGTTAGTCGATATTATTGGAGAATTTTCTGGATCTGCGTGTTTACTCTCGATAGAAGTTTCCCGATAGATATCGAAGTATGGCGGAAGGAGAAGAAATGTGTATGACGTAAGTCAGTGATGACGATCTTTTATTTGATTGGTAGTAGTGCGTCATTTCTACTGTGTTCGAAATTGTTCGGGAAGAGAGGGAGGTTATAAATTTATGTGCCGCGCTTTTTTGTGGAGTTGTTGTTGAAAGTGATTTGGAAAGTAAAATTTGAAAGTGGAAAGGCGAGTTGAGGATTGTATGCAGTTGTTGATGTGTGCTGAATAAAAGTGGAAAACTTCATACGTCGACTCCGTGTCTTGTATGCTGGGTGAGCAGGCTGCGTGGATAAACGAATCTGAGTTACACCTTATCAGGAATTCAGCATTGGGGCTGAATCAGATACTGATAAAGAGAACACCATCATCGAATCGAGTGTAACATTTTGGGGGTCAAGCCGCGATTCACGCCATAGCCAAGGGTTCAACTGCTACAACAAGCGAGTCAACGTTATGAGAGGCAGTCATCGAGGGTAGCCGCCATCAAGTTGCGTCGAGAGGGGCCAACATACTGGGACTACATCACCGATAGATTCGGGTTGACTGCAAGGGCGTGTAGTCGCTGAAGAGTTGCTTCGTGAGCGAACAACAGATCGGGACTACGTGGCTGCCGTAAGACTACGTCGAGGGACAGTCTCGGAGCTACATCGCCAGTATTAGAGAGAGCGACGAGCGGACGTCGCGTCCACTTCAGCACAGGAGCGTGTACATCAACACCAGTGTGGTGCAGCGTCGCATACGACGAGGACAGCGGTGCCTGCGTCAGCGAAGGCGACTAGTGACAAGCATCAGCGCTACTGCAGAAAGCGTGCTGTTCTAGAACAGTCTAGAAAGGTACAGCACAGTCAAGACCTTTCCAGAAAAAGAACTCTCCAGAAAAGAACTTTCCAGGAAAGAACTTTCCAGAAGCATCAAGATGGCTGACTTCTGGCAGAAAGGGGTTGAACTAAATCTAAAAGGCAAACAGCTGACGGAGTACGTCAAATGCCAGGAGAGAATATTGCGTGAAGAAAGAGAAGAACAGCGACGGCGCGAAGAACGAGAATTAGAAGAGCAGCGTCGCCGTGAAGAACGAGAATTAGAGGAGCAGCGTCGCCGTGAAGAAAGAGAATTAGAATTGAAGCGTCTGGAAATTGAACAGCAGCGGCAAGAAAGAGAAGAGCAGCGTAAAGAAAGAGAAGATGAGCGCAGGCGTGAGGAAAGAGAAGCTGATCGGCAGTTCCAACTAGAGTTGGCGCGCATCCAGCAACAGCAGCATGCGCCACAAGTTATCAGTGACAACAAAGCTCCAAAATTGCCAGCGTTTGTCGACGGGAAGGACCAGATCGACAGTTATTTGGCGAGATTTGAAAGGTTTGCCAAAAGCTCTAACTGGCAACCTCAAGACTGGGCAATTCGACTAAGTGCACTTCTGACGGGGCAAGCACTCGACGTCTACACCAGATTGTCGGACGATGACGCTAAAGACTACGACGTCTTGAAGGAGGCCCTATTGCAGTGCTACAACTTTACAGAGAAGGGCTACCGTAAACGCTTCCGTGAATGCCGGCCTAAGTCAGACGAGACGCCAAAGCAGTTTGTGGAGCGCCTGTCGTCATATCTACACAAGTGGGTGGAGTTATCAGGCGAAAGGAAGTCTTACGACAGTCTCCATGACTTGATTGTGAAGGAACAATTTCTCAATGCCTGTCACAAGGACCTAGCGACCCACTTAGAAGAACAAAAGCTGCAGACGCTTAAAGATGTGACTGAGGCTGCTGAAAGATATCTCATCGCTCATGGGAAGACCCTGGGGCCACCCAGCGCGACGAAACATTTTCAGAAGACTGGAAACCATGTGAACCAGATCCAGGGGAGCCAGACGAGCCAAAAACAGACGGACTCCACGCCTCCTCCCAGGGAAGGGCATTCAAGAGGCTGTTTCACCTGCAACGCTACAGACCACAGAGCGGCTAACTGTCCTCAAAACAAAAGTAGCGGACAGCGGAGTAGTACGGACAACGCAGCGGCGGGCAACCGGCAGAGGCGGTTCTCCAATCAACGGCAAACCAGTAGATCTGACCATCAAGTGTGCGGCGGGAGCGTCATTCTTCCGAGTGAGACCAAGTGCACAGCTACTCCCGCGGACGTGCAAGAGTGCATAACCGATGGCCAACTTCTCCTTGCCAACGGGAAATCCATCCCCGTCGTCGCCAGCGCAGCGATGACCGTCCAGAACATGCCTGTTTCAAAGGGACGCGTCGGAAATCATGAAGTGACTGTTTTAAGAGACTCTGGCTGCAGTGGGGTCATCGTCAGAGAAGACCTAATCGCTAAAGAACAGTTCACTGGCGATTCAAAATGGACACTTATGGCCGACAGCAAATGTGTGAGAGCGCCAGTTGCGAAGATTCAAGTCAGCACTCTTCTACATAGGCGAAGTCGAAGCGGTTTGCCTGAAGAAGCCGCTGTATGATTTGATGATCGGGAATATCGACGGCGCGAGACGACCCGACGACCCCGATCCAGAGTGGATTCCTGCCTCAAATCAACATGTCGAAGTTGTGGAGGAGGATCCATTGCCATTTCCCGATGGAGACTTTACAGAGCTGCTACGGGACAATGTGGCGACTCCGGCTCAGCCCTGCCGACCAGAGATCGTCGGTGCTGTTACTACCAGGGCCCAGGCCAAGAGAGACAAGACGTCTACGCCACTGAAGGTCGCCGACAACTCTAAAGCTGCCATCGTGGACAGAGATAAACTGATCAAGCTCCAGGAAGCTGATAGCACTTTAAACAAGTACAGGAACCGCCAAGACCACGTGACCAAAAGCAGTGGTACGGTCTATTTTGAAGTGAAGGCCAAGATCCTGTATCGAATCTTCCAGCACCCGAGGGTCAACGGAGGGAAACCACTACGTCAAGGTACTGGTACCATTACCCCTAAAGCGCCAGGTGATGGAAGTAGCGCATTACTCAATTATGGGAGGTCACCTGGGTATCAAGAAGACGTCGGATAGAATCCAGGCGATGTTCTACTGGCCAGGACTTCATGCGGACGTCAGCCGTTTCTGCCGATCATGTGACATTTGCCAGAAGACCATACCTCGAGGAAGGGTCCCGAAAATGCCTATGCAGAGGATGCCTCTGATCGACCGACCTTTTAAGAGGGTGGCCTTAGACTTAATCGGCGAAATGAGACCTCCGAGTGAAGAAGGTCATCGATGGGTACTGACTTTAGTGGACTATGCGACTCGGTACCCAGAAGCAGTGCCACTGAAGAAGATTGACACTGAAACTGTAGCAGAGGCACTAGTGGACATGTTCAGCAGACTTGGAGTGCCTGAAGAGATCCTGACAGACCTCGGGACGCAGTTCGTCTCTGACTGCATGAAGGAGGTTAACAGACTGCTGAGCCTCCGGCATTTGACTACGACACCCTACCATCCAATGTGCAACGGGCTTGTCGAAAAGTTCAACGCTACGCTGAAGTCCACCCTAAAGAAACTGTGCAGCGAGCAGCCCAGACAATGGCATCGCTATATCAACACCTTACTATTCGCCTACAGAGAAGTACCGCAGGAGTCCACCGGCTTTTCTCCGTTCGAGCTGCTGTACGGAAGAACCATCCGAGGGCCGATGCACATCCTGAAAGAACTGTGGACGAAGGAAGTGGACACCCCAGAGGTGAAGAACAGTTATCAGTACGTGTTTGAGCTACGGGAGAAGCTTGAGCAGACTCTCGAGATAGCCAGAGAAAACCTGAAGAAGTCCCAGGACTGTGGAAAGCACTACTATGATCGTAGGGCTATGAACAGGAAGTTCAAACCTGGCAACAAAGTGCTGGTGCTGCTACCTACCGATCATAATAAGTTGCTGATGCAGTGGAAAGGCCCGTACGAAGTGGAGACCGTGGTGGGAATCAACGACTATAAGGTGAAGGTCGGCCAGCTTTCCAAGATATACCCCGCCAACCTCCTTAAGCTGTACGTGGAAAGGCCATCAGAGACTGTGCATGCAGAAACTGCAGCTGAGATCGATAACAGCTTTGACAGCGAGGAACTGTTGGAACTTGGGGACTTCCACAGCAAAGAAGGCATCGATGATGTTAAGCTAAGACCACGCTTGACGGAAGGTCAAAAGATGGAGCTCAAGGACCTTATGGGCGAGTTTCCCCATAGCTTCAATGATGTCCCAAGCTCTACGACTTTGGTCGAACATGAAGTCCACACCCAGACCTGGAAGGAGCATCTGCAGACCTTGAGGGAGCCTTTCCACCATCTCGCAGAAGCCAACCTGACCGTGAGACCCAGCGAACGCATTCTGGGAGCTGACAACGTCGACTGCGTCGGACATCCGACGGAAGAAGAAGACAACGGAGGATGCACTGACTCCAGGAAAGCCCACGTGATCGTCGTCTTTGACCCTGGGCCGATGACAACCGCAACTGACGAGGGCGTCGTTTCCTTGCGGATGAAAAAACATTGACCGTGTAGATAAACTGTGAACATTGACAGTACCCAGAAAGACTTGCAGATGAGAAACATTAACTCTGTGTGAATGAACTGTGAACATTGACAATATCCAGACAGATTTGAAGATGAAAACCATTGACTCTGTGTGAATGAACTGAGAACGTTGATAGTGTTCAGACAGACTGAAATAAGTCTTAATTCTGTACTTTGTTTGTGCATTACGTTTCAACGTTGTTGAAAGAAATTGGGTAAATTTCTTCTTGAGTGGGGGGTTATGTTACGTTGAAACGCAAACGAAAGTATGACTGAAACGCGCACGATAGATCTAATCGTTTCGTTTTGCAAAGTATTCAATATGTTACGTTGAAACGCGAATGGTAGTACGTCGGAAGCGCGCACGATAGATCTAATCGTTTCGTTTTGCAAAGTATTCAATAATGGAGTTTATTTACCTTTGATTTGAGTTTGCATTGTTGTTAGGAGAGGCTTTGTATAACGTTGATAATTTGCGTTAGTCGATATTACTGGGGAAGTTTCTGGATCTGCGTGTTTACTCTCGATAGAAATTTCCCGATACATGTCGAAGCAAGAGAAGGTTCCGGGTATGTTTAGAACAATGTATGACGTAAGTCAGCGATGACGATCTTTAATTCTGATTGGTTGTAATGCGTCATTTTCTAGAACAAACTGAGGTCATCTCGAGTTGAGAGAAAAAATTATATATTCGATGCTCCGTGTGTTGTTGTGGATAGTTGCTGTGAAAGTTGTTGAGTTGAGTTGAGAATTGTATGCAGTTGTTGGTGTGTGCTAAATAAAAAGTGGAAAACTTCATACGTCGACTTAGTGACTTGTATGCTGATTGAGCGGGCTGCGTGAATAAACGAATCTGAGTTACACAACTATCAGGAATTCAAGCATCGGGGCTGAATCAGATACTGATAGAAAACTCCATCATCGAATCGAGTGTAACATTTTGGGGGTCAAGCCGCGATTCACGCCATAGCCAAGGGTTCAACTGTGACAACAAGCGAGTCAACGTTACGAGAGGCAGTCATCGAGGGTAGCCGCTAACGTTGCGTCGAGAGGGGCCAACATACTGGGACTACATCACCGATAGATTCGGGTTGACTGCAAGGGCGTGTAGTCGCTGAAGAGTTGCTTCGTGAGAGAACAACAGATCGGGACTACGTGGCTGCCGTAAGACTACGTCGAGGGACAGTCTCGGAGCTACATCGCCAGTGTTACAGAGAGCGGCGAGCGGACGTCGCGTCTACTTCAGCACAGGAGCGTATACATCAACACCAGCGTGGTGCAGCGTCGCATACGACGAGGACAGCGGTGCCTGCGTCAGCGAAGGCGACTAGTGGCAAGCATCAGCGCTACTGCAGAAAGCGTGCTGTTCTAGAACAGTCTAGAAGGGTGCAGCACAGTCAAGAACTTTCTAGGAAAAGAACTTTCCAGAAAGAACTTTCCAGAAAAGAACTTTCCAGAAAAGAACTTTCCAGAAGCATCAAGATGGCTGACTTCTGGCAGAAAGGGATTGCACTGAATCTGAAAGGCAAACAGCTGACGGAGTACGTCAAGTCTCAGGAGAGAATACAAGAAAGAGAAGAACAACGTCAGCGTGAAGAAAGAGAAGATGAGCGACGGCGTGAAGAAAGAGAATTTGAACTGAAGCGTCTGGAAATTGAACAGCAGCGGCAAGAAAGAGAAGATGAGCGCAGGCGTGAGGAAAGAGAAGCTGATCGTCAGTACCAGCTAGAGTTGGCGCGTATCCAGAACAATCAGCATGCGCAACAAGTCACCAACGACCATACGGCTCCAAAATTGCCAGCTTTCGTCGACGGGAAGGACCAGATCGACAGCTATCTGGCGAGATTCGAAAGGTTCGCCGAAAGCTCCAACTGGCAACCTCGGGACTGGGCGATTCGACTAAGTGCACTTCTGACAGGGCAAGCGCTCGAAGTTTACACCAGACTGTCGAACGATGACGCCAAAAACTACGACGTCTTGAAAGAGGCCCTGTTGCAGTGCTACAACTTTACAGAGAAGGGCTACCGTAAACGCTTCCGTGAATGCCGGCCTAAGTCAGACGAGACGCCAAAGCAGTTTGTGGAGCGCCTGTCGTCATATCTACACAAGTGGGTGGAGTTATCAGGCGAAAGGAAGTCTTACGACAGTCTCCATGACCTGATCGTGAAGGAACAATTTCTCAATGCCTGTCACAAGGACCTAGCGACCCACTTAGAAGAACAAAAGCTGCAGACGCTTATAGATGTGACCGAGGCTGCTGAAAGATATCTTATCGCTCATGGGAAAACCCTGGGGCCACCCAGCGCGACGAAACATTTTCAGAAGACTGCAAACCATGGGAACCAGATCCAAGGGAGCCAGACGAGCCAGAGACAGACGGACTCCACGCCTCCTCCCAGGGAAGGGCATTCAAGAGGCTGTTTCACCTGCAACGCTACAGACCACAGAGCGGCTAACTGTCCTCAAAACAAAAGTAGCGGACAGCGGAGCAGTACGGACAATGCAGCGGCGGGCAACCGGCAGAGGCGGTTCTCCAATCAACGGCAAAACAGCAGATCTGACCATCAATTGTGCGGCGGGAGTGTCATTCTTCCGAGTGAGACCAAGCGCACAGCTACCCCTGCCGACGTGCAAGAGTGCATGACCGATGGCCAACTCCTCCTTGCCAACGGAAAATCCATCCCCGTCGTCGCCAGCGCAGCTGTGACCGTCCAGAACATGCCTGTTTCAAAGGGACGCGTCGGAAATCATGAAGTGACTGTTTTAAGAGACTCTGGCTGCAGTGGGGTCATCATCAGAGAAGACCTAATCGCTAAAGAACAGTTCAATGGCGATTCAAAATGGACACTTATGGCCGACAGCAAATGTGTGAGAGCGCCAGTTGCGAAGATTCATGTCAACACCCCTTTCTACATAGGCGAAGTCGAAGCGGTTTGCCTGAAGAAGCCGCTGTACGATTTGATGATCGGGAATATCGACGGCGCGAGGCGACCCGACGACCCCGATCCAGAGTGGAGTCCTGCCTCAACTCAACACGTCGAAGTTGTGGAGGAGGATCCATTGCCATTTCCCGATGGAGACCTTACAGAGCTGCTACGGGACAATGTGGTTACTCCGGCTCAGCCCTGCCGACCAGAGATCGTCGGTGCCGTTACTACCAGGGCCCAGGTCAAGAGAGACAAGACGTCTACGCCACTGAAGGTCGCCGACAACTCTAAAGCTGCCATCGTGGACAGAGATAAGCTGATCCAGCTCCAGGAAGCTGATAGCACTTTAAACAAGTACAGGAACCGCCAAGACCACGTGACCAAAGGCAGTGGTACGGTCTATTTTGAGGTGAAGGCCAAGATCCTGTACCGAATCTTCCAGCACCCGAGGGTCAACGGAGGGAAACCACTACGTCAAGTCTTGGTACCGTTACCCCTAAGGCGCCAGGTGATGGAAGTAGCGCATGACTCAATCATGGGAGGTCACCTGGGTATCAAGAAGACGTCGGATAGAATCCAGGCGGTATTCTACTGGCCAGGACTTCATGCGGACGTCAGCCGTTTCTGCCGATCATGTGACATTTGCCAGAAGACCATACCTCGAGGAAGGGTCCCGAAAGTGCCTATGCAGAGGATGCCTCTGATCGACCGACCTTTCAAGAGGGTGGCCTTAGACTTAATCGGCGAAATAAGACCTCCGAGTGAAGAAGGTCATCGGTGGGTACTGACTTTAGTGGACTATGCGACTCGGTACCCAGAAGCAGTGCCACTGAAGAAGATTGACACTGAAACTGTAGCAGAGGCACTGGTGGACATGTTCAGTAGGCTTGGAGTGCCTGAAGAAATTCTGACAGACCTCGGGACGCAGTTCGTCTCTGACTGCATTAAGGAGGTCAACAGACTGCTGAGCATCCGGCATTTGACTACGACACCCTACCATCCGATGTGCAACGGGCTTGTCGAGAAGTTCAATGCTACGCTGAAGTCCACCCTGAAGAAACTGTGCAGCGAGCAGCCCAGACAATGGCATCGCTATATCAACGCCTTACTATTCGCCTACAGAGAAGTACCGCAGGAGTCCACCGGCTTTTCTCCGTTCGAGCTGCTGTACGGAAGAACCATCCGAGGGCCGATGCACATCCTAAAAGAACTGTGGACGAAGGAAGTGGACACCCCAGAGGTGAAGAACAGCTACCAGTACGTGTTTGAGCTACGAGAGAAGCTGGAGCAGACTCTCGAGATAGCCAGAGAAAACCTGAAGAAGTCCCAGGACTGTGGAAAGCACTACTATGACCGTAGGGCTGTGAACAGGAAGTTTAAACCTGGCAACAAAGTGCTGGTGCTGCTACCCACTGATCATAATAAGTTGCTGATGCAATGGAAAGGCCCGTACGAAGTGGAGACCGTGGTGGGAATCAACGACTACAGGGTGAAGGTCGGCCAGTATTCCAAGATATACCACGCCAACCTCCTTAAACTGTACGTGGAAAGGCTACCAGAGACTGTGCACGCAGCCACAGCAGCTGTGACCGACGACAGCTTTGACAGTGAAGAACTGTTGGAACTGGGAGATTTCCACAGCAAAGAAGGCATCGATGATGTTAAGCTAGGACCGAGCTTGACGGAAGGTCAAAAGTTGGAGCTCAAGGACCTTATGGGCGAGTTTCCCCATAACTTCAATGATGTCCCAGGCTCTACGACTTTGGTCGAACATGAAGTCCACACCCAGACCTGGAAGGAGCATCTGCAGACTTTGAGGGAGCTGTTCCACCGTCTCGCAGAAGCCAACCTGACCGTGAGACCCAGCAAATGCATCCTGGGAGCTGACAACGTCGACTGCGTTGGACATCCGATGGAAGAAGGAGACAACGGAGGACGCATTGATTCCAGGGAAGCCCACGTGATCATCGTCTTTGACCCTGGGCCGATGACGACCGCAACTGACGAGGGCGTCGATTCCTTGCGAACGAAAGAACATTGACTGTGTGGACGAACTAAGAATATTGGTAATGACAGACTTGAAAATGAAAAACGTTGACTGGGTAAATGATCTGTGAACATTGACAGTATCCAGAAAGACTTGCAGATGGAAAACATTGACTGTGTATATGAACTGTGAACATTGACAATATCCAGAAAGACTTGAAGATGAAAACCATTGACTCTGTGTAGATAAGCTGAGCGCAATTACAGTATTCAGAAAGTCTGAAATAAGTTTTAATTCTGAACTTTGTTTGTGCATTACGTCTCAACGTTGTTGAAAGAAATTGGGTAAATTTCTTCTTGAGTGGGGGGTTATGTTACGTTGAAACGCGAATGGTAGTACGTCGGAAGCGCGCACGATAGATCTAATCGTTTCGTTTTGCAAAGTATTCAATAATGGAGTTTATTTACCTTTGATTTGAGTTTGCATTGTTGTTAGGAGAGGCTTTGTATAACGTTGATAATTTGCGTTAGTCGATATTACTGGGGAAGTTTCTGGATCTGCGTGTTTACTCTCGATAGAAATTTCCCGATACATGTCGAAGCAAGAGAAGGTTCCGGGTATGTTTAGAACAATGTATGACGTAAGTCAGCGATGACGATCTTTAATTCTGATTGGTTGTAATGCGTCATTTTCTAGAACAAACTGAGGTCATCTCGAGTTGAGAGAAAAAATTATATATTCGATGCTCCGTGTGTTGTTGTGGATAGTTGCTGTGAAAGTTGTTGAGTTGAGTTGAGAATTGTATGCAGTTGTTGGTGTGTGCTGAATAAAAAGTGGAAAACTTCATACGTCGACTTAGTGACTTGTATGCTGATTGAGCAGGCTGCGTGAATAAACGAATCTGAGTTACACAACTATCAGGAATTCAAGCATCGGGGCTGAATCAGATACTGATAGAAAACTCCATCATCGAATCGAGTGTAACACAATAATGGAGTTTATTCACCTTTGATTTGAGTTTGCATTGTTGTTAGGAGAGGCTTTGTATAACGTTGATAATTGGCGTTAGTCGATATTATTGGAGAATTTTCTGGATCTGCGTGTTTACTCTCGATAGAAGTTTCCCGATAGATATCGAAGTACGGCGGAAGGAGAAGAAATATGTATGACGTAAGTCAGTGATGACGATCTTTTATTTGATTGGTAGTAGTGCGTCATTTCTACTGTGTTCGAAATTGTTCGGGAAGAGAGGGAAGTTATAAAATTATGTGCCGCGCTTTTTTGTGGAGTTGTTGTTGAAAGTGATTTGGAAAGTAAAATTTGAAAGTGGAAAGGCGAGTTGAGGATTGTATGCAGTTGTTGATGTGTGCTGAATAAAAGTGGAAAACTTAATACGTCGACTCCGTGTCTTGTATGCTGAGTGAGCAGGCTGCGTGGATAAACGAATCTCAGTTACACCTTATCAGGAATTCAGCATTGGGGCTGAATCAGATACTGATAAAGAGAACACCATCATCGAATCGAGTGTAACACACATGCATCATTTGTAATATCCTGGAGTCTTTTGTACGCGCGAGATGCTGTGGTGGACCATATGAATCTATGCTCACTGTATTCAGTTTGTCAGCATGGTTTCAGGAATGGTAGGTCATGTGTGACTCAGCTATTAGAAGTCATGGAAGATTTTACGGGAATGTTGAATGATGGTGAGGGGTTTGGTGTGCTGTATCTGGATTTTAAAAAGGCATTTGATTCTGGCCCACATGCTAGACTTTTAACAAAAATTCAATCATATGGATTATGGTATCACTGGAAAGGTGTGCCAAAGGATTGGGAACTTTTTATCAGAGAGAAGCCAGCGGTAAGTTGGTAACAGTTTCTCTTCAGAAGCTCCTGTGTTAAGTGGGATACCTCTTGAAGTTAGCATTTTGGGTCCTGTTTTATTTACAATTTTCATAAATGATTTGCCAGATGAGGTGTCCAGCAGTTGTAAAATTTTTGCTGATGACACAAAAACTATATAACTTGTCAAGTGAGAGTTCTAAGCTACAGTCTGATATAGATAATCTTGGTAAATGGTCTGATAAGTGGAAACTTCATTTAAAATAATACTTCCAAATGCAAGGTACTTAATTTTGGTAGTAAAAATCCTTGCCATGAATATTATATGACCGCTGACGGACAGAGAGTGTCAGTTGACACCTGCACCAAAGAGAAGGATCTGGGGGTCACTTTTGATAACGAGTTAAAATTTGATAAACATATATATTAATACTGCAATTGCAATGGCAAATAAAATGCTTGGGATTATCCGGAGATCTTTCTCCTGCCTTGATAAAGATACACTAACATGTCTGTATAGACTATAGGACACTTGTACGACCTCATTTGGAATATGCAAATGCTGTATGGTCACCGCTCTTGAAAAGACAATTGTCAGTGATTAAAAAAGTGCAGCAAAGAGCAACAAAATTGGTAAAATCCTTGAAAAATGTGCCTTACGGAAAAAGATTAAAGAAACTAGGCCTTCCCAGTTTGAAATTTAGAAGAGTTAGAGGTGATCTTATACGAATATACAAAATAATAAATAACATCAACAAAGTTAATAATGCAAATACATTTTTAAAGTTTCATGCTGGACATAATACTAGAAACTCAGAAGACAAAATTTTTATCCAGCACTGTCGTACTAACAAAAGAAAGCACTGTTTTAGCAACAGAATTGCACCACTCTGGAAAAAAATACCATTACATGTTAAAAAAGGTAACAACTTAAATACCTTTAAATACCTTTTGGAAAGGTATCTGGACGTTTCGGCGGTGGGCACTTTCGGCGACACCGCCGAAACGTCCAATCTATTTTTCCGCCGAATCGTCCATATGATTTCTTAAGAAAGTTCCCGTCGAAAGCGCATTGGATCTTAGCTGCGCTAAAATCAACATTTTTGGGGGTAAGTTTTTGTATTATTTTGTCTACTGAAGCACGTTTCGTTTCACTTGGCTAAATATTTGAGAAAAACCGCATCTATTAAAAGAAAAAAAGGAAGCCAAATCTCGCATGATGTGTTTCCGCTCGTGACTTGAAATGATGTGTTTCCGCTCGTGACTTGGCGCCCTTTATAAACAAAGAACATCCGTTTCTCACTCAAGTGGGGCCGGGTAGCTCAGTTGGTAAGAGCGTCTTGCTAGTAACCGAAAGGTCGCTGGTTCGAATCCCGGATTGGTCAACGTGTGATCATATTATTTTCCCCTTTACCAACAACTGGCCCGCTGGTGTCAGTATAAATCGGTCCAGTAGTCACCTATATGCGAAAGTGTCGTGTGACTATAATCTACCAACAACAACAACAACAACATTTCTCACTCAGTTGGTAAGAGCGTCTTGCTAGTAACCGAAAGGTCGCTGGTTCGAATCCCGGATTGGTCAACGTGTGATCATATTATTTTCCCCTTTACCAACAACTGGCCCGCTGGTGTCAGTATAAATCGGTCCAGTAGTCACCTATATGCGAAAGTGTCGTGTGACTATAATCTACATACAAACAACTTCTCACTCATGGGGTCGGGTAGCTCAGTTGGTAAGAGCATCTTGCTAGTAACCGAAAGGTCGCTGGTTCGAATCCCGGATTGGTCAACGTGTGATCATATTATTTTCCCCTTTACCAACAACTGGCCCGCTGGTGTCAGTATAAATCGGTCCAGTAGTCACCTATATGCGAAAGTGTCGTGTGACTATAATCTACAAACAAACAAACAATTTCTCACTCACAAAGTCCCCTATACGCTTCCGTGTCCGGGGACGGTAATCTACTCAACGAAACGAAACATTCTCACTCATGGACGTCCCTTATACGCTTATTGTGTCCGGGAACGTTAATTTTACTCAAAAAAAAAAAAAAAAAAAAATTCTCACTCAGTCTCGTCTCCTATACGCCAAGGTGTGCGGGGACGTTAATTTTACTCTTGTCTTCTCACTCAGTTTTATTGCGTCTGTTCAACAGCTTCAGTACAACAACCGCTGATTTTTACGACTTTATGTTTATACAGTAAATAACTAACATTTTAATTATTTTTTTTCAATCTTCTATCGCTGATGATGATGGTTTCATGATCTATCTTTCGATCGAGTCACAGTAAAATGTCAGTCTTGATCGAGTGTGTTACGTCTTTTCAGTTTTCTTTTCTCTTTGTAAACTCGTGGGTCTCCTACAGTCTTAAGTTTAGTCCATGATCGATCGAGTCACAGTAAAATGTCAGTCTTGATCGAGTGTGTTACGTCTTTTCAGTTTTCTTTTCTCTTTGTAAACTCGTGGGTCTCCTTAGTCCGTGATCGATCGAGTCACAGTAAAATGTCAGTCTTGATCGAGTGTGTTTAGTCTTTTCAGTTTTCTTTTCTCTTTGTAAACTCGTGGGTCTCCTACAGTCTTAAGTTTACTGTTTAGTCCGTGATCGATCGAGTCACAGTAAAATGTCAGTCTTGATCGAGTGTGTTACGTCTTTTCAGTTTTCTTTTCTCTTTGTAAACTCGTGGGTCTCCTACAGTCTTAAGTTTAGTCCGTGATCGAGTGTGTTTAGTCTTTTCAGTTTTCTTTTCTCTTTGTAAACTCGTGGGCCTCCTACATACGTACGTAGTATGTATAGTATGTAATTGAGGCCCACGAAAGATGAGACTTCCCAGCCTGTGGTTTTAATCAATGAAATTAGTTCTTTATTTTGTTTATATTTCATCATTCAGCATTATCATCTCGGGAATAAACTGTTCAACTTCACCAATAAATGGGAAAAGGCTTAATCTGCCGTAATGAAGAACGATGCTGATGATCATAGCTATTTCAGTTCAAAGTAGCCTGTTATAGTATTTCAATTGTAAACTAAACTTTGTAATTATTACTAGTATCAGGGGCGGATCTGGGGGGGGTGCACCGGGTGCACGTGCACCCCCCCACGGACGACCAAAAAAAAAAAAAAAAAAAAGAAGAAGAAGAAAGAAGAGGAAGGAGAAAAAGAAGAGGAAGAAGAATATTCAGAATATCCATAATATTCATAATAATCATCATGCTAATAATCATGCTAATCATCATCATCAGCAGCAGCAACAGCAGCATAATGATAATAATAATAATAATAATAATAATAATAATAATAATAATAATAATAATAATAATAATAATATTAATAATAATAAAAAGAAGAAGAAGAAGAAGAAGAATAGAGGACAATAATAATAATAATAATAATAATAATAATAATAATAATAATAATAATAATAATAATAAAGGACAGTAATAATAATAATAATAATAATAATATTAATAATAATAATAAAAATAAGAAGAAGAAGAAGAAGAAGAAGAAGATGTATTTAAAGTCTTTCCACCAAAGTGATACAATAATAATTTATTTAAAGTCTTTCCACCAAAGTGATACAATAATAATAATAATAATAATAATAATAATAATAATAATAATAATAATAATAATAATAATAATAATAATAATCGTCATTTACCTCAAAGATGCTGAAAAAGCGCTATATAAGAATGATAAATAATAATAATAATAATAATAATAATAATAATAATAATAATAATAATAATAATAATAATAATAATGCATTATCTCCTATTTTCTTTCCCATATCAATCCCTGCCCTCTTCACGCCTCAATCTCCTGTTACCCCCACCCCCTCCCTCCTTTCTTCTTTCGTTTACTCACACTCACCAATCGGCCTACACATGTTAGACATGTAACAGCTCAACTTCAAAGAACGCCGGCCAATTATGACGTGTAACATCCGCTAAAACGTCATATGCCGCTTGCATTTTGCGTTTATGTAAGAGGTTTATTTTCAATGTAAAACATTTATTTCCTTGTGCGCTGGGCTCATTGTTGATAGAAGCGGGGACTGTCCAGCCTGTAGACTAAACAAGCACAGTGTCAATGATTAGCGCATGATGACAAGACCGGAAATTGGGCGAGAATACCTCTGCTTATTTCGTTTAATTAAACTCCTCTCATTCCAGCTCTATGTAGAAGAGTTCATTTTATATTGTGTCACTCTTTATTTAGATAGACGTCAAAGAAGCAACAGCCTAGCGTTGTTGCACATCATTAGTGTTAGTTACCAGTTTTTAGGAGTATTTCTATTTTGTGAAAAGACATTTTATATTGTGCTGAACCATTTTGTGACCTACCTCACACTGAAGTGGTATGTACATATTTTGTTTGATAATGATGATAGGGATAGAGCAAGGACACCTACAAGGACACCTCGTTTATTCTTGTTAATATTATTCTAATCCTGTTTATTCCTAAAATGTATATTTACAGCAGTTATAGCAACAGCTTGATCTAAGTACAATTAGGTAGCAACTCAACAACAAAAGAAAGTGTTAACACATGTATGTCAGGGCGTTTTGCCCATAAACTGTTGTTTTGAAAGAATAACTGTTCTTTGCTATGAATCTGAGGTAAGATACAAAAACTTCTCTCTAACCCCCCCCCCCCCCCCCCAAAAAAAAAAAGAAAAAAAAAGTGCACCCTCCCGCGTGAACCTGCTGATCCGCCCTTGAGTATGATATTAGTATTACTAGTATTATACTATAATCAATGATTACAAAAAGTAACACGTTTTAATATTTATTTCTCGCTATTGTCAGCATAATTATTAATTTCATCACAGAAAACGTGTAAAATAGGCCTTTATAGTATGAATCTATAATTATGAGCATTTTTTAACATTGGTATCGTGACTTTGTAGGTCTGCAAGTATCAATATTCATCTATAGCCTAAACTGTTTTACTTATTTGGAGAAGCAGCTACTGCAGTTGAATTTACAAGTAGCCTAAATTGTCTACAGTCATCACAGTGATCACTGATAGTAACATAATGAAATAAATATGTTGAAATATCAAACTTAATTGTATCCCGTCAGCTTCTTCATTACATATCTTTCATATGTTCACAAATAACAAAGGATAATAGGGATAGCATCTTTGGTGATAGTTCATACTGGTACTTTGAAATTTCAAAATAAATTTAAATTGGAGCAATGATTTGTTTTTAAATGTAAATATAATTATATATATGTTCAAGTTATTTTTTTTTATAATGCTGCTATATTCTAGAATTGGCTGCCCATGATTTTTAGAATTCCATCAATGACCGCCAATTCTAGAATTCTAGAATAAGATCTGTAAATTCTAGAATTGCCCGCCAAATAATATAATGTGCGGCACAAATCACAAGTCTTTTGGCCCTTTAAAATGTTTCTTTTACATCTTATCAGAGATCTATTTAACATGACAAGTATTCCAGTAAACTTCTAAATAAAAGAATGCATAAAATATCGTTGGCGTCCATTCAAAACCTCGTATATCCCAAAATACAGTTTTGAGAAAAATGAAAAAAACTGTTTTAAAAAATCAGGTGTCACCAAAACAAATGGTTTCAGTATAATTTGCATTCAGTATTGAACAGGAAATTTGGTAATAGTGACAAGATTTAGAGCGCATGCTTGTTTGAGAAATAGACAAAAATGTTCACATACGAGGTTTTTACTATTTTGTACGAGCTGGAAGTTGCAAATTACGAGGTTTTGACTGTTTTGCTTGAGCTTGAAGTAGCAAGTTATAAGGATTAGTCACAATAGCAAACAACAAAGGAAACATTAATACAAAATAAAAGACCGAAAAATGCATGTAGAGAACGGTTTTTTCCTGGGTTTTTAAAATTTGATTATTGTACAGCGTTTTTGATTGGCTAGGATTCTTGAGCCAATGAGAGAAGATATAATTCGAAATAGGGGCAAAGTTACTCACTCGAATTGTGTGTGCCAGACGGTGCGGTCATATGTGGTAGGCCAGGAAAAGGGAAAAAAAGATTTTAAAAAAAGAAAGAAAAGTAAAAAGTTAACTGTGAAAAATAAAGAGGTAGAAAGCATTGAAACTAATCAAGGTGAATTGGTTTGTGGGACTTTCTCTCTGGAAGTTAATAATTTTGTGCTGTAAAGATTACAGGTATTTATAATGTTTTTCATGATTGTAAAACGTCGGATAAGTATATTTTTGGTGTTGCATTTGTTGTATTGAAAGGTGGTGAGCTGTTGTCCACTGAGATGGAATATTGAATTTTCATTGATGTAATAATATTATTAATTACGTGGGATGATAGTTGTAGAGTAGTAGATAATGTAATATGAATGAAAGGCGTGAGCATGTTTGATAGTAATTTTCATTCATGAAGTGATTACCTGGATATGAATAATAGTGGTGAAGGAAGAAAAGTGGTGATCGCATACGAAACGGAATTGAAAAAGTGAATAACGAAGGGAGGTCAGCACCCTGATGAAGAACGGAAAGGCCGCTGGACCAGACGACATCCCAGCAGAGGCTCTAAAAGCGGACTTGGAAGCATCAGTGGAGATGCTGTACCCACTCTTTGAGAGGATCTGGTAGGAAGAAGATGTTCCGGCAGACTGGAAGGTTACCTGATCAAGCTTCCCAAGAAAGGTGACCTCTTCTTTCCCATAGCCAACAGCAGATGCTAGAGAAGACAAATGCAGTGGCGGTCACATCGTCGGAGGTCGGCCTCAACATCCACAAGGACAAGAGCAAGATCCTGAAGATCAACTCCATCAGTACCGAACCAGTCATCGTAAATGAAAGTCCCTTGGAAGAAGTGCAGTCCTTCACCTACCTGGGTAGCATCATTGATCAGCAGGGCGGCACAGATGCGGATGTCAAGGCTAGGATCGGCAAAGCAAGAGCTGTCTTCATTCAGCTCAAGAGCATCTGGACCTCAAGAGAACTGTCTTTGACCACCAAGATATGGGTATTCAACTCCAGCGTGAAGTCAGTCTTACTGTAGGGAGCAGAGACATAGAAACATAGGAAATAACTTCTGGTGTGCATCCTACTAACGTTTTTGTTCTTGTACATGCTGAATGTGTCCCTCTGTGCACTTGGATTGGAAGGTTTTTTCTACTGGCATCTCTGTACCATTTAAAATAACTTCAGCTCCCACCATTGTCGTGAGCAAAAATGTACAGAGGTTATGAAAATATTTTCTGCAGTAGAAACGGACACTCCGCACATACGGGACAAAGGCAGATAATCAATATCTTGCCACAGTTTAGCTGACATCAATAAGAATTGATTGCGTGGCGAAATGCATAAAACACTTTCAGTGCGTAAATAAGTCAAACAATTTACCGCAGGCCCTAATAGTCCTGTATAGTAATGCAGGAGAGATTTATCAAACTCTAGAGCATCGACAAACAGGAAAAAAAAGGTCAGCTCCAAGCATTTTTGACTTCGGAAAATTAGGCTATGCTCCTAGCCATGTAGCAATGTATAAATAGCGGCACCGCCAAAACGTCCAACCATCTAGCAATGTATAAAAATAGAGTACCGCCGAAACGTCCAGACATGTTACAATGTATAAAATATAGTACCGCCGAAATGTTCAGGTATAAAATATAGTACCGCCGAAACATCCAGTCATCTAGCAATGTATAACATAGAGTACCGCCGAAACGTCCAGACATGTTCCAATGTATAAAATATAGTACCGCCGAAACATCCAGTCATCTAGCAATGTATAAAATAGAGTACCGCCGAAACGTCCAGACATGTTACAATGTATAAAATATAGTACCGCCGAAACATCCAGTCATCTAGCTGTTACGTTGAAACGCGAAAGGTGGTAGTATGTCTGAAACGTGCACGATAGATCTAATTGTTTCGCTTTGAAAAGTATTCAATAATAGAGTGTATAGATTGAGTTTGCATTGCTGTTAGGAGAAGCTTTGTATACCATTGATAATTTTCGTTAGTCGATATTATTGGAGAATTCTCTAGATTTGCTTGTTTACTGTCGATAGAAGCTTCGCGATGTTTGAGAACATTCTTGGACAGAAAGGAAAATTGTATGACGTAAAACAGTGATGATGAAGTTAATACTGCTCAAAACAATTGAAGAGCCACCTTTGTTTTTTGGTCACTTATGAACTTGGTAAAATATCGAAGTATTTTGAATTGTTCAAAATATCTTTTTGGTCTGTTTGCATGCAGCATTGAAGAGTCAACGTGAAAGTGAAAAAAAAAAGAGTTGAATTTGTTGTCAGCAACCTTCTTTTATCAGGTAAATTAGCACTTCAGGCACGTGAAAAATGCTGCCAGTTTAAGCGTTTCCATATGAATTAGCAGAAATAATGGACAAAAACCCTGCTTTGCACAGTAAAGCCATGCCAGTAGAGAACACAAATCAGTGATTGTAGTCAGTGTAATGGGTATAAATGTTACAATTTTTCCAACTTGGTTAACCATGCCCCCAAGACGACGTCTGAGTGAAGCAGACCGGGGTCGGGCTCTTGCCTGGCTTGAAGAAGGTGTTGGGGTGTGAGAGACTGGCCGCCGACTAGGAGTACACCATGCAGTCATACAAAGGCTGAGAAATCGTTTCAACGACACGTCCTCTTTTCTGACGAATCGCGCTTCACTAGGTCCTTCCATGACGGCAGAAATCGGGTCTGGAGGCGAGAAGGCGAGCGCTACCACGACGCGACTGTTATGGAGCGCGACAGATACGGTGGAAAGTCCATCATGGTGTGGGGTGGAATGGGAAGGGCCCACAGAACACCTCTTCACAGAGTTGAGGGCAACCTGACTGGCGTCGGCTACAGGGACAACATCCTGGAGCCCATCGTCATCCCCGCTTTGCAAGCCATGGGCGCCGGCGCCATCTTCCAGGATGACAATGCGCGGCCGCACCGAGCCAGGGTGGTTAACGAGTTCCTCCAGCAGCAGAGGGTCAACCGCCTGCAGTGGCCAGCATGCTCACCTGACCTCAACCCAGTAGAGCACCTCTGGGACGAGCTGGGCCGCCGAGTTCGGGCAAACCATCCCCCAGCCTTGAACCTGGATCACCTCATCGGGATGCTCGAACAAGAGTGGCACAACATCCCTCAAATGACTCTGAGAAGGTGTTACGTTGAAACGCGAATGGTAGTACGTCGGAAACGTGTACGATAGATCTAATCGTTTCGTTTTGCAAAGTATTCAGTAATGGAGTTTATTTACCTTTGATTTGAGTTTGCATTGTTGTTAGGAGTGGTTTTGTATAACGTTGATAATTTTCGTTGGTCGATATTATTGAAGAATTTTCGTGATCTGTCGATAGAAATTTCCCGATGGATATCGAAGGTCGTGAATGTTCCCGGAAGTAGAGGAAATAGGTATGAAGTAAGTCAGTGATGACGATCTTTAGTTCGATTGGTGGCAGTACGTCATTTCTACCATGTACCAAATTGTTCCAGAAGGGAGAGAGGTTATTTAATCGTGTGCCGAGTTGCTGTTGAGAGAGAGTAAAGTTGTTGATAGTGATTTGGAGAGTTGCTGTGAAAGTTGTTGAGTTGAGTTGAGAATTGTATGCAGTTGTCGATGTATGCTGAATAAAAGTGGAAAACTTCATACGTCGACTTTGTGACTTGTATGCTGTTTTGGACGGGCTGCGTGAATAAACGAATCTGAGTTACACCCTATCAGGAATTCAGCATTGGGGCTGAATCAGATACTGATAAAGAAAAACACCATCATCGAACTGAGTGTAACATTTTGGGGGTCAAGCCGCGATTCACGCCATAGCCAAGGGTTCAACTGCTACAACAAGCGAGTCAACGTTACGAGAGGCAGTCATCGAGGGTAGCCGCCAACGAGTTGCGTCGAGAGGGGCCAACATACTGGGACTACATCCGATAGGTTCGGGTTGACTGCAAGGGCGTGTAGTCGCCGAAGAGTTGCTTCGTGAGCGAACAACAGAGCGGGACTACGTGGCTGCCGCAGGACTACGTCGAGGGACAGTCTCGGAGCTACATCGCCAGTATTAGAGAGAGCGACGAGCGGACGTCGCGTCTACTTCAGCACAGGAGCGTGTACATCAACACCAGCGTGGTGCAGCGTCGCATACGACGAGGACAGCGGGGCCTGCGTCAGCGAAAGCGACTAGTGACAAGCATCAGCGCTACTGCAGAAAGCGTGCTGTTCTAGAACAGTCTAGAAAGGTACAGCACAGTCAAGAACTTTCTAGAAAAAGAACTTTCCAGAAGCATCAAGATGGCTGACTTCTGGCAGAAAGGGGTTGCTCTGAATCTAAAAGGCAAACAGCTGACGGAGTACGTCAAATCCCAGGAGAGAATACAAGAACGAGAATTAGAAGAGCAGCGTCGCCGCGACGAAAGAGAACTAGAACAGCAACGTCAAGAGAGAGAAGAGCAGCGTCGCCAAGAAGAAAGAGAAGAAAAGCGTCGACGTGACGAGATGGAAGAGAGACGATTAGAGGCTGAGCGTCAATTCCAATTAGAAATGGCGCGCATCCAACAACAGCAGCGCGCGCCACAAGTTATCAGTGACTTCAAGGCTCCAAAATTGCCAGTGTTCGTCGACGAAAAGGACCAGATCGACAGTTATCTAGCGAGGTTTGAAAGGTTCGCCGAAAGCGCTAAATGGCAACGTCAAGACTGGGCGATCATACTCAGCGCACTACTGACGGGGAAGGCGCTCGATGTCTACAGTAGACTGTCGAATAATGACGCCAAAGACTACGACGTTTTGAAAGCGGCCCTATTGCAGTGCTACAACTTTACAGAAAAGGGCTACCGTCAACGCTTTCGTGAATGCCGGCCTTTGTCAGACGAGACACCAAAGCAATTTGTGGAGCGCCTGTCATCATACCTACACAAGTGGGTGGAATTATCAGGCAAAGGGAAGACTTACGAGAGTCTCCATGAGCTGATCGTGAGGGAACAATTACTCAACGCCTGTCCTAAGGACCTTGCGATCCACTTGGAAATACAAAAGTTGCAGACGCTAAAAGACGTTGCTGAGGCTGCTGAAAGATATCTCATCGCTCATGGGAAGACCCTGGGGCCACCCAGCGCAACGAAACATTTTCAGAAGACTGGAAACCATGGGAACCAGATCCAGGGAAGTCAGACAAGCCAGAGACAGACGGACTCCACGCCTCCTCCCAGGGAAGGGCATTCAAGAGGCTGTTTCACCTGCAACGCTACAGACCACAGAGCGGCTAACTGTCCTCAAAACAAAAATAGCGTACAGCGGGGCAGTACGGACAATGCAGCGGTGGGCAACCGACAGAGACGTTTCTCCAATCAACGGCAAACCAGTAGATCTGACCATCAAGTGTGCGGCGGGAGCGTCATTCTTCCGAGCGAGACCGAGCGCACAGCTACCCCTGCGGACGTGCAAGAGTGCATAACCGATGGCCAACTCCTCCTTGCCAACGGGAAATCCATCTCCGTCGTCGCCAGCGCAGCTGTGACCGTACAGAACATGCCTGTTTCAAAGGGACGCGTCGGAAATCATGAAGTGACTGTTTTAAGAGACTCTGGCTGCAGTGGGGTCATCGTCAGAGAAGACCTAATCGCTAAAGAACAGTTCACTGGCGATTCAAAATGGACACTTATGACCGACAGCAAATGTGTGAGAGCGCCAGTTGCGAAGATTCATGTCAACACCCCTTTCTACATAGGCGAAGTCGAAGCGGTTTGCCTGAAGAAGCCGCTGTATGATTTGATGATCGGGAATATCGACGGCGCGAGACGACCCGACGACCCCGATCCAGAGTGGAGTCCTGCCTCAACTCAACACGTCGAAGTTGTGGAGGAGGATCCATTGCCGTTTCCCGATGGAGACCTTACAGAGCTGCTACGGGATAATGTGGCTACTCCGGCTCAGCCCTGCCGACCAGAGATCGTCGGTGCTGTTACTACCAGGGCCCAGGCCAAGAGAGACAAGACGTCTACGCCACTGAAGGTCGCCGACAACTCTAAAGCTGCCATCGTGGACAGAGATAAGCTGATTCAGCTCCAGGAAGCTGATAGCACTTTAAACAAGTACAGGAACCGCCAAGATCACGTGACCAAACGCAGTGGCACGGTCTATTTTGAGGTGAAGGCCAAGATCCTGTACCGAATCTTCCAGCACCCGAGGGTCAACGGAGGGAAACCACTACGTCAAGTCTTGGTACCGTTACCCCTAAGGCGCCAGGTGATGGAAGTAGCGCATGACTCAATCATGGGAGGTCACCTAGGTATCAAGAAGACGTCGGATAGAATCCAGGCGGTGTTCTACTGGCCAGGACTTTATGCGGACGTCAGCCGTTTCTGCCGATCATGTGACATATGCCAGAAGACCATACCTCGAGGAAGGGTCCCGAAAGTACCTATGCAGAGGATGCCTTTAATCGACCGACCTTTCAAGAGGGTGGCCTTAGACTTAATCGGCGAAATAAGACCTCCGAGTGAAGAAGGTCATCGATGGGTACTGACTTTAGTGGACTATGCGACTCGGTACCCAGAAGCAGTGCCACTGAAGAAGATTGACACTGAAACTGTAGCAGAGGCACTGGTGGACATGTTCAGCAGACTTGGAGTGCCTGAAGAAATCCTGACAGACCTCGGGACGCAGTTCGTCTCTGACTGCATGAAGGAGGTCAACAGATTGCTGAGCATCCGGCATTTAACTACGACACCCTACCATCCAATGTGCAACGGGCTCGTCGAAAAGTTCAATGCTACGTTGAAGTCCACCCTGAAGAAACTGTGCAGCGAGCAGCCCAGACAATGGCATCGTTACATCAACGCCTTACTGTTCGCCTACAGAGAAGTGCCGCAGGAGTCCACCGGCTTTTCTCCGTTCGAGTTGCTGTACGGAAAAACCATCCGAGGGCCGATGCACATCCTAAAAGAACTGTGGACGAAAGAAGTAGACACCCCAGAGGTGAAGAACAGCTACCAGTACGTGTTTGAGCTACGGGAGAAGCTGGAGCAGACTCTCGAGATAGCCAGAGAAAACCTGAAGAAGTCCCAAGACTGTGGAAAGCACTACTACGATCGTAGGGCTGTGAACAGGAAGTTCAAACCTGGCAACAAAGTGCTGGTGCTGCTACCTACCGACCACAATAAGTTGCTGATGCAGTGGAAAGGCCCGTACGAAGTGGAGACCGTGGTGGGGATCAACGACTATAAGGTGAAGGTCGGCCAGCATTCCAAGATATACCACGCCAACCTCCTTAAGCTGTACGTGGAGAGGCCACCAGAGACTGTACATGCAGCAACAGCAGCTGAGATCGACAACAGCTTTGACAGCGAGGAACTGTTGGAACTGGGAGACTTCCATAGCAAAGAAGGCATCAATGACGTTAAGCTAGGACCAGGCTTGACGGAAGGTCAAAAGTTGGAGCTCAAGGACCTTATGGGCGAATTTCCCCATAGCTTCAGTGATGTCCCAGGCTCTACGACTTTGGTCGAACATGAAGTCCACACCCAGACCTGGAAGGAGCATCTGCAGATCTCGAGGGAGCTGTTCCACCGTCCTGCAGAAGCCAACCTGACCGTGAGACCCAGCAAATGCATCCTGGGAGCTGACAACGTCGACTGCGTCGGACATCCGATGGAAGAAGGAGACAACGGAGGACGCACTGATTCCAGGGAAGCCCACGTGATCATCGTCTTTGACCCTGGGCCGATGACGACCGCAACTGACGAGGGCGTCGATTCCTTGCGAACGAAAGAACATTGACTGTGTGGACGAACTAAGGATATTGGTAAAGACAGACTTGAAAATGAAAAACGTTGACTGGGTGAATGAACTGTGAACATTGACAATATCCAGACGGATTTGAAGATGAAAATCATTGACTCTGTGTGAATGAACTGTGAACATTGACAATATCCAGGCAGATTTGAAGATGAAAACCATTGACTCTGTGTGAATGAACTGAGAACGTTGATAGTGTTCAGACAGACTGAAATAAGTTTTAATTCTGAACTTTGTTTGTGCATTACGTTTCAACGTTGTTGAAAGAAATTAGGTAAATTTCTTCTTGAGTGGGGGGTTATGTTACGTTGAAACGCGAATGGTAGTACGTCGGAAACGTGTACGATAGATCTAATCGTTTCGTTTTGCAAAGTATTCAATAATGGAGTTTATTTACCTTTGATTTGAGTTTGCATTGTTGTTAGGAGTGGTTTTGTATAACGTTGATAATTTTCGTTGGTCGATATTATTGAAGAATTTTCGTGATCTGTCGATAGAAATTTCCCGATGGATATCGAAGGTCGTGAATGTTCCCGGAAGTAGAGGAAATAGGTATGAAGTAAGTCAGTGATGACGATCTTTAGTTCGATTGGTGGCAGTACGTCATTTCTACCATGTACCAAATTGTTCCAGAAGGGAGAGAGGTTATTTAATCGTGTGCCGAGTTGCTGTTGAGAGAGAGTAAAGTTGT
Organism: Oncomelania hupensis; assembly: GCA_036898135.1. Classification (NCBI taxonomy): domain Eukaryota; kingdom Metazoa; phylum Mollusca; class Gastropoda; order Littorinimorpha; family Pomatiopsidae; genus Oncomelania; species Oncomelania hupensis. The sequence continues at coordinate 23,058,153 of CM072516.1, forward strand.
TGATAGTGATTTGGAGAGTTGCTGTGAAAGTTGTTGAGTTGAGTTGAGAATTGTATGCAGTTGTCGATGTATGCTGAATAAAAGTGGAAAACTTCATACGTCGACTTTGTGACTTGTATGCTGTTTTGGACGGGCTGCGTGAATAAACGAATCTGAGTTACACCCTATCAGGAATTCAGCATTGGGGCTGAATCAGATACTGATAAAGAAAAACACCATCATCGAATCGAGTGTAACAGAAGTCTTGGGGAGTCCATGAGACAAAGATGCCTGGATTGCATACGAGCACACGGTGGACACACGCAATATTGACTGTTTTCTTCATTATCCAAATGTATAGAATTGTGAAAACTGGGGTTATTTGTTTTAAGCCCAAAAAAGATGTAAATGAAATGATTTTTTCTTTTTCATTTTAGTAATGTAATGTTGTTCAATAATAAATGTTTCCATCTAAACCATTTTTTGCAAGTTTTTTTGTTCCGGTAAGTTATATATTTAATTTATTCCTCTGGCTCTTCAATTGTTTTGAGCATATAATTGACACACTGTGTTGTGAAAGAGAGAGTGAAAAGGCGATTATATGCAGTTGTTGATGAACGCTGAATAAAGTTTGAAAACTTCATACGTCGACTCTGTGCGTGTGGCTGATTGAACGGGTTGCGTGGATAAACGAATCTGAGCTACACTCATCAGTACTTCAGCATTGGGGCTGAATCAACTACTGATAGAAAAACACCAACATTAAACGAGTGTAACAATAGCAATGTATAAAATAGAGTACCGCCGAAACGTCCAGAAATATAATAATGTATAATATAGTACCGCCGAAACGTCCAGGCATGTTACAATGTATAAAATATAGTACCGCCGAAACATCCAGCCATATATCAATGTATAAAACAGAGTACCGTCCGAAATGTCCAGCCTTCCAGCAATGTATAAAATATAGTACCGCCGAAACGTCCAGCTAACAATGTATAAAATACAGCGCCGCCGAAACGACTAGCCATGTACAATATGTGTATTACTGTGTATCATTTATAGTAGACGTTATAACTTTTATATTTACAAAAATCTTGACCAAGGTTCTCTATTAGGCCTATTAAATACAAAAGGCAAAAAACTTTTTTTTTAAAAATGAAATGATGCCTTTATTTCTGTTAATAATAAAAAAAATTTTCTTTGATTTATTTTTTCTTTGACATCAATACAATTGTATACACTGTTCATTTCCAATGTCAATACGTTATGTATGTCAATATAAACATACATATTATAAATATAACATTACAATACAGATTAGCCAAATAGGTTACAATAATTAATAAAAATGGAATTGAAAAGAAAAAGAAGCTCCACATTACCATTGTTCACTTCAAGTGTTTAGCACAAAAAACAAATTGCAAACATCACACTCGTGTGAAAAAATATGAATCTTGAAACAGAATAAAATCAATCCGCGTACACTTAGTCTCTCATTTACTGTAAGTGGGACAAACTTAAAATGAATTTAAAAAAAATTTTTTTTAAAAGCACAGTACAAAACAACCAATCAAAAATAATAATTACATGAATAAAAGTTTTTTTTTAAATTATTTTAAAAAAAGTGGGAGGGGAAAAATGTTAGTAAAGGGATAGACTGGCGTTGACTTAATGCATTTACAACAAAAGGTTTATAAATAAGCCTAAAGCCGACACCGCCGAATGGTCCAGACTAGCGCCGAACCATCCAGCTGCCGAAACGTCCACCGCCGAAACGTCCAGGGTGTGGCGCCGAATCGTCCCGCCGCCGAAACGTCCATAATTCTTTGGAAAAGGTAAGTTTTATTTAAGAATCTAAATTTGATTTTGATGAATGATTTTTAGTTTAACTTTAATTCCCGGAACAACTGCAAAACTAACCGGATAATTTAATTTAATGTCGTATATCAACAGGGACATAAAAAAGCTGCGATGCTTAACATAGTCCCTTGAACGGAACTGAACTGAACTGGAAGTATACTATAATTTCAATTTTAAACAAGGTAACTATGATAAGCTCCTGAAGGCATACGTTGGCTGAGGTAGACTGGAGTAGTATAAATGGTATAACTAGTGTTGAAGAAAGCTGGTTGTTAATTAAAACAAATATTATTGCAGCTATGGAGCAGCATATCCCCAGGACAAAAGTTAATGTACAGATGAAACTGAAACCCGTAGGGTTCAGTAAATCCTGCCTAAAGAAAATAAAGAAAAAGTATGACCTTTATAAAAGATACTTAGTGACCAGTGATGGGTTAGACTACCAGCGATATATTAAGGTGCGAAATAAATGCACAAGAGAGGTGAAAAAAGCTAAAAAGAATTTTGAGAAAAATATTGCAATAAATTGTAAAAATAATCCGAAAGTGTTTTGGAAATATGTACGATCTAAAACTAAAGCATCTTTGGGTATCAACCCACTGGTAAAGGAGGATGGAGATATAGCAGGGAGTGATGCTGATAAAGCAGAGGTATTAAATAAGTTTTTCTCTAGTGTTTTTACTCAGGAGGATCTAAATAATATACCATTTTTAGACCTTGCATCTAGATCTGACAATGTTACTTTAGTTTAACTGAAGTTCTTATAACTCCGAAAGCAGTTCAGGAGAAGTTGAGCAAGTTAGATCCAAGTAAGGCTTTTGGCCCAGATGGTATACCGTCCAGAGTCTTAAAAGAAGCAAGTAAAGAGTTATCAGTACCACTTTGCCAACTTTTTAATAAGTCCTTAGAGGAGGGAGTTGTACCATTGGACTGGAGAAGAGCCAATGTCACCGCCTTATTTAAAAAAGGCAGTAGAAGTGATGCAGGAAACTATAGACCTGTCAGTTTAACTTGTATTTTATGTAAAGTGCTTGAATCATTTGTCAGAGATGCTATCGTTAACCATATGACTCTTTGCTCTCTGTACACGGAATGCCAGCATGGTTTTCGTAAAGGTAGGTCATGTGTGACGCAACTCTTGCAGGTAATGGAAGACTTTACGAAAATGTTTGACAGTGGGGAGAGTTTTGATGTGCTTTACTTGGATTTTCGCAAGGCATTTGACTCTGTACCTCATGCAAGACTTTTAGTTAAACTAAAATCTTACGGGATCACTGGGCAGGTATTACAATGGATCAAGTGCTTTCTGGAAGGAAGAACCCAGCGTGTCAGAGTTGGAAATTATTTCTCAGGTAACGAGCCAGTTCTGAGTGGTATACCACAAGGCAGTATTTTGGGTCCCATTCTTTTTACAATTTTTATAAATGACTTACCTGACAAAGTATCTAGTAATTGTAGCATTTTTGCAGATGACACTAAACTATATAATGTGACATCTAAGTGCGATAAATTACAAAAAGATATAGATAGTCTTCTGAGTTGGTCAGATACTTGGCAATTGCATTTTAATGCATCAAAATGTAACGTACTCCATATGGGTAAGAAAAATCCTGGACATGACTATTTGATGACCACAGGTGACGACAGAGTGACGATTGACCATAATAGTGAGGAAAAAGATTTGGGGGTTACTTTTGATACAAACCTAAACTTTGATAAACACATAAACAATGCAATTTCCAAGGCTAATAAAATGCTCGGTATCATACGCCGATCTTTTACTTACTTGGATAGTGATACCTTAACCCGCCTGTATAAATCGCATGTAAGGCCACATCTTGAATATGCGAATGTGATATGGTTTCCGTATCTAAAGAAGCAGTCATCTGCTTTGGAGAGAGTACAAAGAAGAGCGACTCGGATGATTAAATCGCTGAGACAATTGCCATACTCAGAGAGATTGAGAGTTTTGGATTTGCCCTCTCTGAAATTTAGAAGATTGAGAGGTGACCTGATCCAGACTTACAAGATTTTTAATGGGATTGACAACATTGATGTTAACACTTTGTTTCAGTTGAATACTAACTCTAGAACAAGAAACTCACAGGACAATATTCTTATAAGACATTGCCGCACAAACAAAAGAAAATACTCATTCTCCTACAGAGTTGCGCCCATATGGAATAAATTGCCAGTTGATACTAAAAGAGCTAACAACCTGAACACTTTTAAAAATCTTCTGGAAAAGGTAATTTCCATACAATGATACAGAAATCAAAATTTAGTATGATGACTAATTAGCAGACTATCTTTAGTATTCCCCTAACAACCGCAAATGGAACCGGACAAGTAAAAATGCCCAAAATAAAAGGGACATTCAAAAAGCCGCGAGGCTTATACAAGTCCCTCCAAACTAAACTAAACTAAACTAAACTAGAGATGTATTTGTCAAGCTATATAAAGCTTTGGTCAGACCACATCTAGAATATGGTAACGTCATTTGGCACGCTCACTTAATACGTCAATCAGTGGCAATAGAAAAAGTGCAACGTAGAGCCACGAAGCTCGTAAAGGAGTGTAGTAACATGTCGTACAGTGAGCGTTTACAGTTCTTAAAGTTGCATTCTCTAAAAGGTAGACGTGTGCGTGGTGACCTCATCGCGACATACCAAATTTATCATAACCATGTAGACCTGAGATGGGATTATTTCTTTGAGAGTACACACAGTTCAAAAACAAGAAACGCTGAGGGAAAGGTCTTTATTAAACAATGTGATACTAACTTAAGGAAATATTGCTTTAGCTATCGGGTTGCTAATTTTTGGAATAACCTACCACCAAATTTTAAAAATGCACACTCAACTAACATCTTCAAAAATCTGCTTGATGCCAATGCTAAATTTGTTAATCTATTTAACGAATTCGATTGAATTCAAGAGAGGAAAATTTTAGCACCGAATGACCATGACTGCTTTAAGAATGTATAATACAAAGATGGGGTGTACACAGGCTTCACAGCCTATACCCAGCCTCTACTACTACTACTACTACTACTACTACTACTACTAAACTAAACTATAAGGATTTAACTTACAAGCTTCTTGAAATCATTTTCGTTGAGCTTGCTGAACCTTCGTCTTTCGTATTCATATCTAGACATCTTTGTCAAAACCACCACTTTCTTGGGGTTGAACACTGGTTTGTCTGTCGCAGATGTTGATTTCCACTTGCCACATGTTCCATGCAGTGTGGACCCACCTGCCCGATTGTGAAGAACCGATCCACAGCGTAGCCATTGACTTGGCTCACTTGATCTACGTGCATGTTTAAGAAAATATCGTAAGATAACGGCTTTTGATGAATGCATAATATTGTTTATAATAATAAAACAATGTTAGACAATAAAAAGCACCATGTCTTTTCAACTCCAATAATAAATATGCACTGTTGGAAACACTCTTTCTATCTCAAGTCACCTCGAGTTTGTTTTGGTCGCCATGATAATTTAGCAACACTACTCAAAAGTTTCGTATACATGTGTGACAAAATTTAATGCAAAACAAGATTTTTGCCATTATAATTCATAATTGTATCCCAAATATGATTCAATGTATTAAACTGAACTCCAAAGGCGAACGTTTAAAAAAAGAAATCCATTTGAGTGTAAAGCAGGAAGTGTGTAAATAGGGTAGCTCTGTGTACCGAAAGCCACGACAGCTGCTGGGACCGTCTGCTTGGTGGGCATGGACTGATTGTTTTATTTAACTGTTGATAGACAAACCGGCAATCGTTATGTTACCACTACACAAAGATGACCATTTTCACAAGCCTGGCTGGAAACTGAAGGAAAAAATTGCGGGATGGCTCAGGTATTTGCTATTTTTATGGTCGTATGTTACTATGTGAGACGCGTTGCTCATCATTTTGCACTGAGTCTGTCATTGTCAAACAAGATGAAACCGTCTCACTTTTGGTTTTCGTAAGTGCAATAAGTACAACACGTTTGCTGTCGTGGACATGATATGACAATCGCATTTGTTCTAATTTGAAGGCTCCAGAACTTTTAATTGCTTCCCTAACCATAGATGAATACACTTAATACCACTTACTGACTTAGTGATTTAACCAGTACCAGCCCAGCCCCATGGCCATGCATTAAGATAAAATGAGAAAGGAAAAGAATGTACAGCAGCTGTACTGCAAGGACTTTATATGAATTCAAGTAAAGAGATCTGTTTGTATACAGTGTATGTATTATATCTTATTTCTTTTGGCCAGGCTTGATGCTGTTCATTATATTTGAGTCTGAAACCTTTGTTGGCTTCAGCTTAGGGCCTAAGGCTCTTCAGGAGCATTTAATTTTCAAACTTTTGGATCTTTGTGAAATGTTTAGTTTTGTTCAACTCTAATAGAAGTTGATTTGTGATTGCTCTGCTTGCACTCTGTGTACAGGTTGGTTTTCTCAGAGCAAACATCACGACGGCTGTTTGGATTCCTGGTGCTCAACTTGTCTTTTGCCTTTGTGGAACTATTCTATGGTGTGTGGACAAACAGGTAGGAAGATCCAGAGTTCTTGATTGCTTGATACCTTCACCATGGTGGATATGAATATATACGCATTGGTACTTTTAAATAATTTAACACTTAGCTGCACACTATAAAATGTTCATGTGGGATTTGTATCAACAAAATTTTACAAATATTAAGTTGTTGTTTTTTTAGTTCATTCTATTTCTACATTAAAGTGCATCCTAAATCAAGATAAAAATGGCAAAAAAGAACACTGATAACATGTCTAGCTCACACCAAGAGATGACTATTTGCTTGTATTATTTATTTTATATATATTTTTGTTTGTCTGATACATTTGAGAATGTAAACATCTTTCAGAACATTCAAAAGATCCTCTGTTGTAGTATAGGCATTGTATGACTTATCTCCTTTAAAATACTTATAAAAAGGCGCTTACACATGGAGTCAACTTGTGTTACTAGTGCATGCCGAAGGGCTTTGCTGTTGTTGTTTCTGTGCAACTGGTTCTGTGCTTGTTGTATTGGGTGATTCTTCATGATTGTATCGTGGGCCGCTTTGTGTAGACTTGAGCCTTGATGTTATCAGGGAACCCACATTTTTTGTAAAAGCTGTTTGCAGTTACATGCCCACTGGAGAGCTTTCACTGCAATAATTTGTAGTATTAGTCTCTTCTTATAATTATACTGTCAGTACTCTAGTGAACAAGTTTGCAAATTTGATGTCTGGCTCATTTGATATACTTTAATAATGTGAATTATAATATACTAGTTTCAATTCCATGTGCTTCTTTCTCCACGAGCTTAAGGAATTCAAAGAAAGTACAATTGCATTCATAAAGCCTGGTTCTCATTACGCATTTTGACCTTTACCAAAGATCTCATCAGAGAACGTTTGGCCTTAAATGCTTAGACTACACTGAGTGCATTCTGTACATAGCTCTAGGCGTTTACATGAATACAGAGCAACTTGAACAGTTCTATAAAGCAAAACGAGGAAAACATATTAACTATTAACAGTAACCTTATATATCTATAAACTAATGACTCTAAAACACACACACTGACTCCTGCATGCTCACACACACACACACACACGTGCGAACTGTGACTTTGCATATCTGTTTCATTTCATTTTAATTGATGGAAGGAAAATAGCGAGTTTTAAGAGAGGATTTAAATGACTGAATTGAAGATGAATTTCTAAGTGAAACAGGCAGTTTGTCCCAAATACTACTACTACTACATACGACTACTACTACTATTTATCTTTCTATAGTAATTGGGATAATCAATTCTGTTTCAGCCTTGGTTTGATCTCAGACTCTTTCCACATGTTTTTTGACTGCACAGCTTTGCTGGCTGGTCTTGTAGCCTCTGTAATTGCACGTTGGAGAACCAATGAGGCGTTTTCTTATGGGTAAGTGTGATAAATGTCTTTAGATCTCTCTTTCCATGTATTTCTTTTAGAGTGTGTTTGTCCCTATCTGTCTCTCTCTCTCTCTCTCTCTCTCTCTCTCTCTCTCTCTCTCTCTCTCTCTCTCTCTCTCTCTCTCTCTCTCTCTCTCTCTCTCTTCAGATCTTTCCCACCCTTTATCCTTACCCACCATATCTCTTCACATCTTTCTTTCACTTTTTCTCTCTATCATATTAACTTTCTATCTATCAAAGATGACTTTCTCTCTATCAAAGATGACTTTCTCTCTATCAAAGATGACTTTCATTTGACTTTTTTTTTTTTTTAGTAATATTAGTAGCAGTACTAAACAAATTTTGTTTTGTTGTAGGACTGAGCTATAATTTCATCTCCTGTGAAACTATAATTTGATTTTTCTTCCTAGTCAAACATTGATTTTTTTCCCACCAGGTATGTGCGTGCTGAAATCTTGGCAGGATTTGTGAATGGACTGTTTTTGCTTTTCATTGCATTCTTCATATTCTCCGAAGCAGTAGAGGTATTGTATTTTTTAAACAAAGAAACGGCGATTGAATTTAAATCAAACTTTTTTTGCATACAGTCATGTTACAATTATTATTGTATTTATTCTAGTGATCATTTTGATCATTCAGCAATGAGCAATTTTTGGTGCAATAGCCCAATTTCCACTAAGCAGATGACCTTTCATAAGCTAGCTGATCTATCATTAAATAACATGATACAGAAATTAATGGTTTCCTGTTAGATTATTTGTAAACAAGAAAAATTCATGTTCAGGGTCCTCTTCCTTTAACATAAAAGTACATAAAACAGAAAAAGAGACACTCGTTTAGGATATGGTTAAAGGGAAATTACTCCAATGCTTCTCTTTTTAATATTGTCAGTGTTGTTGATTCAGAGAGCTGTGGAGCCACCAGAAGTGAAACACGAACGCTTGTTTCTTGTGTCTGTGCTGGGCTTTCTTGTAAACCTGGTTGGTATCTTCGCTTTCCAGCATGGTCACTCTCACGGGGGTGGAGGTCAGTTATTAATTTTTTTTTTTTTAAATTTTGGTTAACCAGAGGTGATTGTATACTTTGTTATAGATTATTTTGCCATTTAACATTCTATAATGATGACTCTAATGTACCTGTTTTTCAAGTTTTCAAAATCCATAATTCTTTGTGATTACAGTACTTGATACTAAGATAACTTTCAGTTCTAATGTAGATTTTATCTACAAACGAGCACAACAACGCCTGTATTTGCTAAGAAAACTAAAAACATTCAATGTCAGCACGAAAACACTAGGCACAGCTTACCTGAGCCTCATTGAGAGCATATTGACATACAACATAGTATGCTGGTTTGGGAGTCTAGGAGTGAAACTTGCCCTTGTGGTCTGCTTAGCAGCGAAGATCATAGGCAGTGTTCAACAACCCCTAGAAGAGCTATATCATAAAGCAGTGCGCAGGAAAACAAATTGCATTCTTTCAGACCAATCTCACCCTTTGTTTTCAGAGTTTCAACCCCTCCCCTCAGGTTGCTGGTATGTTGTTGTACCAATGGCTAAGAAGAACAAGTTTAAAAGATCCTTCCTCCCCCAAGCAGTTTCACTTTTGAATTCCAAAGCCCAATCTTCTAGCACCTAAATGAGTGTACAACTTTTAGTTCTGAGTGTGGGTGTGGATTGATGGTGGGTGTGAGGAATATGGTGTGCCAATGTAGAATGTGTGAGTGAAGATGGGAGTGAGTGAGGGGGGTGGATGGGGTAATGGGGTGAATGCTGTGTAGCAGTATGACATATATATATATATATATATATATATATATATATATATATATATATATATATATATGTGTGTGCAAGTGCCAAAAGGTCGTTTTGAAACAGTATGCATTTTAAAAATGGAAATAAATGTGTATTTGAAATTATGTGTTTGTTGTAATTTGTGATATTGTAAGGATATATGTTAGAGAGATATATAAAATAAACTGATGCTGTCAATTGTAGAATTAGTATATAAAAAAAAATAAAACAGTGAAAAAATGGGGATTTTTTTGCGGTCCAGAAAGCTGTAAGTTATAGTTGCTCACATTAGAGTCTCTTTACTCATTTAAATGAAATAACAACTGGATAAAATTTTGTAGTTTGACTTACCGATGTTTAAGCACTTAAAACAGCTTAACAATTTATCTGTAACCATTTTTGAAATTATTGCATTATAGCCTAATTTTATTCACGGACGGTCGTTACATCAAATGTCAAAATCGTACTACTCTTTGCAGACAAAAAACCAATGCTTTAGTGAAGTTCCAGTCCTAATTTTGGAATAACCGAAGCGGAGAAATGTATGGCAAATACAAATATATTTTGTTTAAAGGATAAAACGAAATTCTTATAGGTAAAATATGGCAGAATATCTCACTTTTTAAAAAAATGTCAAAAAGTAACGACCGTTCATATTCGTTTTTTTATTTATTACTTTACGTTTTGAAACCCATTTCGACATTTTATTGATCACGTGACCAAAACAGAAAAGACAAATGGCGGCTATTTTAGCTGAGAGCAAGCTACGAGAAAAACGGGTGAAGTTTTCATAAAATGTCAAAAAATTTTCAACAGTACGACCGTCACACAGAAGTTTGATATGATCGTTTCTTCACTTGTGTAGAGTTGGATTGTACATTATGCTTTTATTTCGCAGTATTTTTGGAGGAAAGTGAAAATAAAAATGATCGGAAGCGTAAACATAATAAAGTAGAACAACCAATTGATGTTTTTCAGATCGACAGATGTCTAATATCGACCGTCACTTTTCATCAGTAACAAGTCAGAGGGTTTTCTTTACCTTTGGCTGGAAAAAAAACATGTCCCTAGCAGTGATTTTCTAACTACAGATCGATAATCTAGGTTATCCAATTTGACAGACTCTTACAAGATCTGTGATGGCTATAATGTGATAAATAGGCCTAAATTCATTAAATAATCAGGTTTACATTTATTATTTTATTCAAATATTGTTTGTTTTATTTTTTTATTTTTTCACCATTTTTCAAGTTGATACATTTTTTTACTGTTTTACTTAACTACATAATAATTAGTAAATATGCTGATAACATGAATGATTTGTCTTTTTGTCCTAAATGTGCACATTGCTTCATTATGTATGTCAACACTACTGACAACAGTGTCTCATGTAACAACCATCACAATGTTTTTCAATATCAACATTTTGTATTACTTGACAATGTTTAAATGTGTTTTATTTTGAAATGTGATCTAAATGTTTTAGAAACAAACATATCTTTAATCATTAAAGCAAATCATAACATACCCATGAAAACATTAAACCAGAGTTTCGTGATGGTTGTTACATCTGACATGATCATGCTTTTTGATATTTCATTCACTTTGGTTTTTTTATTATTTTTTCTTTCAATTGTGGAAGCTTTATTAATTTTAATAGTTTAAAGTTACACATTTCTCCCATCTTTTAAATTATGGGTGATTGAGGATGTCAATGTAACAACCGTCACGTTGTCAGTTTTTTTCACATACATGGCTTTATGTGAAAATTCCTTTAATGAGTTATCTTTTCATGCACATTTCCTTGAAGCCTATACATAAGACTTACAAAAAATGCAAATTATTATGTAATCAAAAACAATTTATTAAACTGCTTATACAACACGACCTTTTGGCACTTGCACATATATATATATATATATATGTATATATGTCATACTGCTACACAGTCATATATATATATATATTCATTTTACTTTACATCATAATTGTCACGAATGCTTGGATGTAATTTGCTGAGCTATGACATTCTTAATTAGTAGATTGAATGAATTTGTTCATATGGTCACATAACTTGTAACTTGTTATTTTAATGATCCTAACCATTGTTATGGTACTCTTAAATGTAATCTAGTTATGAGATAGGCAGCCTGCTCAGTTGTGTCTTTGCTGTGTGTTTTATTACTATGTTTTAAGAATGTTGCTACTGCACTGTATTATGTAATTGGTTGTTGACTGTCATCTATGCATAGGTGAATGTAGAATGTTCTACTTCTAGTCATGCCTCTACCTTTTAAGCACTGCCATTATAATCATGTATAGGCCGTGATATGTATAGTTTAAGACAACAACTTGTGCTGTCATTAGATTATTTTGTGTGTGGGTGTTTGTGAGTGATTTTTCTGCGTGAATGTAAAATTATTTAGTTACTACAGTGGAACTTCTGGTATACGACCGTCCAAAATCTGAGAAAAAACGGTCTTATAATAGAGGTGGTCTTATACCAGAAACAAGGGGTGAGGGAGGGGAGAGGAGGGTCACGCTCGGAGGGGTATGTAGTGATGATTTTCACACTCACCAGCATGTATTCTCTGACAAAGGAAACTGTAAAACATGTTTCACTTTTAGCTTTGTCTTTTATTCACAACTTCAAAAATAGAAAACAGTTGTGTCTTCAGACATTTTGAACAGGGAAAACTTTCTCTCTGCCAAACTCAAAACTTTCCGTTGCACGACGCCATTTTGACAGTGTAGGCGAGTAATGTCCCTTACTTGCGAACCGGAAATAGCAGACAACAGCAGGCGTACACTAAAATGAGAGAAAAACGAAAGGTACAGACAATAAATTAACTGATATCTCTTTTAAATTGCCTAAGACGGTTGTATAAAGGGCTTAAGACACGGTCGCTGGTCGCATAAACGAGGTTGTCGCATACCAGAGGTCATTTATTATTGAAAGTGAATCCGTCAGAAGTTTTCAGGTCACATAACGGAGGGAGTCGTTTACCAGAGAGACGGATACCGGAGGTTCCACTGTATTGATGTGGGGTTTCGATTGTGAATGTCTGTATTTGATTGGAATTTAAGGTTGCTGCTGTGCCATTAGAAATGAATGTGTCTCTGCTGGTTGTGTATATAAAATGGATATATTGCATGCTTCTTGTGGACAACGAGCCAAAGACAAATTTCTGTATGTGATGAACATCAGACAATAAAGTTGTATTGTATTAGTATTACCATAGGAAAGACAACTTGTACAGTTTTCTTCCATTCTCCTGTGTGAAGATTATAATGTCATTTTGTTTCAGATCATGGACATTCCCACTCTATTGGTGGTGGTAGTCATGGCCACAGCCATGGCCTGGGTGAGAATTGCATTGGAAATGTTGTTATTAGAATGATATCTTGTTAGGGGTAATATTTTGCTTTGTTTTCCTATTTGACTTCCATGCTGTGCTATTGAAATATGAAAGTATATTTTACTGTTTGGTAGATTCTAAACACAGAAACCATGTATCTTGGTGAATGGGAAGAGGAGAAACATGGTTTGTATGGATTGAACATTTATTTGTGTTTGTTTGTTGATTAAATGACTGTTGTCTATCTTTTTGTAGTCATTAGACACAGGCCTTGTTTACCCTAGTAGGCAGCCACGTGGGATGGCTGAATTGAATAAGGTGTGTGCTGGCAATATCGTTCAAGAGGGCAAACAATTTTTGTGTCTTCCTATAAGGGACAAAGTCTGGATAGGATAGATATTCTAATCAAGTCATGTAAATTGTGCTTACTGCCTTTCAGGAATGGATGACCATGGACACAGCAAAGGAACTAGCCACAATACTCACAACCGAAGTAATGCTCTTGATTCTCACGGCCACTCTCATGACCAGGATCACGGTCACTCTCATGACAAGGGTCACGGTCACTCTCATGACAAGGGTCACGGTCACTCTCATGACAAGGGTCACGGTCATTCGCACAATCCTGTACCTGTTGATCTGCAGCAGGCTCAAGAACATGGTGCGAAAGCGGCACAAAAACAGATCATGCAAGGTAAGTTTGTTGCTTTAATAGCTCTGAGAGTGTGTTTTATAGTGTTCGATGTGTCTCTAGAATGTTTGTGTGACAGATTTTTTTTAAAAAGTAATAAAAATACAGTAGTGTTGTTGATTCAAGATGCTAGCTATGAATAAACTTTGTGTTACTTCGTGCCAGCTAATAGTTGTGTTTAGAAAGCTGTTTTGTTGTAATGTTCCTGTAATGTGAAATCAAAACCAATGCAATTTTTGGTTTGTGGACATGTGCACCTAAAAAGTGAACTTCTTGGTGAAAATAGATAAATAAAGATTTGAATCAGACATTTTTGTATGTGTTTTTCAGGTGTGTTCCTGCATATACTTGCTGACACATTAGGCAGTGTTGGAGTGATCATCTCATCAATTCTTATCTATTACTTTGGCTGGATGATTGCAGACCCTATCTGTTCCATGTTCATTGCAACTTTAATAGCTCTCAGGTCAGTTTAATTAGTACTATATTTTGCTAGATTGTTGTGTCCGTGGACAACTTGAAAGATCTTACTCAGTTTGGTAGTTTACTTGCAGGGGTACTGACAACAAAACAAAACGCTAGTATGTCGATGAATTCAGATTTTTGCTTGTTGTCCATTCCTTGTTTGTGTTAATTTATTGTTATTTGGAAAAAGAAAAATGGTGATATGATTTTGAAACTTACAATGTTTTGAAAAGATGAAAAACAGAAGAATTTTTTTTAATTTAGAGCTGCTAGTGCATATAAAATACTATATTGGACACTATCAAATATTTGTAACAAGATTCCTTTGCTTATTTATTACAGTGTACTGCCACTGCTGAAAGAATCCATAGGAATTTTGATGCAGCGGACACCAGTTTCTCTTGACCTTGTTTTGCCTTCATGTTACCAAAGGGTATGTAGTTTCTTTACTACCAGTGTTACTTGTACCATTACTTTAATGTTGTAATGTAACATTTTAAACTTTTTTCAAAAGAATAGTTCTGTAGGAAGATAAAGGGTATTCACATGTTAAACATAGTTAGAATTCTGTTGATTTTACAAAGATTCATTCATGAGCGCGCACAAAATCTGCAGTGATGCTTTTGTTCAATGCTCTCATCAAACGATATATTACAGAACAAGGTAGAATTGGGAAGAAAGATTTTTTTCATTATTTTGTGTTGGGCTATACAAGTGGGTGGTCAAGTGACGCAGTGGTTTGGGCACATGCTAGAAAAATGTTTTGTTAAGAAGAGTCAAACCTAGTTGGTACTTGGATGGGTAACCATATGTGGACCATAAATGACGCAAAAAACAAAAACAGGCGCACAGCACACCCAGCTGTGAGTGGATAACTGACTCTGTTTAGAACCTGGGAAGATAAGGCAGCGAGGGAGAGGAGATGGGCAACATCCTCCTTAAGCTGGCCTTGAGAAAAGGGGCCAGAAACGCCGCTCTCCCCAATGAGCGAAAGGTTATGGGGAAACCTTTACCACTGAAATACAAGTGGCTATTATCATTGTCGTTTTAACATATGCTTTCAATGAGTAAAATATGCCTGTATTCCTAGGTATGTTAAATGATCTTGTGTATGAAAGATAAGTGATGTAGTTTTTGTTGTTCTTGCTGCAGGTTAGCCAACTAGAAGGAGTATACAGCGTTCAAGAGCCTCATTTTTGGACGTTGTGTTCGGATGTGTACATTGGCACCATCAAGTTAGAAGTAGCACCAAATGCTGATGGCCGTTACCTAGTCAGTCAGACTCATAACATCTTCACGCAGGTAGCTAGATCCATTTTCTGTCCGTATGCTCATTATGATCCATTTAAACTGTCACGTTTCTATTTAAAAAAATATATACGTATATATTTCAAATTCATATCCCAGGATACTGTGCAATGAGACCACTAGCTTGTACACTAAGGAAAGTAATTTAGTGATATATATTGATATTATTAATCATATATATCTCCCTGCTCTCTCTACTCCAATTTATTTTTTGTTCTTGTGAGTGCTGGGGTAGCTATAAACCAATATAATAATCAGTGTTGAAATTGAATACAAAATATCCACATTGATTGTGTTGCAGGTTGGCGTGCGGCAGTTGTATGTTCAGATAGACTATGCACAGGTGTAACAGACTGCTTGATCTGTGGAAATTACTGCTGACACACAACACAGCTGATTGCATTTCCATCATACTCTCAATTTAGATTCTCGAGCTCTCAGTACAGCAAGGACTGGTTGTATGATGTATGATTTCTTGCCTGCCTTGTTGTACCATGTTGGATTTGTGACGACATGCGTATAATGTTCAAATTGTCATGCATTATATTCTTGAACCTGCTGTAATTACCAGGCTTGACGATTTGACATCACATGTGTCTGATAATATCAGCTGACTTGTTGTTTTGAAATAAGATCTAGCATGCATTTGATGACCGCAGATTGGAAAGATCATGACTTGACTCAATTTTTGTGGATTTGTTTTTAACTAGTCTGTATGTGTGTTGGGTGTGTTATCAGACTTGCCTACCTAAAAAAAATGTGTTGACAGTACTCCAGGCAGCTCAAAACCAGATTTTGGAAGCTTTAACTAGATTTTTGCGTAACCGATTTTATGTCATTTTGTAACACATTAATGTTGACATTGTTTACAAAGTATACTGAAATAAATGTAGAAAAGCATGTTTACTAAGCAAATAATATTACAAAGTATAAAAATGAAAGGACAAGTGAAAAGTTCAGGTCAACGTTTTGCAGACTAAGGCAAAAAAACTTTCTTTCGAATAAGCAACACACCACACATAGTTCAGGTTACAATGTGTGCATGTATTCGGCACCAGTGGCAATTGTCTGCACCTGCATAAAGGCTTTTGATGGATGTATGGCCTTCAGCAGCTTCTTCAAACTTTTCATGTGATTTTGTGATTTTGCAGTCGTTGCGACCGCCATGTGCAATGATGAAGTTGATTTTACACAAAGTGCATCTTGCAAACTCTGGCCCTTTCAGAGATGTAGTCAGACAAGTCCACTTTTCATTGTAGACTTTCAAAAAAAGCTTTCTTTCTGGCCTGCTGTTTAGCTTTTGGTTCATCTTTATTCGGATCGGGAAAACAGCCTGCATCACGGCTTTGTTTAATTTTTCACGCTAGTACATAACACTAAGCAGAATGGAGGAAACCAGAACACAAGTGTGGCGCCACCTCAGTAAGGGAAGTAACTACACTGCGTATCTTTCAATCAGAATAAAACTTTACCGTATTTTGAGCAAGCTGACCACGGGACCATTTTCCAAGGCTAAATTGCGTACGAATATGGCGAACGAGCATACGGTAGGCAAGTCTGAACTGTTATGTTTTCTGTATGTATGAGTTTTAAGACTGCTGGAGTGGATTGGTGTGTTTTGTTGAAATTACTTCTGCCCACCAGTGCGCAAATACAATTTTTATTGCCAAGTCTACGTAGAGGCCAAAGCTCTGTAAAGAACGAGATCATTTTAAATATTTAAAAAAAAAAAGGTTTGGAGACAAGAGTCTGAGAATGACAGATACGGTGAGTAGGGCAGAGTGACGGAGGGAGAGACCGTGCTTGAAAGAATGAGATCACAGTCATAATTATGTTTGTGTGCATTATTTTATGTTTCATGTATCGTACTCTGTGGTATTTTTACATTTGCTCCATTTATATAATATATGTAACTTATTTTGCGTTAATTGACAGATACTAATAATAGCCACAGTGAAAAGGTTCCATAAGTGAGAGTAACCTAAAAGCAACACACAATCAAATTTAAATATTACTGAACCAAAGATTTAACTTTGAGAGTTGAAAAACGTTTGTTTGGTTTAGGGCCAGCAAGTTTTATGTCTCTGTGTGTATTTTCAAACACAATAATATTTTTTAATTTCAACAAACTTATTTTGTAAAATTGTGTTTTACTGGATTTATTTCGCACAGAAATTGTCTATCTGCAGTTGTGCGAGCAATTTACATGTGTGATGACCTGATCTAGTCAGCATTAATACAGATTTTTCATACACATCTTTTTGGCCTTGGTTGATAAAATGAAATTGTTTTAAAAATCTCACTACTGCATTCTTTTGTTTAAACACAAAATTAAAGTTGATAATTTTTCTCCAGTTGTATTCAAATTATAAGAAATTTTTTATATTTCCCCAGGGCATGTGCTCAAAAACGTTTATTTTGATTGGACTGGTACTACACCGGCACGGTTAACTGAACTTATGTGACTAAACTATTTGTTTACGTTATTGTTTGCAGTAAACTGATCTTTATGTTTAGTGTTTATATGTCAGCTATCAACAAGATTTTAGATTATTATTATTTTAAATATGCGTTGTTGTGTTTTTGTCCATATACAGCTGTGTATGTTCAGGGTCTTGTCATAGTTTAGTGTATCATTTATTGAATTAACAATTTTGCTTTTAAGTATTAGTGTCTGGTATTACATGAATTTGTGTAATGTTTATTTCATCAGTATAACCATTTGTATTTCAGTGCTTTTAGAATTCAATTGAATGCATGACCATGTGTTTTCATTCCACTCGCTCTGTAGCATCAATTTCATTCTACATAGTTTGGTGTGTGTTCAGCGTTTGGTCAAAGTAATGATTATTTGATCAGTATTCCAGGGTGCCAGGGTTGTGGTGCTAAGAATATTATCAAACACATTTTGGGACACTTTATCTTCACCAACGTAGAAGTTGTCAGTTTTGTGCTCAAATCAGCGTTCAAGAGACTTAAGATTTTATATGCAGGAAGTACCAAATGTACTTGTATATCTACTTTGGAACTTCTAACGTAGGTTGAACCTTTTACAGACCTGTGACGAAACCACAAATTGTATTGTAGATTATAACTTTGTGAAATCATATTATGAAAATAAATGTCTTTAAGCTTACTGAAAATTGTCTCCTTCCTGTAGACATCCACGATCTAGAGTTGAGATCATTGATATTGTGTACTGGGGTGATGTGTCAGATGATCATTATGAACTCAGCATGTGGACACCTCAGGTTGTCAAATTAAGTAACATAACTGATAGGTTTGTTTATTATTTTCATAAAAGATATGAGAAACACTAAAAATGTACAGGGTGTGTGTACTTAGTTCAATCCTATTTTGAAACTATGATAAAGTGATCTCTGAATACTAGATGTGCAATCGTGAATTGTTGAATGCCAAAATGTTGGTATGTGATTGTTGATTGAAAGTAGCTGGACATTTAGTTTATAATAGATGGTTGTAATGGGTAGATGAAATTGCCGTGGAACAAGTTTTTGAACTTTATTTGTTTGTTGATCTGATCACTGGAATTTGATGCGACCTAAATTTATGTAATGATAATATTCTCAGCAGAATAATGAAAAAAGAATGTTAAAAAAAAAAAAAAGACAGAAAAAGAAGAAAGATGTAAATTCATTGTTTTGGAGAGATAATATATTTATGATTTGATTCTAATATTTTTGGGATTTCATCTGCGTGGTAGATCTATCACTAGTTTCTGTAAATAGCCTTCATGTTCATTTCATCTTTGCAATTATCAGAGATGAGTTCATTCACAAACTCATAAGAGACTTTGTTTTGATGCTCCTTGTTATAAAGCCATGATATTTTATCTCAACTTGCATATTATTTATCTGTTTGTTGGTGCGTACATGCTGTTTTTGTTTTCAAGAACAGTGCACAACCATTTAGTTTATTTAGTACAGGGCCACTTTATGTGAGCAGAATTGAAACAGTGTCCCTATGACCTAACTGTAGTTTGCCTGCTGAAATATGGAATTGAAAGTTTGGAAAACAATCTCTTTATCATACGTTTTGTATGTGATTCCCCAGAAACTAAATTTGTCATAAAAAGAGGCGCCCATCCTTGCTGTTTTAAAGGTGCCTATCTTCACTCTCTAGTTATCAGATAGTTGTGTAATGATGGCAGTTACTATGCTGCTTCCCTGCTTATTAGAGAAATACTGTGTAATGTTTTTATTTATGTAGAACTAAGGGGAAAAGGAAAAAAAAACAACAAAAACATTTACCCTAAATAGAAGAACCTTTTTGTGGCATGACCAGAAAGTGTTTAGATTGAAATTTAACTCCAAATATGTTTAAGTACAATGTGCATGCAGTAATTGTAGTCTCAGTCCTAGATAGATAACTTCTGCCAAGCGCTAAGAAAATACTGCTTATTTCAAGAGAAAATTACTAGAAGCAAGAGTGAATGAAATACTGCTCTATACTAGATTTATTTAGTGCCAGACAGAGCCCTCTAGAAAATATTGCATGCAGAACGTATACTAGAACATGCTAGTACATATATTTGCACAATTTGTTGTATCTGATTACACAAATTGTTTGTGATGTTCACAAATGGATTTTTGTGTGCAGGTTTTT
The DNA here is from genome assembly GCA_036898135.1 of Oncomelania hupensis. Lineage (NCBI taxonomy): Eukaryota > Metazoa > Mollusca > Gastropoda > Littorinimorpha > Pomatiopsidae > Oncomelania > Oncomelania hupensis. The sequence goes on from CM072516.1 coordinate 23,078,200, forward strand.
GAGACCCCTTAATACCTCTTTTGTTTAAGTAGTTTTAAGAGTTGTAGGATAATATAATAATGCAGAAAGGATGAAGATTGTATAATCTGTGTTTTGTTTTAAAATGTGTGCACATCTCTCTGTACTTAGATCATTTCCCTATACTTTGTATATAATGTTGTGTGTTGGATATTAGTTCGTGTGAACGCGTGAGAAAGGCGCTTTGAGCAAACATACTCTTTGTTTGGTGGTGTATAAAATAAATTATTATTAAGTTGTTAATTTTTTACTCACATGCATAGCAGTGTGAGTCTATATATTCACCCCCCACATTTTTTCCCCAGTTATTAATATTGAACATAATTCTTCGATTCCTGATAGGTATCAATGAGACACTCATCCTATGCACATTTGGTCAACCTAAGGTCAAGGTCACTGCAGCTGTCCAAAATCGGTTAGTATAGGTACTTTGAAGTGACCTTGACCTTAAACTATGAGAGATGTGAAGGAGTTGTCTCTGGGCAGGCATTTTCATGTTAAATATTGCCAGTTCCATAAGGTGCGTGCGAGTCATATAAGTTTTGCCGTCCTAGTTTATTGTTTTGTTGATGAATGTGTTCGTTATGAAGTATTTGTGCCAGAAACATTTTCACCCAGTGAAATACTTCTATTGGTAAACTGAAGTGTGATATTTATGCCAGAAACAAATATTATAGCTATCGCAAGGCCAAAATAGTTGTTTGCAGGTTGTTTCAAAGCTTCGAGAGTTTATGCTTATGATTCACATAGAACATTCAAATAGGTCTTGGTGTTAAGGCCATTGAGAAAACCTTGCTTTGATAGTTGCCTCACATTCAACATTTCAGTGAATTTGTAGAACCTTGTGACTGTGGCATTTAAAAAAAAAAAAAAAAAAAGCTGAAAGGAGAACTGCTGTTTAAATGTCACACAGTATATCCCAGCCTATTATAAAATGTTCTGCCATATTCATGTATCCTATCCTATCCCGCTCCCTGTGGTGGTGCCAGGGGTTTCTGTATAAATAGAATCCCCACTTTCTGGAAATTTAGTACTTTAAATTCCCACTGTCGCTGTCTTTCTCTGGTTCATTCTCATTCCTACTGTTGGGTCAGCCTGGGAATATTGGACACTTTCTGCCAAATGGTCACTAGGGCTTCCTATGATATTATTATATAGCAGTGTAGATTTTAAAAAAAAATCAGTTTAGGTTTAAGGCTCACCGGACCCTATAAACAAGAAATAAATAAAGGTTTAAATTTCAGACAATTGACAAACGCTAAACTCGACGCCGCAGTTAAATTTCCTGAAATTGCTGTCACATGCTCAGCTCTCAACAATTGTGCCTCCTCACGTCCTGTACACAGTGGAGGAAAACTTCCACAACAATCACTTTCATCATCAAATATAAAGATAATAATTATCTTGTAGATTTTTAGGACAATTTAATTGTGCCGCTGAGTAGTACTGTGCGCGCTACCCTTTCTTAATCGTTCTTATTCAGTATTTTTCCAGCTCAAGATCTGCTCAAGGCACTGGTCGATACAGGATATAGCTCGAGGTGCCCATGTGCAGCCTGTGGGCGCATTGTCTGACGTCCAGACAACTGAGCACATCCTGGGTGATGGGGTGTGGGGGAGAGGAGACATAATGCTTGCTGGGCCTATTTGTTTGGCCGGCACTTGCCCGTCTTGGAACCCCCGTTGGGGTGCCGGGGGTTTCAGTATAAATAGTATCCCCACTTTCTGGAAATTTAGTGCTTTAAATTCCCACTGTCTCTGTCTTTCTCATTTGCTCTTTCTCATTCCTGCGCTTTTCTATCAATCTGCTATACTATCGTCTTCTTCGCTAGACCAGTCTCCTACCTTTTTTCTTGAAAACTCTTCCGGGACAAGACTCCTTGTTTGTGTATGAGGTCTGTTGGATCAGCTTGGGAATATTGGACGCTTTCTGCCAGGTGGTCACTAGGGCTTCCTATGATGTTATTATTTAGCAATGTAGGCATTTTATATGTATGTGTTTTGTTGATAATTTATAATGTTTGTATTCTATTTTGTTTTTGTAAACGGGGGTTCGATAAGTTGGGGTGAAGCCTCAGCCGTCCCCTGCGTGGGATGTCTTTATTGTAAAGTGACTGGCTGGTAGAGAGCTTTCGGTTTTACCACTAGGGTTGTTTCAGCAGATCTTTTATGCGGATCGGGGGTTGTCCAGGTCCTGATTTGGCTCGGAAGAGTCCGCTGGACCTAAAGCAATAATAATGTAATGTAGTGTAATGTACCCGTCTTGGATGTGAGCATCAGGATCTTGTTAAGATCATATGATGAAATGCGCATGTGCACAGAATAGACCTCAGTTTATACCTCATCAGGGTGTTCAGTATCGCTATCATCATAGCAAAAATAATTTTCTTCTGGCAGATACATAATAGATTTTTTTTTTTTAAAGTCGGTTTCTTGTCATTTTCATCTCAGTCTTCAATTGTTTCAGTTCTTTTTACCATTTGATCATGTACTGTATTAGGCTGTTAAAAACTGTACAAGTATTCTGATGAGAGTGTGTTGACCAACAGTTGTTTTAAATTGACTGTTCTGTTTTCTGAAATTGCTTGTTGAACTTTAGTTTCTTGTTGTTGCACTTTTGTTGTTCACTGCTGAAGTTCATACATGTGGTGATGGATGCTATTTAATAATACTGTATTGTTTAAAGTGAGAGGCATTTCTCCATGAAGATGATAATATGTTTATGATGTGACAAAACAAAGAAATTATTAAAGGTATGGGAACAAAAAACACTGTGTATTACTTATATTTATTCTCACCTTTTTTCTTTCAATTTGTAACAAGACAACGTTACAATGTTCAAAAACGGCTTTTGTTGTTAAAGGCATTTTTTCAAGCCCCAGAAGATTGGCTTATTTACAAACATCACTCAAGCCACAACCCATAAACATACCTTTATGACATTGATTTACATGTACAGCTGATTATTTTTAACCTCCACCCCCATGAGGGTGCCGGGTGTTTCTGTATAAATAGTATTCCCACTTTGTGGAAATTTAGTGCTTTAAATTCCCACTGTTGCTGTCTTTCTCACTGATTTGTTCTTTCTCATTCCTGCTCTGTTCTATTAATCTGCTATACTATCTTCTTCTTCGCTAGACCAGTCATCTACCTTTTTTCTTGAAAACTCTTCCGGGACAAGACTCCTTATTTGTGTATGAGGTCTGTTGGATCAGCTTGGGAATATTGGATGCTTGTTCTTTCTAGTTTCTACTCTGCTCCATCAATCTGCAATTTTCTTCGCTAGACTAGTCACATACCTTTATTCTTGAAAACTCTCCCAAAACTCCTCATTTGTGTATTGGGTCTGGGGTTTCAGTATAAATAGTATCCCCACTTTCTGGAAATTTAGTGCTTTAAATTCCCACTGTCGCTGTCTTTCTCATTTGTTCTTTCTCATTCCTGCTCTGTTCTATTAATCTGCTATACTATCTTCTTCTTCGCTAGACCAGTCATCTACCTTTTTTCTTGAAAACTCTTCCGGGACAAGACTCCTTATTTGTGTATGAGGTCTGTTGGATCAGCTTGGGAATATTGGACACTTTCTGCCAGGTGGTCACTAGGGCTTCCTATGATGTTATTATTTAGCAATGTAGGCATTTTATATGTATGTGTTTTGTTGATAATTTATAATGATGTTTGTATTCTATTTTGTTTTTGTAAACGGGGGTTTCGATAAATTAGAGTACAGCCTCAGCGTCCCCTGCGTGGGATGTCTTTATTGTAAAGTGACTGGCTGGTGGAGAGTATTCAGTTTTACCACTAGGGTTGTTCCAGCAGATCTTTTATGCTGATCAGGGGTTGTCCGGTCCGGATTTGGCTCGGAAGAGTCCGCTGGACCTAAAGCAATAATCATGTAATGTAATTGGGTCTGTTGGGTCAGCTTGGGGATATTGGACGCTTTCTGCCAAATGGTCACACTCACTAGGGCTGTCTATGGTATTATTATTTAGCAATATAGGCATTTTGTATGTATGTGTTTTGTTAATATTTTATAATGATGTTTATATCCTATTTTGTTTTTGTAAACGGGGGTTCGATAAATTAGAATAAAGCCTCGGCATCCCCTGCATGGGATGCCTTTATTGTAAAGTGACTGGCTGGTGGCAATGTTAGCATTAGGGTTGTTTCAGCAGACCTTTTATATCTGTCAGGGGTGAGTCCTCTTTGAACCAAGTTGTGGTCCTGATTTGGCTCTGGTCCTGATTTGCTCGAAAGAGTCCGCTGGACCTAAAGCAATGACCATGTAATGTAGTGTAATGTATTCAGTTAAAACGGCCAAGAAAAAATGGATTTAGCCTGTTCACAATGCCCTGCATGCATTTTCCTAAACAAAAGAACAATTAAAAATGACACCAACAACAACTATTTGTGCAAAAATATATTCAAAACAGGAATATAGGATAATGTAAATCTTTCCTTCAACAATTTCTTTTATAAAATAACAGAAGAAACCTTGTAACATCATGTTTGCATTTATGGTGCACTAAATACATTTTATATCCTAGCGGTCATTCATTTATTCCACCAAATCAGTAACACCACCGTCTCTACCCAAGATAAACGCAATATAATGAATTGAATTGTCATTCAACAGTCACCACAACACTTCTTCACAACTGTTTCATTCATCTAAATCTTAGTAAAATAAATATAACACAGATCTGTATCCTTTAGGATTAAGGGACAGCTATGACAACAGCATACAACGTCAGACAGCATTATACATCTGACAGAAACATGACTCAAAACATGTCAAAGTAATATGCTACTTTAACATATCTTTTCATTCTGTTTTAGTACAAATTTCATCCTAAAGTATGGAAACATCATGACTGAAATAAAACATGTCAGCATGATATGTTTTAACATACTGTCATCGTTTTATTTAAAAAAAAAAAAAACATTATTCTAACAAATAACACTTGTGTTTTTAAAAGTTAACTTGCAAATATACATAAGGGTATGCTATCTGCAAACAAAAGTCTGTAATATGTTGAATAAACAGTTTGCTGCACACAGCATTTCATGCTGTTAAAATCAAAACTGTTTGAAATTCCAACTAAAACCGTCTGAAGTTCAGACATTGAAATTGTAAAAACATGAACTAGTTTATATGTGCATGTATGTGAACTCATATTTTGATATGAATCTGATGATCACAGATACGCAAAAATGTTCATTGTAACCAAAAAACCTGTGACAGTCCTGAAAACCATTCAGTGCATTCTATCACCACCAAAATGAACACCACCATCATTTTCACCAAAGTCTCGGTCCTGAAACACAGACACAAATGGCACATTATGATCAAATCCAGCAACATAACCACCACCACCACCACAACCACCTAAAACACATACTGCAGCCCCCAAATAATACTGCTGTAACTCAAACATATTTATGAACGAGTAATGGTTAGTCTTTCCAGGTGGCAATATAAGCTCAACGTTTGAGAAAACACTTGCTCTGATCAAGTCACTTGCATATGGGTTTGCTCAACTGAGCTTACTGCTCAACTTATTTCATTAATCTACTAGAAATTTTAATCAGACGCCTACTAGATAGTAATGCTAATAGGTAAACTAAATCAAGATGCTTCAGTGTAAATTCCATGGTATCAGTGAAAACAACAGTGCATAACAAAAATGAACAAATGATATCTGTATGTCAGATTTGTTGGGTGTCAAATTGTAACCAATGCCTATGTGAGCAGACGATGCAATCACACAAAACTGTGAGATCAAGACCCTATGTGTTAGTATTCATCATCACCAGCTATTGCACACATTTCAACATTCATTACCATTCACAGCCAAACCCCAAAATAAATAAACCATGTAAACCACTGCAAACATATTACTTTTTTTTTTTTTACCACTTGAAGTTGTAAATTCACTGAAAAAAATTATCAAACAGATCAAGTATTTTCTACACTTCTTTTCACCACAAAACAAAACTAGTCAGACTGACAATGTTTGGACTTTGGATAATAATTATTTGTAACAGTTTACTGTTTAGAAAACAGAAACTCAGTCGGGTATAACAAGCAATATTCATGACTTTTGACTTTTACTACATAGCTACTTTTTAATGCATTCTAAGCATAACATTGCTGTGTGATAAATTAAAGCAATATCATGTTTGTCAAATGAGACTTTTGTTCTTGTATCAATTTTATTCATCAGATTAACTGAAGATTTGTCCTAAGATTGCAAACTCCAAACAAGTAAATCATCATAAAGCCCCCAACACAAAAAAATATGTGTGTTTACAGTATCCTGACCGACCCTAATTTTTTTGGCCCAACCCTAAACATTTTCTGGAATCGTCTGGAAAAAATTTGAAAAAAGTCAAACAAATCGCACCCAAAGTGGAAATAAATTTTTTTTTTTAAAATAAAGACGATTTACCGGCCCGTTTTTTTTCCCTATGTTACTATAAACAGACTTTTGTGTGTGTGTGCTTAACTGAAGCAGAAAAAAAAGTTGGTTATCAAGGCACAAAATGTAAATTTTCTCAAAAACTAAAAACTAGCGCTGCTGGACTTAATTTAGTTTGCCTCACACATCAGAGCAGTACAATTTGTTTTGAGAACAGCCTGATTATTACTAATGAAACTTTTTCTCGTGTTCTTTATAAACAGGAAAAAACAACACACAGCACCAATTGATTATAAAATATTTTGGAAGTAAAAATCCCCTCTTTTGATCTTTAGGTACTGTTCTATTTAACAAAGAAGAGCTCACAAACCTGGTTGAGCTTCTTGAACTCAACAATCTGAGTGAAAATATGTTCCAGAATGTGTTTGGCCGTACGGCTGTCCTGAGGCAGATTGTGTGTAACGCCCAGAATCTCGCCGCACTCGCGAACGTAGTACTCCAAGTCATCATCAGAACCTGGAAAATATCAATACCAAAAAGGTTAGCATCCATGGTATATTTTAAAATCTAAAAAATATGAAAACACCTAAATGGGTTGAAATATTAGATAATTAGTTTTAACATAATCAGCATCAAATATGACACAGCTTCAAGCCATATTAAATATTCCAATATAAGTGTGAAAATAAGACTTTCCATGCTAGAGGTGTGGGGGGGGGGTGGGGGGGGGGGGGGGGGGGGGGGGGTGGGGGTGGGTGGGGGGGGGGTGGGGGGGGGGGGGTGGGAGGGGGGGGGGGGGGGGGGGTGGGGGGGGGGGGGGGGGAGGGGGGGGGGGGGGGGGGGGGTGGGTGGGGCGGGGGGGGGGGGGGGGGGGGGGGGGGGGGGGGGGGGGGGGGGGGGAGGGGGGGGGGGGGGGGGGGGGGGGGAAGATCCAACCAAGCCACACAGAAAAGATAAACCTGTGTATTATACAATACATCAGGGCACTAAAAACAACCAATACTCACATTTATTAGTGATTTGAGCTACTCTGACTTTCTCTGAGGAGAACTGCTCATCAAGGTCAAATAACTCTAGTGACGGTGGTGGCATCTCTCGGAACGAAGGGGGAAACACCTGTCAACACAAAAAAGATGAATAGGAACAAATCAGAAAAGATTATATAGTTGGCTGACCAAAGATACAGTAGATGTCCTACTTCCTATAAAGACGAAAAAGAAAATAATTCCTTCTTTCAATACACACGCTAAACTAAACTAAACACATTTCCCATGGAATAACCATCTTCTAGCCTAGTTTCAACACACTTACCAGTAAAAAGAACAAGCTAATAGGCTACACACAAATGCAATCTCCACAACAGTATTTTCAGTCACTGTCTTTTATCCTGACCATGGGTTCATTTTCATTCATAGAAAAACTGTAATTGTTAAAGGGAGATAACAGACTTACTGCAGGCTGCAATGGAGGCAGTGGTGTCTCGAACTGTGGTGTGATGAGCGTCAACGGTTCATGTTTGACACTTAATTGCTCAAATGCTCTGAAAATGAGAAACATTCTAATTTAGCAATGAAACCGACTTTAAAAAAAAAATAGAAATGCTAAAGCAGAATTTCCAATAAATGAACTTTTCCGTTATCAGATAGCACTGTTATTAATTATTCTGGTACATAATGTATTACTTCTCTGTTAATTAACATCCACTTTCAATTACATTTAAAACCCCAAATTTACGTCAACATAAACAACGAGTCCAAAGCAAATAATAAGGACACAATGTGGCACATATAGAACACTGCATCAAGACCTCATATCAGCTGTTGGAGGGCAACCTTCAGTAACAAATTACTGATCTTCCTTGATAAACTTTGTAACAAGACTTGTATCCTGTTGAAGGACTTAAACGCAGTAATAAATATTCTTTACTTTAACACTTTATTTCAATATTCTTTACTTGATAGACTTTGAGACAAGACTTGTGTCCAGCTTGAACAGAGAGTTATCAAACAGAGTGGTGATGTCTCGTGGAATGTCATCACTCTCCTGAAGACATGTCTTGAGCTGTTCTGACAGGCGCGCTACATCAGGCAGCTGATTGTAGTCAGAGATCTAAATGGAATAAAAAATAATCACAGGATTATTGTAGTCAGAGATCTAAATGGAATAAAAAATAATCACAGGATTATTTTTGTTTTTTTTTAAATTGCGCTATGGGACACAGAAATCTCAAATAATCACATGATTTTTCAAAATCAGTTTGTTGTTGAAATATTAAAATACAGTTTTCACAAGGGGACACAAAGAGATGTATCAAAACTTGATATGACTCAAAAAATTTAATGAAGCTGTCAAACGTCATTATTTTCATAACAAACAGTGAGAAAAGAGGTTAACATATGTAAAAACAAACACACACGCCACACATGCAAATATGTAAGTTCGCAACTCACCTCTGGATCTTCAGCATCAATTACGTTAAGCTTGAGCTCATCTGTGGTCAAGAATTTTATCAAGACATCCTGCAATAGACGGCAAACAAAGACTTTGGAAGAGAAGTTAGTCAAACTAATCCAGTACATTGCTTGCATACTGTCTTCTGATCACCATGATCATGTTTTAGCTCAGTGATGATAAGTCCCATTCTATTGTAAGTAGCTGAACAATTTGTTAGAAGCTATTTTGTCAATGCAAGGGAAGTGACCACTTTATATGTTTGCATGGGACGAATGCAGTTTCATCCTTTATTTGATTACATTATTTATTCATTGCACTTAAAGGTTTTGTTTATTTCCATGGACACTTGTCTTTGGATTCTGAGTTGAAAAAGTAGTGTGTGGACTGCAAATACATCAGCATGATTGTAATGTACACTGATTTGAACGGCCAGAGTGTCGAGGGTGACAAACGCAAAATTGGTCAGTACAAGTAAATTAAAAGATTTCATATAAGAACAAAAATCATTCAAAGAAAGATAAACCACCTACCAAGATTTTTGAGTTCTCTTCTTTATCCAAGTACTGGTCGCTAAACATGTGTGTGGAACCGAGAACAACCAGTTTGCCTTTGTTGACTTTGTGTGTGAACATGGCACATACTGGCCGGTTCAGGGGAAAACTGACACTGCCAGTTGACAAAACGGCAGCTGCTGGTTTCATCACATTCAAGGTAGCACCGAACGGGTACAGGAATGACAGTGCCCTGGAAAAATGCACCACATCTTTACTTAAAGGCAAATATAAACATGAAACTAGAAGGGCAAAGTCCATATGACTCACATGTTTCTTATGGAACTCACAATATTTAACAGGAAAACCTCTCCTTCCTCCCCCTCTCCCCCCCCTCCCCCCAAAGGCCAGTGACAGTCTGCATTAAATACTGTACCAGTAACTTTTTTTTTTAACTTCGTGTGTTTGTGTGTGTAGGTGGGTGTCATTGTTAGGGGTTAGAATGTAGGATGCATGACTGTTATAATTTGATAAGCTACATTCATGTTGCGTACAACTTTTCTGTTGTTTGTGGTGTGGTGTTTTAATCTGTTACACTCCGTTTGATGTTGGTGTTTTCTATCAGTATTTGATTCAGCCCCGATGCTTGGATCCCTGATAGGTGTGTAACTCAGATTCGTTTATCCACGCAGCCTGCTCACTCAGCAACAAGACACGGAGTCGACGTATGAAGTTTTCCACTTTTATTCAGCACACATCAACAACTGCATACAATCGCTCAATCGCTTTTTCACTCTCAAATTTTACTTTCCAACTCACTATCATCAACAACCTTTTTTTAACAGTGCGGCGCTTATATAGTCTCTACATACTCGGGAACAAACGAGAATAATCCTACATGAAACACCACAACCAATCAAAATTAATTTCATCATCACGTGACTCACGTCATACAACCTCATTTGGAATGGAAGCTTCCATGGTAACCAACAGAACAATCCATACGCTTCGATCGATAGTAAACAACCATTTCTCGAAAATTCTCAAATAATATCGAGCAAATAAAAACACCAACGGTACACAAAGCCTCTACTAATAACAATGCAAAATCAAATCAAAGATAAATAAACTCCATTATTGAATACTTTGCAAAACGAAACGATTAGATCTATCGTGCGCGTTTCAGACATACTTTTCGTTCGCGTTTCAACGTAACATAATCCCTGAAGTCTTTTGTGTCTTATTGCTTTTGTGGCATTTAAGTTCATGAAGTGTATGCCGCACACACATTTCCTTGTGTTTTTATAGGGACAATAAAGATTCTGATTCTGATAAAAGAAAAATAAGAAGAAATTTTGGCATTAAATTGCAAATATTGACTTTGATCTTTCTATGCTCTTGACCTTGAGATGAACACCGCTGGCTCCAAATACATTCATGTTCTATCAAATAAAGTACTGCAACAGTTGTAAAATGCCAAAAAATAAACACTGACCTTGGGATGATCTTAACTTTTAGTAACTTGACATTACCTTGACCCTCTCTCATACATAACTGATCAAAAAACTCAATGTTGTATGCTATGGGTTAAATAAACAGCCATTCTACTGTATGATGACCTATTTTTTATGTTTTAAATTTTGCAAGTCATCAAATGACCTTGACCTTCAAGATCAATGCAAAAACGGAACATATATGAAAGATCAATCTATCATCTCTGGACTTCATATCTCTCATAGTTTAGAGTCAAGGTCACTTCAAAGTACCTATACAAACCGACTTTGGACAGCTCCAGTGACCTTGACCGTGGAGTGAGATTGACCAAATTTGGGCAGTATGTGTGTCTCATTGATATTTATGATGCATCACATAATCATAAGTTGAATATTAATAACCTAGAAAAAAAAAGGTGAAATATTGTGAAAATTTTTCATTTTTAAAAACTAACATTTGATGACCCTGTGACCTTGACCTTGACGTGAAGTCGTTCATTCACTGATTATATATGAGGTCTCATGGGTATATACCATCTTACCAAGTTTGTTTGTGATAGTTGAAATAGGTTTTGAGTACTTAGTCCCTTTAAAGGTTTTGCTCAGACAGATGGCGGACGGTGGACAGACAGACGGACAGATGGACTTTATTCTATGTCATTTTTGGACTATTTAGGTGCCCTATTTGCAAAATATATATGAATTTTTTTTTTTGGGGGGGGGGGAGGGGGGAATGGGAGGGGTTGAGTAAATAGACTCACGTTGCTATGCATGTGAGTCAATAAAAGCTGAAAGTTTTAAGAAAGAGAAAAGAAATGTTTGAAAGCTTAGTAGAATTCATGTAATGTTTGTAAATGAAATAAGGCACTGGAAAATAAATTTCTTCAAGAGAATGTTTGTGCTAAAAATCTGTTTTCCTTTCCTAAACAAGCCATTACTTCAGTACTTTAGTTTAACATAATAAAAACAATGCCAGCCACTGTCACTGAGAACAAAGGTTTCATCATGTACCTCTTGGCCTCCTCTGTTCATCATTTATCCCCCATCCCTACACACAACAAAATGAAAATAAACGAAAAAAAAATTCTTGATAGAAAGAATATACATTGAAAGAAACTGAAAGAACTGAAAATAATTACTGATAAAAGAGATATGTATTTTTTTGTCATACAACAGATCACAGCACAGGAAAGTGACGACTTTTGCCTATACACAAAGGAAAAATGTTGTAGGGACTTACTGTGCATTGTTGCCCTCCTCATCTCCACCAAAGGCCAAAGTCTTGCCTGCTGCTTGGGCCACAGCTCTGCAAAAAGAAAATATCATTGACCAATGCAATAAAATTGCACATGATCATCATTTCTTATAATCACAAACTACTCTTTTATAGTGTGCAGGATAACAACAACAACAAAAAACAACACATTTCATCATAACAGACTTGAAATAAAAGTAAATCATTCCTTTTAGTACGCAGAGTAAAAATAAAGTGTAAAACTTTAAAAAAATTATCATCGTCATACACTTATTTGTGTGACTTTTTCTTTCATTTATAAGTTGGGTAGTTACAATAACATGGCAGTAAAATGCTACCAACCTGTTCAGAACACCATTGGTAACCAGCGCTTCCTTTGGATGAAAATATTTGTAGTAAGAATTGCGTACAACAGCATCTGCAAATAATACAGTAAATCAAATTTTTGTGTCTAAATTAATGTCAAATGCAATAATGATCCGTTAGTAGAAAATACTTCTAAAATGTGTAAAACATTTGTACTAATGGATGGTTCTGTTCTTAGAACTACAAATGTTACTTACTGCCACAGCACAATAGCATGACTTAACATAATAAATATTGGATTACATACTAACATTTATATTTAAGGGACATTTTATATAATGGAAAATCTGATTGATGCTCTTGCAGATCATGAAGGCACAGTCAGCATAGGGGGTAGAGCTATCTCCAATCTTCGTTTTGTGGATGACATTGATGGATTGGCTGGAGAGGAACAAGAACTTGAACAGCTGGTACAGAGGCTTGACACCACCTCCAGAGCTTAGGGAATGGAAATAAGTGCAGAGAAGACCAAAATGATGACCAACAACACCAATGGCATCAACACAGACATAAAAGTCCAAGGCCAATCCCTCAACACAGTGCATAGCTTCAAATATTTAGGAGCCATTGTATCAGACAATGGGTCCCGACAGGAAGTCCTCTCCAGGATCGCACAAACAACTGCTGCCCTGACAAGGTTGAAGCCCATTTGGAAAGACAGGACCATCAGTCTACATTCCAAAGTAAGACTGCTGCGCTCCCTTGTCATCTCCATCTTCCTATATGCTTGGGAAGCATGGACCCTCACAGCAGATCTCCAACGAAGAATACAAAGCATGGAGATGAGGTGCTACAGAAGACTTCTGGGCATTTCCTATACCCAACACATCACCAACGACGAAGTCCGACAGACCATCACACAAGCCATTGGACAACACGCTGACCTGCTCACAGTGGTGAAGAAATGGAAACTCCAATGGTATGGCCACGTCACCAGATCATCAGGCCTTGCAAAGACTATTCTGCAAGGCACAGTGCAAGGAGGTAGAAGAAGAGGGAGACCGAAAAAGAGGTGGGAGGACAACATTCGAGAATGGACTGGTTTGACACTGAGCGAAGCCATCAGGGCTGCTGAGGACAGAGAAAGATGGAGTATGCTGGTTAAACGATCATCTGTGGTGCCCCTACGACCTCCCGGGTTACGGGACAGGAAAGGATAGGATATGGAAAATCTGATCATCATAAAATCTGATCATCATTACATTTGAGAAATGAACAATATTGGGTTTGTACCTACCATTATTCACCATTATGCCATACTCCTCCAGGAAAAAGTTGATGTTGGTTTCAAACTTTGCTTCTCCTCCTTCCCCCATCATCACCAGTAGACTTCCCCCACCCTCCAAGTATTTCTTCAGTGACGCAAACTAAAACAAAAGCATATTGACCATGAGATAAGGAACTGAAAATTTTATACAGTTGTTTAAATAATATTCTACCAAAGATGGTGTAAATGTTGGGAAGTGAGGTTAAAAAATTGAAATTAAAAAATGATTCAGAGTATATTCAAGTAGGAAAAGAAAGGGTACAGACATTTAAACAGGATAACACTTCAGCAACACTAATCACATATCAAACGAACCAGACATTTTGTAAGTGTCACTATGAATGTCAGGAGCTCAACTGTTACATTCAAATATAAAAATATTGTCATTATCTACAAACACCTGTACCTCAGCTGCTGTGAATTTTTCCCTGGAACCTGGAATGACAAAGATCCTGGCTTGTGACAACCGGTCATCTGTAATATCTTCCTTGTTCCTGTTTCAATTCAAAAGCAAAGAAACATTAAAAAAAAAATTTAAATTCTACACCAACACACAAACAAAAATTCAAAAACCTGCATCAGAGGAGGATGGGAGACAGTGCAGGGCAACTGGGGAGGGGATAGGGAGTGAGGGGTGAGGGTAGCTGGGAATGAGGGAGCTTGGGATTGATTTGAAATAAAAATACCTTTCTAATAATATATTCAATTACCACATTGTGTTGTTTTTCAAATACTGATTAAAGTTTACATCATGACCATAAATTTAAGGAATACAAAATAATTTACAAACAAAAATCAGCTTAACTTTAAGTAGTTTGATGATGTTGATATTGATTTATAGGATGCAGAACTCCATGTCACGAAGGGACAAAGTCAAGCTTAAGGCACGCAACAGTGTCTCAGCCATAGGTATCAGCCATAGGTATTTAACTACAACATTTGAAGTAACATGAAAGATTAAGTCAAAGAAGGATTATAAAAGAGCAAAACTGAGGAGCAATCAATGGTGACCCCCCACAAAAATTGAAATGAAAATTAATCCTTTGATTGTGGCTCCTAAATGAGAGGAAACAACTTAATTACCCAACCAGCTTCCATGTTGATCGCAAGCGGCGATTGAGGGATTTGAACCCATTGCTGATACTGAACAACTCTCGTTTGGAGGCGCTGAATAGAATGATATTCTTTCCCGCCTTGTCCCCATCCATATCTGTAAATTAAAAACATTATTTCCCAAAATGTTAGCGATTACAAAAATATTTCCATTATTAGTATTTACAATAATTTACCAAAAAATGCATGGAACATTAAAAAGAACTGGCACATTACAGTTGAATTTTATTTCTAATCACAATAATTAAAATCATAATAATTAAAATCATGGCAATTTGAATTGGCAATTAAAAAAATCAAACTTTACGTACAATACTTCAACATTTATACAACTCTATAAGTTTAACAGATCAATAATCCATAACAACTTTTGATATTTATACAAAATGAGACTACTTATTTGATTTAGGTTAACTAATAACATGTCAAATACACCTAAAATATGTTACAAAATAACAGCAATACAAAAGGTTTTCACCCAAAAAGTGTAGATGTACGCGCATCTGAACACACCAAAACAATTAATTCCAACAAATTAATCTAAAATTCTAATTCACGAGGAACATATTGAAATATTAAACTACGCAAAGAAATTACAGGTGGAAAGGTAGAATTTGTAATTTCCCTACAAACCTGTGATTTTGTGGAAAATCGTCTCTGCAAGGCTTCGTTGGTTACCGGGAGAAGAAAACTATTTGGCAAAGTCTGCTGGGTAAAAATCTAAGGTGAGTTTCACAGAATACAGGAAAATCCAAATCCAAATTGTTCGATATGGAGATTTCCTGAATAAAGCGGAAATAACCTTTACCCCGCGCGAAAGGTATGAAGTTGTCTGCAAAGTATCACGGAAGCTTTTAATTGTGTGAAGCTAAGTTGTCTGAATATATAATTGATAGAAAGGTATGTCTTGTTTTAGAAAGTATAAGTTGTAATTTTCTATGGTGCATTGTTTTTTCCAATAACTATTGAAACAACGCTTGTACATCGTAGATAATAAAATCGAAAGTAGGTCAGAAGCCTGAGAAAGGAGGCGTTGTCAAGAGCAGGTAATTTGCTTTGAGGTTTCTAGTCATTTTGAGAGAGTTTATGGAAATGTTATCGTTATACTAGTTATTTGTTTGTTAATTGCATTGTACGAAATTGTTTATTTGAAACGGTCTGACATGTTATTTCATTCTCTTCAGTGTGCACACAACAGGTATTGTTCATTTATTGTACACCTGTGCAGTATCACTATCAGTATGAAACAGTTGTGACAGTCATATGTATGTTTCAATCAAAATAACAACTAATATTGCACTATTCAGTAGTCGTGTAGCATAATTTTATATTTAAAATTTTCTGTTGTTGAAATTGTATAGTTTTAATTGTAATTTTACATTCAGCAGAACAGCTTCAAGTTGTGTATCTCATGCAGCTATGATTGAAATGGCTCTTGAAATATGCATTTCTTCTGTTAATAGGATTGTTAGATTTTTGTCTCCTTGTAATGTTGATGTAGGAATATATACGAAGTGCTAGCCATATTATATATATATATATATATATATATATATATATATATAGAGAGAGAGAGAGAGAGAGAGAGAGAGAGAGAGAGAGAGAGAGAGAGAGAGAGAGAGAGAGAGAAATTTTAATTTTACCATAAGGGTAGATTTCGTTTCAGGAACCTTGCCAATAAAAGTAGACCTAACCTTTGAACCACACCCACTGTTCATTGTAAATCACTATCTAGTTATCATAGATTTTAATCTATGGTCCGAGCACAGCAATTAATGTATTTTGTTTGTTATTTACTCAGATGACAGGAATAACATGCAGCATGCAGATGATGTAAATGTAGTTCATTTGTGGACCATGTAATTCTTAGCTGTACACACAAACACACACATACACACACACACATATATATACACAACAGTACTGTTGCATACACAGAAGATTGGAAAACTTGTTGAATAATGTTGAATAAATAAATTAATAAAATCATGTTTATATAGCAGATGTTTAACTTACATCTATTCATGCATGCATATAATGTATTGATCAAGATCCAGAGATCATATAACATGTAGAGTGGTCATTTATCACTTAACAAAAGTTTAGATTTTATACCGTTTGTTTCCAAGCTATGTAAGTATGACCCTCCGCAGCCCCCAAAATCCTTGGGAAATAGTTGTCAGCTGGAGAAGAAATGGTAATGGAACTGATGTGGTTGATATATAAGTTTTTTTGTGTGTGGATGAGTGTGGAGTTAAGAGGGCGGGTGTTTTTGTAAAACTTTATTGCAAAAAGGGTATTCAACATAAACAGGGAAACGGTGTGACAGGTACTCTCATTATTTGAATTTCTGTGATTATATTTTAGTTATTTTGAAATTAGATATTAAGCTTTTTTATTACTATTAATGACTCAATGAGTCTATAACTATCTCTTCTTACCCCTGTCCCTTCTTTCTTTTTGCACTTGAAAACACATGCATGCATTTATTCATGCACTAAAGCACACATCTGATGGCCACTCTCTTGCTTCTTTTTTAACAGCACATGACTTTATTTGAAATTTGAAATTTTGATATTGACTGCGTCCTGTACCATTATTGAAGGGAGGGAGGAAACCGGAGTGCCCGGAGAAAACCCTCGGTGACCTCAATAGTCTCGTACCTAAGTCACATACGTTCGCCCCTTGCGGGAATCGAACCCGCGACCTTCGGCATAGGAAACCGGCGACTTATCCACTGCGCCATGAGGCCACCCCGACTTGAGGCCACATGACTTTATCCATGCTTACTTGCGCTATACAAGGCTCCATCATTTCCATCATCACCACACAAACATGCGACAGCGACTGTCAGTATATCATTAAATTACAACATAAGATGTTAAACATTATTGCTTATAACATTAGCTGAATTGTGTAATGGTATTGATGACTTTACTCCACAAAGATGAGTCATGAACTATATCTGAAGTAAATATTTCCTGTAATTAAACTGCCGGGATCTTTTGAGGATTGGTTCTGCTTAGCCAAATTATGACTTGTTTTAATTACTGTATTGATAAATACATGTACGGTTCTATGTAATCATGTACAATGCCAAAGAGTCTAGGGTGTTAAAATGAAGGAAAGCATACAAAAGGTAGCTTAATTAAGGATGAACTTTTAACAATTTCAATGAGTAGACAAACAGGTTTTGAAGAGTGAATTGGTAATAATAATGATTGTAGTGATGTGATATGCAAAGTACAATCTATTAGATAGGACGTGTTGCACTATAATGATTGTATACACTAGTTACCCCCATTGGGATGCCGGGGTTTTCTGTATAAATAGTTTCCGTACTTTGAGGAAATTTAGTGCTTTAAATAATAATAATAATAATAATAATAATACCAATAACTATTATTATTATTGTTTTTTTTTTAAATTATTTTTATTATTTTATTTTATTTTTTTAAATGTATTATTCCTATCCTATCGTATTCTGTCCTATCCCGTAACTCTGAGGTCGTTGGGGCACCACAGACGATCGCTTAACCAGCATACTCCATCTTTCTCTGTCCTTAGCAACTCTGATGGTTTCACTCAATGTCAAGCCAGTCCATTCTCGAATGTTTTCCTCCCACCTCTTTTTCTGTCTCCCTCTTCTTCTACCTCCTTGCACTGTGCCTTGCAGGATGGCCATACCATCGGAGTTTCCGTTTACATCACCACTGTGAGCAGGTCATCGTGTTGTCCAACAGCTTGTGTGATGGTCTGTCTGACTTCGTCGTTGGTGATGTGCTGAATATAGAAAATGCCCAGAAGTCATCTGTAGCACCTCATCTCCATGCTTTGTATTCTTCGTTGTATTTCTGCTGTGAGAGTCCATTTTTGCAAGCGTATAGGAATATGGAGATGACAAGGGAGTGCAGCAGCCTTACCTTGAAATGTAGACTGATGGTCTTGCTATTACAATTATTTATTACTATTATTATTATTATTAATATTACACTATGTAACAAATTTTCACTTTTGTTCTGTTCCTGGGTTGAAAGTGTGTTTTCCTATCCCGTTAGGTCTAGAACAGAAAGGAAATCGCTGTTATTCCAGAAAAACTTTGCTTCTGTGCCCGGGACAATGAAATTTGGAAAATCGCGTGTGTTCGAGAAAATTATCGATTTGCTTTCAATGCCGAGCTTCCTCCCTGAACTGCTAGAGTTGTCCACATGTTTCTACAATTCTCCTGAACACTCTAGAACGTTCAAGAAACTTCCAGAACTTTCGAGAAACTCTCAGAACTTTCTAGAACGTTCTTGAACGTTCCAAAAGTAGCTGTACAAGTATAAAAGCACACGACCACTGTGTCCTTGAGTGTCTGGCCCTGGAGCCTGACTTCTCCGCGGTTAGGATTGCCTGCCGCGACGTGCATCTGGACTCCATGGCCGATCTGGTAGCCTACTCCTTGTCGACGAACTTTGGACTGCTGTTCATGACCGCGGTGTGCACCTACCGCTCACGAGTGTCTGTACACCTTTAGACCCAACCGCCTGGCCGGTTCTCTCCCCGGAACTCGTCTTGGGTTCCTTTGTCTTACAACTACTAATGATGACTATCCCCACTCAGTTACCTGTTTGTAACCTATTACCCCACCTGGCCCATGGGCCTTGGGTTCGACTCTACCTTCTTGGGTCCTGGGTATGCTCTACTTAAGTGACATGTTCCCACTCAGCTACTACTACACGGATTGTACCCTCAGCTGACCCATTGGGTCCTGGGTATTACTACCACGTACTGACTTATATCGCTCAGCTACCTTGCTCTCATACCACATGGCTCATACCTCCAGTCGACCCCATGGGTTCTGGGTATCCGTTTCCATGACTGACCACTCCCCTCACATGACTCATACCTTCAGTTGATCCTTTTGTCCTGGGTATTAGATACCACTACTGACATTTCTCACCACATGACTTATACCTCAGTTGATCCCTTGGATCCTGGGTATTCGTTTTCATGATTGACATCCCATACCACATGGCTCATACCTTCAGTCGACCCCACGGGGCCTAGGTATCCGTTTCCATGACTGACCATCCCCTCCACATGACCCATACCTTCAGTCGACCCCACGGGGCCTGGGTATCCGTTTCCATGATTGACCATCCCCTCCACATGACTCATACCTTCAGTTGACCCCTGTGTCCTGGGTATCCGTTTTCATGAATCACTTTCCCTATCTCACTGTACCATTTTTTCCCCTCCTTGTTTTATGGGTCCATTCTTGATTGTTTATAGCTTTTACCCGGCCCTCCTCGACTTTTAATGTGGTCCTGAAGGATTTTTATCTACTTAGGTACGTTCCCCTCCCCCCGCCCTCCTGGTCACTGCTAGGCCCTCCACCCTTCCCCCTCTGTGCTTGCCCTCCCTTGGCCTTGGCGGCCTCCCTGGCACCCCGGTCCTACCCCTGCCGCCGTTCGTTCGTACTCCTTCCCCTCATGCCTGCCATTGATCCATCTCCGTCTTTTTCCGGACGTCGTAGCAGCGTCCCGCACTCCCTCTTCATATGACCTCTTACTGCAGCACGACCTCTTATATCAATGGACATCATAATACCAAAGTCTCCTATACGCATACTGTGTTGGGGACTATAACTGTATAAACTGAACTGAGAGAGTGATTCACAGTACAATCGTAAATCTAGAAAATCTACACATTTCTGAACCTTGTTGAGTGGTTTCCGACTGTGTTTGTCTATTCCTTGTGCAATTTTTGTTTTTACCTGATCATAATGACGAAAAATAAAAAAAATCGTTCTATTTTCACAAAAACTAGTTTTCTTCGTGCTGTTGTCGTGTAAGCAAAGTTTGTGCTTAATGAAGTCATTTTTTCACGTACTTTAGACATAAGCAATTGAAATATAACACTTAGAAGCCAGGAACAAAAATTGTGTTACATAGTGTTATTGATATTATTATTACTATTATTATTATTATGATGACGAATATTTATGTGCCTTATCTGGACTTAGCTCTAGTCGCTTACATGAGTACAGAACAACTATAACTATAAAATAAAATGAGGAAAACTCGTTAACTTGTAACAGTAACCTTATATATAAAAACTAATGACTTTTAACACATACACTCATACGCACACTTAATCATTCGCACATACACACACGCGAGCAATGACTTTTTTAGATCTGTTTCATCGATTTTAATCAGTGGAAGGATAATAATTAGTCTTAAGAGAGGACGTAAATGTTTGAACTGAAGATTTATTTCGAAGAGAAACAGGCAGTTTGTTCCAAACACTAGGGCCCTGATAAGAGGAAGCACATTCACCATATGATTTTGTATGCACAGGAACTGCAAACAAACACATTTCCACTGTTTCTGTCATTCTCTGTTAACTTTTCTCGTTCCTAATCTAAAATCTTCTGTTTTTTTCATTAGACCAGTCACCTAGACTACCTTTTTTCTTGAAAATTCTCCCAAAACTCATCATCTGTGTATGGGGTCTGTTGGGTCAGCTTGGGGATATTGGACTCTTTCTGCTAATGTCACTAGGGCTTTCTATGGTATTATTATTTAGCAATGTAGGCATTTTATATGTGTGTGTTTTGTTAATATTTTAGAATGATGTTTAAATTCTATTTTGTTTTTGTAAATGGGAATTCGATAAATTAGAGTATAGCCTCAGCTGTCCCTGCGTGGGATGCCTTTTTATGTAAAGTGACCTGCCGGCCTTCAGTGTTACCATTAGGGTTGTTTCAGCAGATTTTTTTTATATGGATTGGGATGTGTGAGGGGAGAGGTGAGAGAGAGGGGGGAGGGGAAGGGGTGATTCCACTTTCAACCAAGTTGTGGTCTGTGATGGATCCCACTTGCTATGTTCAGACACATCAGTAGGACTTTTGTTGCAGTGTTTTCTAGTAGCTCTGTCACTGTTATCCTCACACTATAGCTGTGAGAAGCAATTACCAACTGACAGTGTACACATTATCTCTGACCTTTTGAATTAGTAGTAGCCTGGGGGACCTAGAAAAAAATATGCTATGACCCTAAACAAATTGTTATAGAAAAGATTTTCACTGCATTATGACGGCACGATCAGTCGCTACTTCCCATAAAAAATCGGACACAGTTGGTGTGCGGCATACTTTTTAGCGGCTATTTAAAGGTCACGGTCAAGGTCACAGTCCATAAAAATCGTTAGAACCCTATCAAGTAGCACCTTGTTTGAAAGGTAATAAAAATTCATTGTCGAAAACGTTATAATAATTAACGATACTGTTAACTGGTTAAAGTTAATGCTGTAGAAAGGTTATGTAAATGCCCTATGAGACAACAGATAAAATAATAAACAATGAACAATATGAACATATTAATTACACTGCAAACCATTATACTATGTAGTCAGTTTCTTTAACTTAATATGATAACGCAAAACCATACTGAACATTTGTGCTCCAATCCTGCTACACTTCATCGGGATGGGGTGGGGGAGTGTTGCAGCAGCTAAGACCCCGGCACTCCTTGCAGGCAGGAGAACAAAGAAGCCCGTACCTCCTGCATGAACAGCGGGATTGGGCATCACAATTTCCCGAGCATGAGCATCGGATTATCTTCAGCAGCTTTGGTGGAGCAGCAGGAAGCAGGGTTGTCACTGGCAGTAGCATGCTGCCCTCCAGCTTCCACCCACACGTTGTTGGGCATGCGTCCTGCTGCTTGCCCATCCACTCTTGTACTTGCCAGTAGACGCGATGACTGTGAAATCGTGCAGCCGCAGACGTTGGGGGCAGCGTATTCACCTGAACAAAGGTTGTTCCAAAGGCCACTTTCCTACAGAAGGTGCGATACCTCAGTTCGTCTATTCTATCATGTTCTTTGCCACCATATAGGAGTACAAGGGCTGTCTCTCCTGCTGCTTCTACTTCTGTCACTGACAGAAAAGTTTTGGCAGCCTTTTGAAAGCAGATGCTGGACCTCAGTTTTGTGAGAGCTACAGCCTTGCCAATGCCAAAGGGCCTGGACGTGGTGTCACAACCTGTAAGGGCATGCAGAACTAACAGGAGATGACGTAGCGGGAACCCAATGACATCAACAAGTCGTTTTATGTCCCACACTTTCTTCTTTTTCTGTTGTTTGTCTGAATAGAAGTAGACATCATGGTCTTCGGCACACAGGTAATATATCAACAACACCAAAAGGTCCGTGTCTTCACCTACCACAGCCGCGCTCTTGTGTTTAGCTGCCTGTTGAGCTGCCAGGACAATCTGCAAGTCAGCGTCTGACTTCGCTTGTATGACTGTGCATGTCCGCTCCAAGCATGAACCAAGGAGAGAAATGAATCTCTGCTTGTTCTCCTTGTGTGCAAGAAATACTTCCTTAGTAGACAGCAGGGCCATGTCAGGAGTAAAATGAACCGGTACTCCTTTCATTCCTTTTGTGCGTCTTATATGGGTCATATCCTTGGTTGAGGGTCCAGACCCATATCCATCAAAGACTACCACGGCATGGGGATATTGGCTATTTACATAACTGACGTAAAAGTCAACAATGCTTTGGAATGTGGAGCCCCGCTTCCAGGGTGCTTGTACTCGTTGTAGTAAGGAACCTCCGTCCACAATATACTGGAGGTCACGGGATAGAGAACACATGGGAGGTTCAGACACCATCTTCCACAGCTCATCGGCCAGTGATGCCTTGTTTGGTAGTCTCATTATTTCTGGAGATTCAAACAAAGATGATGGATAACTGCATAGCTCGTATTTGAATATTTCTTGTTCTTCTCCGCTCATTTGACCTTGTGCTGCAGTAATAAACCGTTGAAATAGCAGCTGTGCGTCGATGTTGATGGGTGCTGCGACCCCTTTATTCGACTGCCTGGTGGCCAGAGTCCTGACTTGTTCTTTCCTTGTAAATTTAAGCTCACCAGCATTCTGTCCCTCTAATGACCGGAATATCTGTTCTCCAATCTTTTTTGCCTCATGGGCGTTAACAGTGAGGTCAGCAGTCACTCCTGTGGCAATGTTTCTGAGCGTAGGGTCTTCCGAAAATGGGCTCCTTTCTTGAAGATAGGCGCCTATCTTGACCATATCCTCCATATCTTTCTGAACTCTTGCTTCTCCAAGTTCTGCATGTTCATCACTCGTTGCTCGCCGAGTACCAGTCAATTCCTGCATGGCATGGTTAATACCGGCACATGCAGGCAGCGACAGCACCCATTTTGCTCGCTGAGCCTCTGTGATACCTCGGGTTCTCGTAAGACCACCTGTGGTCTTCGCACTGCGCATTAGGGTCTGTTCAATAACAAGATCGGAGGATAATCCAGCCCAATACCTGTCAGACCTCCGAATAACATGGTGACCATCCATGAAGCTTTTAAAAACGTTGGGGTTCACTTTGTCCACCTTATTCATCATCTGTAGGTACAGGTAGACTGATTTGGCATAGAGGTTGTGCCCAGTAGCTGCTAAGTACGGCAACATCTCATGCATGGTTGACAAGTGTAGCAGCCAGTTGCCAGTTCTCTCAGCCTTGAGAAATCGCTTCAGAATGTCAACTGTTGTCATATACTGCAGCCACAGCTGGCATGTTTTGCTGGTTAGACCAAGTGACATTTTCTGTTCGTGAATCCGTTTGCTCATACGTTCCAAGCAAGGGCTGTCTTTCAGGTTCTCTGCTGTTATCTCGCCTTTGAGCAGTTTGGCATGAGTGTGAACAACAGCATTCATGTCTTCAAAGTCGTTTACCGCCTCTCCCAACACTTCTGGCATATGAGACTGGACAGGTTCCCAAGATACATCACAACGCCCATCTATGTCACTGCTTGATGCTCCATCAATAAGTACAACAGAGGCATCAGTGTCCTGAGCATCGTTGCTGTCGCTGGGTTTTGGTAATTTTGGAAGAGGGATTTGCAGAAGGTCTGCAATAAGAAGGGCATGCAGGGCTGTGTCTATCATGATGTGTGCACGCACTGCACGCTCCACTGCATCACCATTTAAAATTGCTGACACTGAATTTGGGGCGTACACAAGAGACATGACTTCCTGTAAGCCAGAATCTGCCATAAGGTGGCCAATGCAAGCCAGAAAACTTTTCTCCAGATGGAAGGGTCCAAGTCGCAAGATGATTGACCTAAGATGACTTTCTTCCGGTTCACTTTGTATAATGTCAAGAGCCTTCCACCAGAGAGGCTGGTCAAATGTCAGAACTGCAGTTTTGTTGTTTCTTTTTGCTTCAGAACAAATATAGTGCAGAGTGGAGAGTATGCATGTTCTGTCTGTGGGGTTAAGGTCGATCATGGGTAAAAACAGAACAGAGGACTGCCCAGGAAAAGCACCTTGGTGTACAGCCTGCATTACTCCAGACCAAGAAGGTCTGTCTGGCTTAAGCAGCCAGCAGGACTTCCAGAGTAACTCAACTTCCATTGTTGGATCCTGCACAATTTGTGTTTCAAGTCTTTCCAGCTTGAGACTTTTCAGACCACCTGTTTCTTCTCTGTTGAAATATTTGATTTCAATTTTAGCCTTTCTTACTATTTCTTCAGATCTGATGTTAGTTCGTCTCTTAACCATCAGCTTGCCATGCATCATTGGCGTCACAGTGGCGATAATTCCCATCCCATGGAATGTGTTGTAACCGTCAATGGTATTAGTGTTGTGGTCCAGATTGTCGGCCATGTACTGTGCAAAATGGCCATCGGGAAAGGTAGTGCTCTCAGCATGGGTTGGAGAAATGGCGGCACTCTTTTCATAAGTCTTTATTTCGTCGTACGAGGGAGAAAATCCAAGTGCGTGAAGGGTTTCATTAAGAAACTTGGAAGCAAAGAGATGGTGCACCTGCACGCCTAGTCCCAGAGGCAAGGGACACAATAACATCCTTGGGCGAGCTGCTTGCATTATTACTTGTCCAACTGATGCAATTTTCAGATCCGCTTTGCCACAGAAGATAATGCTCAACAGTAGCCTTAGAGACTCTGGAACAAACTGCAAATTAAAGCTTAATGATTCAATGTCATCCTGACTGGGGTATGCATCACGTGACGCTGCTACAGACTTAATGTCACTTTTAATAAGCTCTGCAGCTGCCTTGAGTATCTGTATCCTCTGGGCCTCCTCGTCGTTACCTTGTCTGGCATAAAACGAGTGCAGAATAGAAGATGCAGTTTTTTTGCACGTAACAACGTTAGCCTTCCCATCCACACATGTGATTATAACGTCATCGCCAAAGTGTTTCTTTAATTCGTGTTTCATCTTGGGATGGCTGTATGCTTCATCCCCTCCATTGATTTCTTTCATCTTTGAGATCAAATCATTGATAGTGATCTGTTCATCGTCATTTTCTTCAAGAAAACGCACAGCTTTCTGAAAGGCCTCAGTCAAGGCTTCATTTTTTCGGCGGCCACGTTTTGCTTGCTGATTCTGCTGATCTGAAGCAGTTTCCCGAGGTCTCTTCAATGACTGAAATCGACTATTACAATCTTTGTGATACACTGCATCTGCAGCAACTAAATCATTAACAAGTTCCAGTCTTGCAGTGACCTTTTGTGCCCAGTCATCATTCCTGCGCTTTGCACAAGCCATGTGAAGAGTTTCTTTATATTCTAATGTTCGAACTGTATACGACTCATCTTTTGGTTGTGGACGCCTTTTTTCAGTTTTGTCTACAGTTTTTGAACAAAACAAACAGCTGTTCTTGAAATCAAACTGTGCTGTGCTTGACCTACTGGACCGTGAACTTGATTCTGAACTAATGTTGTTCAAGTATGTCTTTATACTTTTTTTGTTAGTATAGTTGCGACGACAAGCAACGTGTACAAAGTCACCCTCACTGATCTCTAATGTATCTCCTCTTGTTTTGCTAGCAAGCAAAATACTAGAAACTCCTTTTTTTGTCGGATAAATGATGCCGTCATCTTGGTTCCTTGATTTTCGGCAAATGCCGCATACAGCTTCAGAAACCCTGGTGACAATTATTACTGAACAATCTAATAACTGAATTCTTTCAGCGAATAAGACTAAATCGTAAATAATAATAATAATAATAGTAATAATAATAATAATAATAATAATAATAATAATAATAATAATAATAATAATAATAATAATAATAATAATAATAATAATAATAATAGTAAATTAATGTATATAAATTTTTGACATTGTTTTGCCTACCATACATTCACGTTTAAGTAGCCCTGATAACAAAATATATATTACTATAAAATCTAAGAAATGAAATATCTGATCTGAGCATATTGAAATAATACTAAATCGTAAAAAAGAGAAAATATATATATAGAATTATCACATTGTTTCGCCTATCATACATTTATACTTCAGAAACCCGGGTGACAAAATGTATATTTAAAAAAAAATCTAAGAAATGAATTCTCTGAGCATATTGTCAAAAGACTAAATAGAAAAAAAAATAATGTAGACTCAATTTTGACATTGTTTCGCTTACCATACATTCAAACCTATTGTTCTCTAAATATGCAATTTTCGCGTGAACAAGACAAAATTATCCCCTCCCCTTAACTAACATACCTGCATGCGATAATTAGCTTGCAGTTTACATCTAATATTGTTGCAAAACAACTTACAAAACGCGATCAGCATCATTCTGCTGCATCTCATTGTTTGCCGCCATTTCGATAAAACAAAGCTGTCAGAGGTCAGAATGACGTTACCTGCGACCCACTTTTGTGGAATGCTGCAGTGCGATGTGTGATAGAGGAACAGCGTCAAAAGGGGGCGAACACGGAAAATAACGATTTTCAAAAATTATTTTAATATATTTCCCCTACGTCCCTATCGGCCGATTTTGAACCATAAGCTAACCCAATTATTCTCTACCCGATGCAGTAAGTTTTGCTTCTATAACAATTAGTTTTGGGTAGCCGATTTCCCCCTCTAGAGTATAGTCTTTTATCAGCTTGAAGGGACATTCGTGATGACAGCTAGCTTTCAATGCTAAAAGGTTTTACTCTTATCCCTGTTGTCATTGTTAGTAGCGCTGTGTGATAGGCTGTTGATATTAGAGCTGTTTGTGGAATTTTTAGAGCACTTAATTCCAAAGGCTTTTGACTGTTGAAACCTATTTTGAAAAAGCATAGTTGTATTAAAATTGGTTGTTGAGCATGATTATAAGTGGATTTTTATCAAAGTAAGTCACAGCATAAAAACAAAATCAAACACAGCTAATGCAGCAGTTTTGCTTGTGACAAGCTTGTGAGTACATTTAATATATGTGATTAGTATTATTGCTAATTACATTTTTTTAAAACCCAATAAATAATGAAAAAGCTTGTCTGTTTTTTATAGTTTTTATTGTATTATACACAAGTTTAGCCTTTGTTAGTTATATAACTATGCAATTATTGAGAATGTTACAGTCGAGGGTTATTTGATCTAATGTTAAAGAATGTGATAACATTAACAAACTTATTTCTCTGTGTGTGCAGATATGAAGTAATCTGAATTCTGGACTCATTCAGAGTACTTCCCTCTATCCCACCGTTTAGATCTCTCGGGACTATTGCTTGGACTATTTGCAAGATCTCCAATTCAGAAGGGTATATCTGAAACCTCCCCACCGAAAAGATGAGTTCTAAATCTTATGAAGGAGGTTCTAGATCTGGGAGTGGTGGTCCAACACTGTTTGCAACTCCAGTTGCCTCTATCCAAGACTTCCAAACTCAAGAAAATAAGTTTGTGGTGAGTGCTTGCAATTTTTTGTAAATGTTTGGGTTTAAATTTGTGTAGACTACTAATAACTGACATTCATACAAGTTCACAATCTCTCTCTCTTTCTTTCTATCTTTTTGTTTGTGTGTATATCTGTTTGTGGGAGGGGGGGAGGAGAGGGGGTATTCTCCTGTTATAGCATGAGGAGTACAGAAAATGATTATATTAGTTTTGAGGTATGTCTTCTTCAGTATATAAAATATAATTTTTGCCCATGAGTATATCAGGGTCACACATTAAGTGTCAGAAACCTATCTGGTTCCACGCATTCGTGAATCCAGCAGTCTGATTCTCATACCGGATCCATGTTGACCTCGGTGCATTTTGACATTTTAAAGGACAAAGGGACAGTATTAAAATTCTTGGACCTTTTGACGACCTTTGCTGTACTGGTTACTTCCCTTGTCCTGGCTTTAGACTCTTGTGTACATTTTTTTCTTCTTTGCATACCTGTTTGTCTCTCTCTCTCTCTATCTTATCTCTATCTTTTAACTTCTTCTTCTACTCCTTCTTAGTAATGTGAGAAGGCCATCGCACACTTAAGAGCATCATCAGGAGTTTTAAAAAAAGTACTTGATAATGATAGACACTGGAGGCCTGTTCTCTCTGTCTCTCTCTCTGTCACTTGCTCTCTTTCTTTGAAGGACATCATTGGTATGACAAATCATTACTATTTTGTCAGGAAACTATCTTCGTGTTGTTGTTTCCTCGTTATAATTGTAGTGTTTCCTCCTTGTCATAATTATCTGCCTAGACTTTGGATGTGCAGCTTGAATACTTCCAAAGCCCAGTCAACGTGTGTGTGTCTGTGTGTAAAAAGAACGTTGAAAACAATATCCCATCAGAATCTGCAACGCCTGATGGGATGATAACAGAAAATGTATAAATTAATACTTTTCAATTATTTGCCATTTGTGCATGACATTTTTTTTTTGGGGGGAGGGGGTGGGATGATTGTTATGGTTGATCACTATTGAGGTACCCTTCGCATTGTTAAGGTACATGTAGATAGAGAAACAACACTGCATGGGGCTTTTTTGTAAGATCTACATCGTCATCGCCAACTTCAGCAGTATATGAGAGAGGAGAGAGAGAGAGAGAGAGAGAGAGAGAGAGAATTTAACAGTTTGACAATTTGATGCACAAATGGCCTCTGGCCCATTGTATACACACGTGCAAGCGTGCACAAACATTCACACTTTCACACATGTATTCCAGCATTCGCAAACATGCTGCAGTTGCAGTTATGAACAAACAATTGTAATCAATGGATTAATGTTGCTAGAGACTCTGAGAGCAATAAATACATTAAAGTATACACTTAGGAATAATTTTAATGAAAATAACATTGATAATAATAATAATAATAATAATAATAATAATAATAATAATAATAATGTTACGTTTGAGACGCGCACGATAGATCCGATCATTTTGTTTTGCAAAGCATGCAATAGAAGAGTGTATTGACCTTTGATTAGATTCTGCGTTGTCGCTAGAAGAAGTTTCTATAGTGTTGATCATTTTCGTCGGTCGATGTTGTTGAGAATTTTCTGGAATTACTTGTTCATTATCGATCGAAGCTTCCAGATGTTACGAGTAAAAGCTTGTCGAATCTAAACAAAACATGACGTAATGCAGTGCATAGTTCGGGTGATGAGTTTTAATTTGATTGGGTATTATTGCGTCATGCTGGAGTGTTCAAAGCTACGTAAAAAGCTCCTTCAATCAATTTTTTTTCTAATTCTGCTCAAATCTGTTATCTATTGTTACTCTTGATAATTTTGCCTCTGATGAATCGTTATATCCAAACTTGTCCAAGAGTCTTGTAGCCATTTATTGATAAAGCATCATAAAAACTAAATAATGTAAGACATGTCTATTTTCCTATGCTGACAGGTTCTTGCGGCGCAGAAAAGCATGATGGACATATTTGGTTAATAAACGAACGTTGCTTAGAATAGATCTTTCCATCGAAGTAAACTGTTAGTCATTGTTTATAGGGACCTGCAAAGAGCCGAATCAGAACCATAACTTGGTTGAAAGAGGACTCACCCCCGATCCGTATAACAGATCTGCTCATAAACAACCCTCATAAAGGCACTCCACCAGCCGGTTACTTTACAATAAAGGCATCCCATGCAGGAGACGTTGAGGCTGTACTCTAATTTATCGAACGCCCCGTTTACAAAAACAAAATAGAGTATAAACATCATTATAAAATATGAACAAAACAAATATAATAGTAATAATAATAATAATAATAATAATAATAATAATAATAATAATAATAATAATAATAATAAAATAATAATAATAATAATAATAATAATAATAATAATAATAATAATAATAATAATAATAATAGGGGTATTTATATAGCGCTTTTTTCTAATGACATCAAAGCGCAGTTTTGATGTATTTATACTTAATGTTAACATCGAAATACATACGAAAAGAAGTGAAACAAAAGTGAGACACTAATAAATTATGCCAATACATAATACAAACATGAAAAATAATTTGTACAAGTAAAATATAAAAGATGAGGGAGGAAGGGGGAGGAGGAAAGCAGCTAAGGAGTGAGGGGGCTAGTGGCGTGCGGGGTGACGGCGGTCGCTTCTAATTCAGAAAAGAAGGAATGATGTTGGTACTGAGAGGCGAGATCAGACATTTTTAAGGAAGAGGTGAGTTTTCAAATTGGACTTGAAAGTGGCTATGTTCGGAGAGCTGCGAAGAGAGAGAGAGAGAGAGAGAGAGAGAGAGAGAGAGAGAGAGAGAGAGACAGAGAGAGAGAGAGACAGAGAGAGAGACAGAGAGAGAGAGACAGAGACAGAAACAGAGAAAGGAATGTAGTTACAAGTTGAAGAACCAAGCACTGAGAAGGATCGACAGTCTGCAGAAGCGAGTTTGTAGCGGGGTATTTGTAGCATGATGGTGTCAGAGGAAGAACGAAGATTTTTAGATGGCATGTAGAAGTTAATGTTCTGGATGAGGTAAAAGGGGCTTATCCATGGACGCCCTTGTAACAGAAAGTACAGATTTGTTAGGTAATCCTCTTACAGGAAGCCAGTGGAAAAAATGTAGAAGGGGTGTGATATGATAAGATTTTTTTCATTTTGAGAACCAGACAAGCACATGAGTTCTGAATACGTTGGAGCAGATGAACAGAAGAGAAAGGAAGTCCAGCCAGAAGAGAGTTACAGTCGTCAAAACGTGACTGGACAAGAGAGGAAATGAGTTTGGCTGTTGGGTCAGTGGTCAGATGCTTGCGGGCAAAACCTATTCTACCGTCTGAAAATTGCATGTTTGACAGGTTTTGCGGATGAATTCTGACTTGGAGAGGGTGTTGTTAAGGATGATGCCACAGTTTTTGACTGAATATGACATAGGAATAATGATTTGGCTAAGAGCAACAGTGTCTACAGGGGAACAAGACAGGTTGTGTTTGGTACCCGTAAGCATAATTTCAGTTTTGTTAGCATTGAGCTGGAGCTTGTTGGCAGTCATCCAGTTAGAAATGTTTTCAAAGCAGTCAGAAGTTTTGGTCAGAATAGATGGAAAGTTTTGAGAGTGTCACTGTTTTTGAGATGTGTATCGTCTGCGTAGAAATGGTGGTAAGTATCATAGTTTTGGATGATCTGAGACAGAGGGGATGTATAAAGGGTGAATAGAGCATGGCCTATAACTGACTCCTGAGGAACACTGAAGGCAAGTCTGGACGGTTCAGAAAGGTAGTTATCGATACGGACAGTTATTTGTGCGATCCTGGAGAGGACTTCCTGTCGGGACCCATTGTCTGATACAATGGCTCCTAACTATTTGAAGCTATTCACTGTGTTGAGGGATTGGCCTCGGACTTTGATGTCCATGTTGATGCCATTGGTGTTGTTGGTCATCATTTTGGTCTTCTCTGCACTCATTTCCATTCCATAGGCTCTGGAGGTGGTGTCAAGCCTCTGTACCAGCTGTTCAAGTTCTTGTTCCTCTCCAGCCAATCCATCAATGTCATCCGCAAAACGAAGGTTGGAGATTGCTCTACCCCTATGCTGAATGTGCCTTCGTGATCTGCAAGGGCATCTGACTTGATGTGCTTTAGGAAGATGTTGAAGAATGTTGTAGAGAGTAGGCATCCTTGACGCATACCGATTGTTGTTCTAAACTAGTTCCTGATGGCGCTGTTGTGGAGGACTGCACTGGTAGCCTTGTCATACAGGCTTTTGATGACTTCAATTATTTTAGGGCTGATGTTTTACGCTCTCATGGTTGCCCACAGAGCTGCATGCCAGACGCGGTCAAACGCCTTCTTGAGGTCTACAAATGCATGATATAGATGTTGTTGGTGCTGTAGGTATTTCTCTCAGATTATTCTGAGTTTGAAAATGTGTTCAGTGGTACTTCGCCCTGCCCTGAGTCCTGCTTGTTCTTCAGCGCGGCGTAGTTGTAGAGCTCTAATAGACATACATTATCAATTAGTTCCAAGCAAAACCGTTTTTCTGATATATTCCAGAATTTGGAATCATTAGGGGGAAGATAGCATGAAAAGAAAATTACATCTTTGTCCACATTCATTACGTTTTTGTCAAGATTTAGAACGACAATGTTCTCTACAATCCTATCCTATCATAATTCCTATACCCTCGTTGGGGCACCACAGATGATTGTTTAACCCGCATATTCCACCTTTCTCTGT
Source organism: Oncomelania hupensis (assembly GCA_036898135.1). Classification (NCBI taxonomy): domain Eukaryota; kingdom Metazoa; phylum Mollusca; class Gastropoda; order Littorinimorpha; family Pomatiopsidae; genus Oncomelania; species Oncomelania hupensis. The sequence goes on from CM072516.1 coordinate 23,111,512, forward strand.
CCTCAGCAACTCTCATGGCTTCGTTCAGTGTCAAGCCAGTCCATTCTCGAATTTTTTTATGTCTCCCTCTTCTGTCTCCTTGCACCGTGCCTTGCAGGATGGTCTTTGCAAGACCTAATGCTCTGGTGACGTGGCCATATCATCGGACTTTCCGTTTCTTCACCACTGTGAGCATGTCATCGTTTTGTCCAATGGCTTGGGTGAGGATCTGTCGGACTTTATCTTTGGTGATGTGCTGGGTATAGGAAAGGCACAGAAGTCTTCTATATCACCCCATCTCCATGCTTTGTATTCTTCGTTGTAGGTCTGCTGCGAGTGTCCATGTTTCGCAAGCGTATGGGAAGATGGAGATGACAAGGGAGCGCAGCAGCCTTACCTTTGTTCTCCACATCAATGCCAATTCTATGTACATAGGTTGACAACGATTTTGTTTAAACCAGCACCGAGAGAGAGAGAGAGAGAGAGAGAGAGAGAGAGAGAGAGAGAGAGACAGAGAGAGAGAGAGACAGAGAGACAGAGAGAGACAGACAGAGACAGACAGAGACAGAGAGAGAGAGACAGAGAGAGAGACAGAGAGAGATTTGAAATTTGAAATTTGAAATTTATTTATTTCAATAGGGCCACAGCCCCATTAGAAAGGGGGTAATTTATCATGACATCACTTTACAAAGCACTAATTATATATATATATATATATATATATATATATATATATATATATATATATATATATATATATATATATATATATATATATATATATATATATATATATATATAAACTTCTTGTCTTCTTGTCTTGCCGTGTACGCCCACAATCAATCGTGTTGATCATTATGGCATTTGAGAGGAAGATTTTGTACGCATGTCAAGTACGGATACGGAGCTAATAACATTTAAATCACTACATAGGAAATGTGAGTGAAGGGGGGAAATGCTGGGTAAGGAGACTAGGGGGGATGGCGGGTGGTGTGGAGGAGGGGAGTGGGGGGGGGAACTGGAGGGCTTTACTGGGAGACTCCCGACACCAAGGTGTCAGCAGCCAGAGCCTCCAGTGCCTCACTTAAACAATCAGGACATTAGCAGAAACATATAACTATATATATAACAATCAGGATAACGCAATTTCCCGAATTTTAAAAGCATAATACAAGTAAACACATACATTTTTAACAATATGAGGTTGTTTTGATGACATTAGCAACTGAAAACGGAATAAACTTGGATTTCTATGGAATTTTATAGGTATTAGCTTCTTTCTGAGATTTACTAGAAAAGGACAAAAAAGTAAGAAATGAATTTCATTCTCCACACCGTTTTTACATAGCGGACAAATTAGATCATCTGGCTTACATTGCCGATATCGATAAAAATGGACCAATAAATCTGAAACACCAAATCGGAATTTTGTCATAATGAATTTCATATGACTGCCAAGAGGCATACTCAAATATTGAGACACAACATTTATTTGGCCGCAAAATAATCTATACATATGGAATCTTTCGCTTTCGCTCACATGTTCACTCCAATTTTGCCATCTGCAATCAACCATGCGCTGCTTAAACATTCTTAAAAACTCTCTCTCCTTCCCTACACCTTGTGCTAGCCAAACATAACCAAAACCATGTATATTTAAACACTGTCTTACTTTCGATGCCCAAGTTGCCTTCCCTCTATTGTCTAAATCCAGCAACACAAAATAAGCTTTTTTTGGGATTCTATCAGTAGGCATTTTACATAACTTCAACCAGTAACGAATCGTATTCATTGAGAAATTAATTAATAAAGGAAATCTGTTTAACTCTTTATATACGAGGTCATTTGGGGTCCGCATATTAACACATAATAATTTCTTCATTGCAAACAAATGAATCTTCTCACAATGATGCGCAGCATTTTCTAAGCCCCAAATTTCGGACCCATATTTTAAAATAGATTGAACTTGAGCGTCAAACGATTTAAAAAAAACATCCAGTGAAAAATTATTAAACATTCAAAGCTTTTGCAAAATACAAAGAAGTGCTCTTTTTGCCCAACTGGATAAATCACGACACGCAGCAACAAAACTTAGTTTGGTAGAAAAATATATGCCCAGGTATTTGTAGGCTGTCAAAACGGGCATTACCTCACCACCAAAAAACCATATTTCTCACCTTCCAAGATAACCTCCTTTTCTGAAAACTACAATATTAGGAGGCACTGTGGTCTAATGGTAGTGCTTCGGCTTGCGGATCAGAAGGTCCCGGGTTCGAGCCCTGGTCGGGCCATTGTGTTGTGTCCCTGGGAAAGACACTTTACTCCTGTTTTCCTACTCCTTCGGATGAGAGTATAAACCGAGGTCTAGTCTGTGTCGCATACATTCCATCATAACGGACTTTAAAGATCCTGACGCTCATGTCCTAGACGGGTGAGTGCCGGTGACAAGAAAACACCCAGCATGCACCTAGGTCCTTCTCCCCCATCCCTGGCTGCCCAGGATTGTGCTCAGTTGTCCGGGCGTCAGACCATGCGCCCAAAGGCTGCGGGTGGGCGTCTCGGGCGGCTTGAGTTAGATCCTGTATCGGCCAGCGCCTTGAGCAGCTCTTGAGCTGGAAAAGCGCTATATAAGAACGATTAAATAAATAAATAAATAAATACATACATTTTGTCCATAAATTTGAAGCATCATTGTGCAGTGAATTTAACTGATTTTGTAAACCAACACTGGTTTCTGATACAAGAACAATATCATCTGCTAATAAAAGAATAAATAATTCAAATGTCTCCATTAAAAAGTTACTCCATATCTCCCATTTCTAATAACATCTAATGCCAACTCATTAATAAACAAACTGAACAAGACAGGACTACATATATCTCCTTGCTTCACGCCAGAACTACAAATAATCGACTGAGTGAGATTAGTACCACATCGAACATGTGCTTTAACATTTGAGTACAAACTCTTAATACAGGAGTACAGTTTCCCTTTAATACCAAGCTTAAGAAGTATTGGCCAGAGTAAATATATGTCTATTAATACTATCAAAACATTTTTCAAAATCAATAAAAGCAACATATAATTTTCTATTTTTAAGGAACCAACTTTCAGGGTAAATACCCTTGGTAAATAAGCCATTAAGAAATTTAACTAAAAATATAACGATGACATCTGAGGAGTATTTTAAAATTTCTCCTATTATTCCATCTAGACCTGCTGCTTTATTTGGTTTCAATTTGTGAAGGGATAATAAAACTTCTGCGCTTGATATTGGGCGATTAAAATCCAGATCATCAAAATTTTCACCTTCATCATCCGCAGTGTTGACATTTTCATAATTGTCAATATCTTGTTCAAGTAGTTGCTGAAAATGTGCAAAGCATTGGTCACATGTTATTTGATTTTTCACAAACTTCCGCTTTGGAATAGTTTTGCGCACAGTTTGCCAGAAGGTTTTTTTGATCGTTAACAGAAGAAATTAAATATTCAATCATCTTAGCATTGTAAAGTTTTTTCTTGACAACAATCAGATGTTTATTTTCTTTCCGAGCCTTACAAAATTCAAACCAATCATTATTGAGCAAAGTGCGCCTGTACTTTTTTAGCAGTTTCCGAGTCTGCTTTCTACTTTTCTTGCACTCTGCATCAAACCATTCATGTGAAATCTTCCTATTGTGAAGACGAAACCGTCTTTTCATACAGTCTGCGGAGTCTTTTAAACATGCATTAAACAAACACAAGGCATGATCAACATCCATATCAATAAAATGAATAGCTTCTTCTAACTTAAAACGAGCGTGTTGAGAATTAATATTGTTTCTAAAGACATCAGAAAAGTCAGGGTCCCATACATATTTATCAACATGTTTCCTCATCATTAATCTTAGCATCAACATTTTCACAAGGGAATTGTATAGAAAGAACAACAGGCAAATGTTGTGTATCAATTTTATCCCATACAACAAGTTTACAATTATCAAAAAATGTAGCAAAATGTTCACATGACATCACAAAATAATCAACAACACTACTACCCTGGTCACATATGTACTGTATGTGTAGCAACCATCCTGGTCGCCAGAACACACACCATTCAAAATACACAAGTCTAAAGTAATGCACATATCAAGCAATGTTTTACCAAACGAATTTATAGTTTTATCCTGTGAGTTTCTAGGATTATTTTCAGAGCAATGAGTTAAGTGTGTATAAGCATTGTCATCTACAAAAGCCGGCTGTGATATATTAGATGTGCGAGCATTAAAATCACCTGACAACAAAACAAAATCATCATTATCAATCAGAGCATTATCAATTAGGCAATTTTCCAGTAAAGACACACCATCACTCTCATCGACCAACACAGAATAATACCTAGAGCCATTCGGTGGGACATAGGCACATGCATGAAGAACATCTTTTGATAAACCAAAAACACTCTTGTCAATAATAAACAACAAAAAGAAACCAATATCAATTACAATCTGTTTAACATAAGGGATAAAGGTATTCTTTATTAAAGTTAAACAACCACCAGAAGGACGCCCTGCCTTTGAGAGCTTAACTGATGGCTTAAAAAAAGTCTTATACCCAGGGAAGAAATTGGCATCAAAAGAATCAACAAATGTTTCAACCAAACAGACAAAGTCAAACTGGGAAACAAAAGATACAAATTCAACATCATATAATTTTGATTTTACACCATTAATATTCCAATGAAAGAATGAAAATGTTTTATTATCAACCACCGGGAGTGTAGAACTACTGTCACTATCAGTATCAATAATTTCAGTTTCAGCACCAAATAACGACTCTTCAGAGAAAACACAACTGACCTCTTGCGAACTCTGTGGCATAAACAACCGGTCACGTGATTCACTGTGACCTACACACGCCTCCGTCTGTGTGTGTGTGTGAGAGAGAGGGAGGGAGGGAGAGAGAGAGAGAGACCTAGCAGTGAAGCAAACCAATGTTTGAATGTAAAGACAGAAAGCCAGAGAGAAAGAAAAGAAAGAAAGAATGAAAGAGAGAGAGAGAGAGAATGAAAGAAAGAAAGAAAGAAAGAAAGAAAGAAAGAAAGAAAGAAAGAATTAATGCAGACACATGAATTGTCAAGAATGTTGTGTGTGTTGCGTTGGACTGGCATGGAGAGATTACGCAACGTTGTTGGCCTTTTCGTGGCAGATCGTAATGAAATCGCTGTGTGAGGCAAAACAAATTTGCCGGCGTCAACTTCAGGTTAGTTGCCCACATGCAGTATCCTTTTACATTCCAGAGGAAAGAAAACAAAGAGAGAGAGAGAGAGAGAGAGAGAGAGAGAGAGAGAGAGAGAGAGAGAGAGAGATGGGGTGGATCAACGGTCAACTTTTCTCCACCACATTACGGGTAAGTGTTTTTCCATCATGTGTTAAGTTTAGCGCCATTGTGTAAACTGGGATGTTGAGTTATGGGGGTGTGGCGTGATTGTTATGTTTTGTTAGGAACTCTGTACATGTCACCTTTCCTGTGAACAATGCACTAATGGGTCACACTGTTGCAAACAACTAAAACACCACCATTACTACCACCTCCATCACCACCACCAACACCAACACCAACAATGCCATTAACCTTCTTTAAGATGACATAGCGTGCTTTTTTTCTTTTCTTCCCCCCCCCCCCCTCCGTCATCATTGCCACCTCTGACATTTTTCTAACATCCTTTGACATAAGCTTTTCGTTGCCCAAAAGTCGGGTGACGTTTTCAGGCTTAGTGTAGTGCAGCGCAGGGCAAGGGGTAATAGGATGTACCAACCTTTTGTAATATGAACTTATGTAACTGATAGATTTCCACCCAATAATGCAATATGCACTGAAATAGCCAGCGGGTTGGTTGTAGTACTAGTATCTTGACCAGTGCTTATTGCCACTTGCATGTTCAGGACGACCTACATAGACCCGCGACCTTTGTATGGAACGCGAAAAGCGTCAAATGCGCGTGCTCGCGAAAAGGCACACGTAATTGTACGCCCATCTAGTAGCTGATTGGTCGGGAACTGTCACGCCAAAAGAAGAAATCCTCCCAATTCTCCGAGAAGAAGTTGAAGCAGAAGTGCAATCGCTGAAGAAGGGAAGTCAGCGGGAGTGGACAACATACCCGCGGAACTGCTTCAAGCAGGAGGAGAAGCGATGATTGACGCACTCACCATTATCTGTAACAAGATCTGGCAGAGTGGGGAGTGGCCTACGCAATGGACCCAGTCGCTTGTCATCACTCTTCCCAAAAAAGGTAACCTTCGGGAGTGTGAAAATTACCGCACCATCAGCCATCCCAGCAAGGTCCTCCTGAAAATAATACTCAACAGGTTGAAACCCCAAGCTGAACAAATCATAGCTGAAGAACAAGCAGGATTCTGGGCAAGGCGAAGTACCACTGAACAGATTTTTAACCTCAGAATAATCTGCGAGAAATACCTACAGCACCTATATCATGTGTTCGTAGACTTCAAAAAGGCGTTTGTCTCTGGCATGCAGCTCTGTGGGCAACAATGAGAATGTACAACATCAGCCCTAAAATTATTGAAGTCATCAAAAGCCTGTATGACAAGGCTACCAGTGCAGTCTTCCACAACAGTGCCATCGGAAACTGGTTCAGAACAACAATCGGTGTGCGTCAGGGATGCCTACTCTCTCCAACACTCTTCAACATCTTCATAGAGCGCATCATGTCAGATGCCCTTGCAGATCACGAAGACACAGTCAGCATAGGGGGAAGAGCAATCTACAACCTTCGTTTTGCGGATGACATTGATGGATTATCGATTGGCTGGAGAGGAACAAGAACTTGAACAGCTGGTACAGAGGTTTGACACCATTTCCAGAGCCTATGGAATGGAAATAAGTGCAGAGAAGACCAAAATGATGACCAACAGCACCAATGGCATCAACACGGACATCAAAGTCCAAGGCCAATCCCTCAACACAGTGCATATAGCTTCAAATATTTAGGAGCCATTGTATCAGACAATGGGTCCCGACTGGAAGTCCTCTCCAGGATTGCACAAACAACTGCTGCCCTGGCGAGGTTGAAGCCAATTTGGAAAGACTGGACCATCAGCCTACATTCCAAGGTAAGGCTGCTGCGCTCCCTTGTCATCTCCATCTTCCTATGCGCTTGCAAAACATGGACCCTCACAACAAATCTCCAACGAAGAATACAAAGCATGGAGATGAGGTGCTACATAAGACTTCTGTGCATTTCCTATACCCAGCACATCACCAACGACGAAGTCCGTCAGACCATCATACAAGCCATTGGACAACACGATGACCTGCTCACAGTGGTGAAAAAACGGAAACTCCCATGGCATGGCCACGTCACCAGATCATCAGGTCTTGCAAAGGCTATCCTGCAAGTCACAGTGCAAGGAGGTAAAAGAAGAGAAGACAGAAAAAGAGGTGGGAGGACAACATTCAAGGATGGACTGGTTTGACACTGAGCGAAACCATCAGGGTTGCTGAGGACAGGGAAAGATGGAGTACGCTAGTTAAACGATCATCTGTGGTGCCCCTACGACCTCCGAGTTATGGGATAGGATGGGAAGTATTGGGGCTTCAGTTTATTTTTAAAACTTATTATTGCCACCAAGCCTGATTTCTGGTGAGATTTAAAAAAAATTTTTTAACAAGAGAGAGTATGGGACTAGGGTGGGAAAGCATCTGGAAACGTCCTGCACGCACGTCGCTCAGTACTACCTGTAGAAGAAGTTCCTTCGCTCTGATATCACAATGATCTCAGGCATGACATAATCTTCGGACACCGTCAAGAGGGTCTCCGGCTACCCATGTAGGATTGGATCTGTTGAAGATGTATGTTTTACGAGGTCTTAACCGCAATGATTTCTAAAAGGCGAGAATGTATCCGTTCGGTTCATGTGTCTCTTTATTGTATTGGTGTGTAGACCGAGTTCGACACTTTCCGTGGGAAAACTTATTATTAATATAAGCGTTGTAACTCATAATTTTGCCGTTAACTCGTGTTGTTGCCAGTGAAGCTTGAGAGCTGACCGAATCTATTATTTGTATAGAGAACCCTCTTTCAAACCTTTACGTTGAAAGTAGCCTTGGGCGAAACATGGACCCTCACAGCACAGCAGATCTACAACGAAGAATACAAAGCATGGAGATGAGGTGCTAAAAAAGACTTCTGGGCATTTCCTATACTCAGCACTTCACCAATGACGAAGTCCGACAGACCATCACACAAGTCATTGGACAACATGATGACATGTTCATAGTGGTGAAAAAACGGAAACTCCGATGATATGGCCACGTCAAAAGAGCCTCAGGCCTTGCAAAGACCATACTGCAAAGCACGGTGCAAGGAGGCAGAAGAAAAGGGAGACAGAAAAAGAAATGGGAGGACAACGTTCAAGAATAGACTGGCTTGACACTGAGCAAAGCCATGAGGGTTGCTGAGGACAGAGAAAGATGGGAGTACGCTGGTTAAACGATCATCTGTGATGCCCCAGAGACCTTCGAGTTACGGGATAGGATTGATTGATTGATTGATTGTTGCTTTAGGTCCAGCGGACTCTTACGAGCCAAATCAGGACCGGACAACCCCCGATCCGCATTAAAGATCTGCTGAAACAACCCTAGTGGGAAAATTGAATGCATTGGGCTAGAAGACTGACTAGATAACCCTCATTTTCCTTAAGACACTCTTAGAGAAGCCTATTTTGCTTGAAAAACCTTATAGATTTAAACCGTGGTTTGTATACTGTGTAAGGGGTCACTTTCCTCGTGAATTAATGTTCGTTTCTGTCGGAAGTGAACTAGACTGTATAATGTGAGGACAACTGGGGGAAATACAATCGCTTACAATGTGCCGTTGGTAGCTTTCATAAACGCAAAGAGCTAGTTTTACAGATAAACACATACAGTGTACCTTACCCACCACCACCACCCGTTCTCATTTTTTGCGTTAAAAGCAGCCTATGAATGAACATTGAGGTTTAACATCTAAACCCACCATTGGCGATATGGCAGACGGGGATGACCATCCCAAGGAACAAGGAGTAGGGACCTAAAGCAACACTGAACTATTAGAGCAATCATACTGCTAAAATAGACAGTGAAAATGGCATTTTTTTATTTCGCCCACCACGGGATTCGAACCTTGGTCATCGGTGTGCCAGGCGAACGCTCTACCACTTGAGCCACGGCTGTGGGAAAAGCAGCCTAATTGCCTATTTTACCTAGAAGGAGGAGGTTCTCAAATCCAGAACCTAGTTTCCTGAAACTTTCTTTTTTGTTTGTTTGTCGGTATCTGAAAGCCTCCACCCAGAAAAAATAAAAATAAAATAAAGGTTCGTGAACCTCAACGAACTTTCCAATTAAGTTAGGCCGTTAGAGAATCCACTTTGTGATTCGATTTCGTAAAGCAAGTCTTACTAAAGAACCGTTCTGTCTTGAAGTATAGCTTCTTTGGGTTTAAATCAGCAAGGTCGCGGCATTCCTTGTGGCAATAGTTGTAGTTACGATGAGTCTCAGAGTAAAAGCCTGAAGGCCTACAAATGCTGAATTTTAGATCCTGCTTCATTTCGTTTGCGTTATTGTTTTTTGCAGTCTGTCTAGCGTAGTCTTGCCAGTGCAATACTGTTCCAGACTAACCTGTACTATCTTTCTTATAGTACTGGTATTAACACTCATTGTGGGAATGATCTCGCTAGGTATGTTGTACAGCATAGGTATTCTGTGTTTATCATTACGATAATAATTTAGTGATAAAATGGTTGCTACGACTTCTTAGATACGTTTGTTTATACTGTAGTTCGCAGTGACATAGATTATTATGTGTGCTTCATCATTCACGGCGTCCCATGTCTGTTACTATATTTATATTCCATATATAGCTGGACCCCTATTGGATACTGAAACAGAAATTCGCCATAGGTGGAGGCTTAGTGTGTGTTCTGCCATTCTGGCTTGGTCCTGCATGTTCACCCTTCTATCGGACCTCTTCGCAGAAATCGCATTAGGAAAATAAAACCAACGTGGAAATTTTGAATACTTTTTGTTGCTAAAGTTAGATTTGTTTGGATTTGGATTTCTTTGTTTTGGGGTTATTGGTAAGATCTATGCTGTAGTGTAATTGAGCTTATGCAGAACTAATTGTGACATTCTTATAACACTTCATTGATTTGGTGCTTCTATAGTAGTATTTACTTTGAATTGATAATGGACTGCATATGAGTTGCAGTGTTACATACTACACATGCTACATACTATTTAGTTTCAGTTCGGATGTTTGAATATTGCATTGCACTCTAGATGTTTCAATTTATCACTGCAGTTTAGATGTTTGAAGGTTTCATCGCGAATAAGAGATTTGAAACTTTCATTGCGGTTTAGATGTTTGATTTTCCAAACATGTTTTATTCTCGAGTTCATTCCTGACGTATTCTATGCGCTGGCATACTTTGTGTGCACGCTGATGTATATGTAGTAAATTGCCTTGAGAGGCTTTTGGAGCTGGAAAGGGTGCTATAAAACAAATTATTAAGTTTGTTAAAGTTTATTGTTCATAATATGTTCTTCTGCAGCGAGCAATGGGTTTGATGTAAACTAAAAGCATTTGATGTAATCTAAAAGCACATTATTTTGTAGCCAACTCGAGTGAGGTCAAGTCAAAGCGCAATGACATTATTTCTTCTTTTCCTTCTTAAAACTGTGCGTCTGCTCTAAATTCGGGCGTTTTGTATACCTGCTTAAGAAATTGAGTCAAAAAAACACTTATTTGACATCATGCATTTTTTCTTATTTCCAGACATGCGGTGCGTTTTTTTTTTTATATACAGCGTAATTTTATGTACAAATTACCTAATTGCTGCTTAGAGCTTGTGTTGCATTTGAGACATTTCTTAACGTTGTCATCAAATGTCAGATGCTTTTATGCTGCTGTCAGCATTTTCATCTGTTGTGGTGAAACTCTAGACCTTTGCTTGGTCAAGGGCTGATTACAGTTGAAGTCAGTGCCATAATGACCTTGCGAACTAACGGCCATTGACCAGTCAGTGGACAGTCATTTTGCTGAGGCTTGCAGTGAGATCCTACATTACTTTAGAGAGGTCTAGCATCTGATCTGGCCAGTACTGCAGCAGTGGGTCGAAAAATAGTATAGCAACACTATGATTTGTTTTGTTTGTGGTGTAAGAAATCAAAGGCCAGTACTGGCAATGATGATATCGGAAATTGGGCCTAAAATATTAGTTGAGAGAATTTCGTAAAGTTGAGAGCAAAATATAATTATAAAAATGCATTAAGTATATTCATGTCCGGCGTTGTCAGGTAATTTATTACCATCGCTGTTTGACAGTACACAACTGTTATTGGATTTGTGCAAAAAGTCACATGCACAGTATTTCATTTGCAGTCAATGAAAACGTGCAACCACAGCAATGATTTGCAGTGTTTGGTAAATTTTCAGCGTGTTGTGAAGAAACGCCGTTTATTTTGACAAGATTCTCTGACTTTGAAAATTTAACCCCTATCAACTGCCAAATCCATATAGTGCAACAGCGTGGTATTGATACATCGGCAGTGTTTTGTGCAACTGGGTTTTTACCGTTTCCGTTTGTAAAGGAAAGAGGCTTCTCAAGTAATAAGCAAGAAGCATCAATTCTTGTTAAAATGCAGCACATCGCATTTATCAGGGGCGCTACATCAAGTGCAGCACATAACATCTATCAACGACGCTAAATGTAGTGACTATTTATCATGCTCGGTGCGTCCTGTTAACCCGCCAGGTAACTTGTGATTTTTCCTGGTGAAAACGAAATGCAAACTCGGTAGATGAAAGACGATGTATTATTTCATTGCCGATCACTGAACCATTACCACCATGTCGTGCGATTGCCGACTATCCAAGAGGATGGGACTTTATGGCGAAGTAGAACATCAGTTGGCAATGCTTCAGATTGTTGGCGCGCCCTATCAGAATGGCGCGTAACAGTCAACGTGAATGCGCCAGCCTGGCGCGTCATAAAAATCAAGAAGGACTAGGTGAACATACGATACGAATACCTTCGATTGTCAATGTCCCATCTTTTTCAAAATTGACCCATCATTTTGCATGGCCATGGGTCATTGGGCCGCGGCCCATGATGTCTGAAAACAATCTGAAGCACTGAGTTGGTTTTGGTTGTGAAACATCAGTTACATGGGAAGATCTGGGGAAAAAAACATAACGTTAAAAACAAGATAATTAATTTTGATCGCATGACATAATTAATGACTCATAGGCCTATACTTTGTTGTGTACACTTTCCTCGTCGTTTCTGTCGGAAGTGAACTTAGACTGTCAGGAAAACTGACAATCGCTTACAATGTGCCTTTGGGAGCTTTCATGAACGCATAGCTAGTTTTACAGATAAACACACACTATACCCGTGATTCTCCCATGGACTACCTAAGTCATTGCTAATGCCTTTAGCTGTTCCTTAACTGAATATATGTGCGTTGCAAAACCTGTGTTTCAAAATGGGGATTGGAGCATCTCTTATTAAAGACTGCTGGCCATTCAGGAAGCGTGGATCCAAGGTATTTTTTGTCTTGATGTATTTGTATACTAAATTTTAACCAAAAATATAAATAAAATAATATATATCCTTTTTTATAATTTGGGTGTCTTTTATTATGAGGGTGATTGATGACGATGACTGATGACGCTTGAGGATGATGTTTGTTACGTTGAAACGCGAAGGATAGTATGTCTGAAACGCGCACGATAGATCTAATCGTTTCGCTTTGCAAAGTATTCAATAATAGAGTGTATTTACCTTTGATTTGAGTTTGCGTTTTTGTTAGAAGAAGCTTTGTATAACGTTGATAATTTTTGTTAGTCGATATTATTGGAGAATTCTCTAGATCTGCTTGTTTACTATCGATCGAAGTTTCGCGATATTTGAGAACATTCTTGGACAGAAAGAATGTTGTATGACGTAAGTCAGTGATGACAAAGTTTCATTTGATTGGGTGTAGTGCGTCATTCTGCCGTGTTCTAAACTGTTCTGGAGTATGAAGAGACTATATAAGTGCCGCACCGTTTCAAAAGAGGTGTTGATAGTGTGTTGATAGTGAGAATTGTAGAGTGGAAAAAGCGATTGAGCGACTGTATGCAGTTTGTTGATGTGTGCTGAATAAAAGTGGAAAACTTCATACGAAGACTTTGCCTTGTTGCTGAGTGAGCAGGCTGCGTGGATAAACGAATCTGAGTTACACATTATCAGGTTTCAAGCATCGGGGCTGAATCATCTACTGATAGAAAAACACCAACATCAATCGAGTGTAACAATGTTGTTGTTGTTAGTGGAGGTGGGGGTGGTGTGTGTGTGTGTGTGTGTGTGTGTGTGTGTGTGAGGCTACTACTCACAATAGTTATTGTGAGTCCTTCATCATCATCAGCATTACCATCACCTCCCCCCTCTGCTCCTACCACCACCAAAACGATCGGTCTCTACATTAGATCCACTACATCCGGACGAAATACGGATCTAAATAGGTTGCCATGAAATTGGTTTGGAAATTCAATGCGAGTTGTTAACCTACCTCTTGAAGGAATGATCGCGATACCATTCTTAATTTCTTCAGTGCGACGAATTTGCGATGATAAAGCGCAGCACGGCCGAGAGGAGAGGAAGAGGGGTGGGGGGGAGGGAGGACCGGGGGTGTCCAGCTTCTCGCGCGGTGTTCCGTACCGGGGATATGCATAACATCGATTAAAGCGGTCCTGTATCGTTTGGCAAAGTGTGCTGAACCTTCATGTGGATTAGTGTTGGGCATTTTGGTATTCCGTGTTTATACCATGCCATATTAGAAGCTTGAATGTAATTAGGAGAACAACTTGTTATAGGTTTCCTATTTTCAATAAAAGGAAAGGAACGTGTAAAATGGTCATTAGCATGTTGTCGTATTTGAACTTTGCCCACAGAAGGCATGATACTGCGCTCTACAAAACAGTTCATATGGTTCAATGGTAATTATGGAGAATGGGGAAGGAAGTTGAATGGGACAGTTGTTGTGTACTAAGTCGATCATGGTATTTTGGTAGGTTATAGCTTCCAAATGTCCACATTTGCAAACAGAGGTTTAACATGAATATCTCACCCCTAGAGGTAGATAGATCTATATTACCTCAGTGCTCTCACCTCGCTGGCCGGGGCGAGAGGAAGTTTCCGTGCGCACAGCAGCCAGTCTCGGTCACTGGCACCGGCTGCAGTATCCGAACGGGGACGAGAATCGGTGAGATTTGAGGATGTGAATGCTTGGCGCTAGTTTTGCTATTCTATCGTCGGCTGTTTATAACTCTGTCGTGTTGTGCTCAAATGTGGAGTGTGGCTAGGTATATGCTGAAATGTACTGTGTGGCTCTCTCTCTATATGCTCTAATGTATTGTGTAGGTTGATACAACAGGATTTGGTTAATGTATTTATTAATATTTTGTTAATCCTTTTAAATTTACTGCATGAAAAGTTCAGAGAGATATATATACTTTGTTCAATTGAAAAATGATCCATCGAGCAGACCGGAAACAAGTTGCGTTTTCTGTTTTTAGATTAACTGTACTTGCTGACTGATTTATTAAGATACTAATAGCATTAGAGCTATAGAGGTGCTGTGTTGTGTGAAGCTGAAAACTTTGGTTTTACCTGAAGTGAAAAAAAAAATCTTCTCTTTGTCGATGTCATGGGACATTACATCTGGAGTGAGGAAAAAACCCAAACAAACAAGAAAACAAGATGGCAAGCTATCTAAATGCATTTCCAGAGACTCACACACATAACCAATAAAATAAGCATTTTCAAAAGTGTTAATTTTCTTTGCGGGGTGTGACTCGACCTTATCCTAAAGTAGCAAAAGTGAAACGTGGAATGATAGACCACGATCTGACTCATCTGCAAGCAAAAAAAGTATCAAAATCGGATTAGCCAATTTTAAGATACAGCGCAAAGCGTGTTTAGAAATTGGTGAAGCACAGTGACCTTGACCTTTGAGAAAGTACAAATACGAATTATCCAACATGTTTAGCAGTAGTTAAAGCATGAAAACAGTAAAAATGATGAATTTCGCTTTAATTATTCTTCAGATAATGCCAAAAGTGTGTTTTGAACAAAAAAAAAGTGAAATTTGGAACGACCGACCGACAGGACCGATTGCCGGACAACCGGGCTGCTACAGAAAGATGGCCCATGATTTGAAGTACTTGAATATTAAAAACTCAACAAAATCGCTTCAACCGCTTTTGAGATATTGAGCAAAACGTGTTTAGCAACAAAATGAGTCCAGTGCCATTGATCTTTCCCGTTAGAGCTAGTATGATATCACAGAGGAAGGCCACTAATCTAGGTAATGTTCTAATGGAGATTGGTCAAAATCTGTGCAGTGGTTCTTGAGATATGACTTCCAACGGTCCGACCTACCGACAGACCAGTAGACCGAACGATTGACCGACCGAATGACCGATCGACATTTGGCTTGATTATGATTCCCGAATCTTTCATAGTATTTAAAGATAAGTCTGGAAATGCCCACCACCCCACCCTCACCCCCACCCCTCACCCCTCCAAAAAAACAGTGTTTACAAACTCTCACATGCATAGGCTAAAAGGAAGCATAATCAGAAGTGTTTATTTTGTTGCGTCATTGTGACTCGGCCTTATTTTAAAGTATCCAAAATAAAAGGTGCAGTGATAGGCCACGATTTGAACTGTATGCAAGCCAAGCATTATCTACATCGGATAAGCCAATAATAAGATAGAGCACACCACGTGTTTTGAAGATTGTAAAGCACAATGACATTAAGCTTTGAGAAAGTACAAATTATAGTTACGAATGATCCAGCATGCTGAGCTGTAGGCAGTAGTTCATGTATGCACTAAGTAAACATGATGAATATAGGTTCAGTTATTCTTGAGATTACCCCCGTGGGGGTGCCGGGGGTTTCAGTATAAACAGTATCCCCACTTTCTGGAAATTTATTGCTTTGAATTCCCACTGTCGCTGTTTTTCTCCTTTGTTCTTTCTCATTCCTACTCTGTTCTATCAATCTACTATACTATCTTCTTCTTCGCTAGACCAGTCACCTACCTTTTTCGTGGGGCCGGGTAGCTCAGTTGGTAAGAGCGTCTTGCTAGTAACCGAAAGATCGCTGGTTCGAATCCCGGATTGGTCAACGTGTGATCATATTATTTTCCCCTTTACCAACAACTGGCCCGCTGGTGTCAGTATAAATCGGTCCAGTAGTCACCTATATGCGAAAGTGTCGTGTGACTATAATCTACAAACAACAACAACCTACCTTTTTTCTTGAAAAATCTTCCGGATCAAAACTCCTCAATTGTGTGTGAGGTTTTGGATCAGCTTGGAAATATTGGACGCTTTTCTGCCAGGGGGTCATTGGGGCTTCCTATGATGTTATTATTTGGCAATGTAGGCATTTTATATGTTTGTGTTTTGTTGATATTTTATAATGATGTTTATATTCTATTTTGTTTTTGTAAAGAGTGTTCGATAAATTAGAGTATAGCCTCAGCGTCCCCTGCGTGGAATGTCTTTATTGTAAATTGACCGGCTGGTGGAGTGCCTTCAATGTTACCACTAGGGTTGTTTCGGCAGATCTTTTATGCGGATCATGGGCGAGTCCTCTTTCATAGAAGTTGTGGTCTTATATTTGTGGTCCTGATTCGGCTATACTGGTCCTGATTTGGCTCGGAAGTGTCCGCTGGACCTAAAGCAATAATCTTGTAATGTAATGTAATGTAATTCTTGAGATAATACCAAAAGTGTGTTTTGAACAATAAAAACAACCTTGAAATTCAAAGCGACAATAAGTTACTAAAAGATGGCCCATGATTTGAATGAAGTTTATATCAAAACTCAACAAAATCGCTTTAGCCGTTTTAAAGATATTGAGCAAAACGTGTTTGGCAACCAGATGACTCCAGTGACCTTGATCTTTGCGATAGAGCAAATATGATGGCGGGGGAGACAGGCCACTAACCTAGGTAATGTTCTTGGGAAGTGTGGTCTAAATCCGTTCAGTGGTTCTTGAGATTTGTCTTCCATCGGACCAATAGACCGACACTTGGCTCGTTCTGATCCCCTATATTTCAAAGTATTTCAAAAATAAAAGAGAAAAGAGAGAAGGGAAGACGAAGAAAAAACAACAACGGTACAGCATCCTGCAGAGTGTATTTGTAGCATTGACGTATGACAGGCATTATTTTGTTGCCTCCCTTATTGATGTCTTTGTGCAACAGCAAAGTCAACAAGTGACAGAGGACAAGACACTGAAGGTTGAATGAGCTCCCAAAACCTTACTGTTATTTAGTGTTATTTCTTCACAGCTGAGGCGCAGGTTGCTATGTAGAGGAGCTGTACCTTGTACGAGTAGTGTATTTTGTTATCTCTCCACCGCTTGTATGGGAGATGAAATGTAGTGTAAGCTTTTTTTTTTGGTCAAGAAACATTTGTTTGTGTGCATGTGTGTATGTGTGTGTGTGTGTGTGTGTGCGTGCGTGAGCATGTTTACACGGTGTTATCTGGACAAACCAGTGAACATCTACATAACTTATTTTGACAGACCTGCTTGTTTTGACGTCAGAACAATGATCCGTTAGGGTTAGGGTTAGTGTTCGAACACTTAAAAGTACTTAAAAAGGGGGACGAAATATGACCCATTGTGAGCACAACGTATGTGGCGTTTCAGGAGTAAAAGGTAAAAATAAAGGTAGTCCCATAGCCTTGTCGCCGTAGGGGAGCGTGATGTTGGAGATCACACTTAAGTTGGGCCAGCTTAATGATTGTGATGCCCATCTCTCTCCCTCGCTGCTTTACCTTCCCCACCCTTAAGAGAGTAGGTACTCAGTCACAGTTGAGTCAACTGGGGGCGTTGTTATTTGTCGCTCCACGTTTTTGCGGTCACCCATCCAACTGTTAACCGCACTGGACGGTGCTTAACTTGCGACACAGTAGCGAGTGCTCCAACCACTGCGCGCGCTATCCGACACCCTTCACACACACACACACACTTCAGGAAAGTCATGATAATACTGTGTACCCTCGGCTGTGTGTGTGTGTGTGGGTGTGTGTGCGTGTGTGTGTTTTCCCACTACGTAAAACTGCAGTGCTTAGAACTACTAGCGTGCGCTAACCCGTTTCTTGTACATTGTTTTAGTAAGTGTGTGCGTGCTTGCACCTTTGCATAATTATGTGTGTTTGTGGGTGGGTGAAAGAGGACGAGTGACAGATCGTTTAAAATCACATATTGGGTAAAGATTTTAAACCAAATAAATAAATAAATATTTGAGAAAGCTGATGCCGCGGTTTAGAATTGTGATAGTTCTAATAGAGGGATGTATGCCAGTGAAAGGCCTAGGAAAGTGAAACATCACACTTATTTTAATAGTGGAAAGAATTAAAGTTACTCCGTTGATTAATATCGATTGGTTAAGCGTGCAAACAAGTATTACGCGAGGCTTAGTTATAGTTTGTCTGAGGTACAAATATCTTTTGGAATTAGATTGAACCGCGTTCTTTTTATGTAAAAAGGGATCCTTAGTCACATTTTTGTGTTTATTTCTTTTTAGATTTCAAAGTTTAGGCATTGCGTGAAAGTTGTGTCATAGATTGTTTGGGTGCAGATAACATTCAAGATGATACGAACTTGCATTTGGCTATTTTAGCAATCTGTCTATCATTAGGGATGGAGCATGGATCATAGTTATCACCCATGCAGGCACAATTCGGGTTGCCTTTTCAGCGAAAGCGAGGAGCCGCAAGAGTAGCAGCACCACTCAGGACGAGGGATTGCGTGCTAGAGTTTATTTTTAATTATTTATTTATGGTTTGCTTTTTTTTTTACTACTAATAATACATTTTAACTCGCCCGCCTAGGGCATGATGGCCGTGATCTTTGAAGTCCGTTGGATGGAATGCATATATGCACAGGCTACACCTCGATTTATCTTCTCATTGGAAAGTGTTACATAAAAAATTTTTAAACTCAAATCCAATTTCTGGTGCATTTTATTTGCAGCAATACGAACTCAGTGTTAATAATGCAACAAGGTTTCTGTAATGAAGCAGAAAGCAATATTACTTTGTTTTTGTATGGGAATATGCATTCGTGTAGCTTTTGTGGACATTTAATGTGCATCTGAATGTAATATTCCAGGCACGATCGTCATAAAACACGTCATGAACCTCTTTATCAATCCCCATGGAAGCTGCGACGAGTGTTTTGGGGGATTCGGGGGTGATCTTGCAAATTGAAATTCTGATCGATGGGTCCGACCTCCTCCTCTATTCGCCCTGCTAACTCCCCTCCCCACCTCCATCCCACCCCTCACGCCCTCTCTGTCTCTGTCTCTCTCTGTCTCTCTCTGTCTCTCTCTCTCTCTCTCTCTCTCTCTCTCTCTCTCTCGTCTCTCTGATCTCCTAACCCGGCTTCAGAGCGCTAATCATGCCCTTCCAGCAACCGCTGCGATTTGGCAGGCTTTTGTGTATCAAAAGTTCAAATCGTAGAGTTGTGTTTAATCTCCGTAATTCATTTTTAATGGGTGTTAGAAAGCGGTCATATTTAGAGTAATGCTCGTTCTGGAATACAATGACGGAGTATTGTTAGAAAAAAATCTTGTTGCATGAGAACCTACAGGCATTTGAAATATATTCAACAATCGTAGATTTAACATTTATATTTATGTTCTTGAATGTTATTTATCCCCGATTTTATTGTGTTTCTTGTTTATTTTTTTTAACTATAGTTTTATTTAATATTTTGATAAGATTAATATACTTTTTTTTTCCTTTTATTTTGTACTTGTTCCTGTTCGCCAGAAACATTTCATTGTTATAATTTGTCAAAGGGTAGGACTTATTCCGTTCTGCTTTTGTATGCCCTTTATGTTCTCCATGTATTGTTTGCTTTTCTTATTATGTTTAAATCAGTGGTATTTACTATCACCTGTCATGTCATTCGATTTTGTATCCACAAGCGCTCAGAAATAGTTTTTGGAAGTGAACTACAGTAAGTTTTGGTGTTTGCATTACATTTCAAACATTATGGACAGGAGGGCATTTAAACTCCCCCGAATTAATGTTTTCGCTGAAAAGGCAACCCGAATTAATTTAGATAATCTTAATGTATCGATTGAAGCGTGTGGATAATTCTAGTGGTAACTAGAGACGCTTCCATTCTAAATATGGTTGTATGAGGTGAGACAGTGATGATGACATTTGTACTGATTGGTTTAAATTGTATCTTGCCCGAATGTTCTTTATGTCTCTGGAGTTAAACTATATAAGTGCCGCATTGTTTCAAAAGAGGGGTGTGTTGAAAGTAAAAAGTTGAGAGTGGAAAAAGCAATGGTATGCAGTTGTTGATGTTCGCTGAATAAAGTTGGAAAACTACATACGACGACTCCAGCCTTGTTGATGATTGAACGGGTTGCGTGGATAAACGAATCTGAGTTACACCTATCAGGAGGATTCAAGCATTGGGGCTGAAACAACAACTGATAAAAAACATCAAGTGTAACAAGCACTAGTCTTCTCTCCCTAACCTTGTGAAGTTGTGCTATGTGACGCAGTCATAAACCCTCAGCACTTGCAATAGGCAACTCACAAGTGCTTAGTTTTAATGAACGATTAATGATGTAAGGTTAATGTGCACAGGACAAGGGTGTGCTTGACCTTGTTGGCTGTACTCCGTGCATGTTTTATAATGAATGATTACTGGGCAACAAATAATAAAAGATATACGTCTTGTTGTAGTCCTTAAAGACGATCCCTTGCTTTTAGTGGAACTCTAACGTTTCAAGACATAATCGTGACATCAGGGACAATTTTATGATTTGAAGGTAAACTTAAAGTTAAATGAATGAATATTGAGGTTTAACGTCCACACTCAACATTGTTGATACGATAGGCGGGATTTACTGTTCATTTGATTTGTAGGTTACCGTAAGTGCCCCTTTTTGATGAGCGGTTTCAGGTTAAAGCTTAGTTAACAATGTAAACTTACTTTGTAGAAGATGACAAAGTGTTTGCTTTTGGCCTGGTGGTTTTCGTTGGTAGTCTGTCGTTGAAGCTTAAGGAATAAGGACGATCATAAAGTACAGATGACAGAACCTGGTGGTACATGGCACTTGCTTAAGCTGTGTTTTTAAAAAGATTTGCTTTCTGGTGAATTATGTGGCTCATACCAACAGTTTGTTTTGGTTTGGGTGGGAGCCAATCTAGTCATTTAACGGTGGGAGAGAATCGTGGGTAATGTAAGATGGAAAACGGAGTGGAAGTGGAGGGGGGAGGGAGGTGTGTGTGTGTGTGTGTGTGTGTGTGTATGTAAGAGAGAGAGAGACAGAGAGAGAAAGATTTGACTAAACATTACAATTTTTAACGTGCTTTTCCTTGTTTTTCTTATTTTTGTCATACATACATGCACAAGCGGCTGCAACACAAATATACAAACATTTTACATTATTTGTACCGACATGTGAATTGTTTGTCTGACACTATGTATGCGTCACCGAGTTAAACGTGAAGTCGGTGGTCTACACCCTAAATGGTCAAGGGCACGCTTACCGTTTTAGACATCTACTGTGGACAAGGCAACAGCTTGGAGTAGGTAATCAGCTGTATATCCCTTTGTCCTGCGATGTTAAAATGTTGGGTAAACATTCGTGCTTTCCACAGTTTAGTAAAAAAAAAAAAATAATAAAAAATAAATAAAATAAAATAAATCAATCAATAAATAAATAAATAAATAGATAAATAAATAAATAAATAAACGGTTCTATTTGTGTACAACTGTCTTTCATCGCGGGGCATATTATAAACTGGCATTTGCTGCTGTGAAACAGTGGCTTAGCGGTGCAGGTGCATTTCAGTTTATGTGCTGCACTCTGATAAATGAAACAGGTGCTTCCAACAGTTTAGTGCAAGATTACTGTCCTTCTTGTTTACAGCCGTTTCTTATCTGTCTTTCCTTTGTTATAAATTTGCATTGCTGCTTTGAAACAGTCGCTTGTTCCTTCCAGTTAAGTGTATTTCGCTGTGATGTACTATATTCTTACATGCAGTTGTGCTTTCCACAGTGTAGCTTGCCAGAAAATTGTAAAATTTTTCGTCTCAGCTGTGTCACCTTTTTGCTGCAGACATTTATGTGCCCTGTGATTTGTGCTAGTTGATTTGTTTCGCTTTTTATGTAGACATTTATGTGTGCTTTGATTTGTGCTAACTGACTTGCTTTGTCTGCCGTTGGACTGGCAATTCACCTGTATAGAATCTTCTCATCATTGAGAGCGCGGCTTCATTTCTAATAATCCGCATTGTGTATCTGTAATAGTGACGTGTGACATATGTAGAAATCTGTATATTTATTTATCGCTGACAATAACGTTTTTTATTAGTTTTATGTAAATGTTAGATCCCCTAGATGGAACGGACACTTCTATTCTATTTTTGTTTATTTTGCTTTATTTAGTATCGTTCACGTCGGAGCTTGTCCGATAGTGGGTGTTCTGAACACATTTAAATGACAATGAAATAGTTCTTACGGTAACTGTTCTTTTTTTGAGAACATCTTCCCGAGCTGGTCGGAACCGGTACAAAACTCTTTTCTCCAGCTTGGTTAAGAATATCCGTACATCTTAATGTCCGCTGTGGTAACATCGCCTAGATGGAGTAGACAGCAAGCGGTATTTTTGTGTTTGACGTTTATCATAAGTCATCGGAACAAAATATCTTCAAACTCATCTGCGTAAGACTGAATGGCTGCGTATCGTAGTTTTATAGGGAAGTGCAAGTTTTCTATGTTTTAGAACTCTCTTCAGTGGAACACAACAAACTCACTGTCGTATTAATGTAAACTACGGATTAGTCTGTTTTAAGTAAACTTGACATTCTGTGGTGTATATAAGTATATCGCAACACATGCGTTATACAGTATAAAACTTCCACATTTGGTGAGGAAGGTGAACTTCATGATTTAACAAATTATTAAAAACTAGTAATCGTTCATTAGTGCAAGTCACAAGATGTCCCGGGATACTGTCCGACATCGTGCAGTTGACCGTGTTATCGCCACTGTTCCCGCTGGTGTTGTTGGTGGTGTTTGTGATGTGAGTGGTGTTCCTGATGGTGTGGGTCTTCCTGATGGAGTGGGTGGTGTTAGCGCCACCATGATGAGCCGGAAACTAAGGGGCCTGTCGTCCAGAAAACGGTTCGTCAATGCCATGTACCGGCTGTTGCCTCAGCAGGTCCGTCCACTTATGTACAATTACAGACCCTCGAGCTGTTTAGTTGTTACATGCATATGTCGGCTTGTTTTCTCTCTTGATCGAGAGTGGCACACTTCTTAAACATACATAATACAAATCCATTAATGTGGCTGTGTCTGCGCTGTAGACATTGGGATTTGTTTCATGATTAAATAATTGGCTTTTGTTTGGATCCGGCTTAAAGGCAAAGGTTGAAGATCCACTGGCCAAGGTTGGTTGGGAGCTCACTGACCTGTGCATCTCGCAAAATCGCTCTGTGACAGGGTTCATTTGTCATTTGATTTGAATGATATTTATCTTATCATTTCGATGGAAAAGAATATAAAAATAAATAAATAAATAAAAAAAATATTGATTGATATTGTCCTGTAGTATTTATTTTATGGTTGTTGGTGCGTTTTCTGTCCAATACGCTATGGAGCGAAACGAAACATTGATCTTATTAGGGGAGAGATGGAAAAAAACATACTGTGCATACTATAGGCGGTTATGAAGCATTTGCAGATGTTAAATCGCTGTGATCAGGCTTTTTGTGTGGAAATGTGTAAGACTCCATTCATTCATCCAGCCATTATCACAAGTTCATCCCGTACCATGTCACAATTAAATCCAGGGATTTATTTTTATGCATGTGTTGCAGGTGTACAAGGTGGTGGTGAACTGCAATGGCAACTCGTGGTTCATCTTCCGCCGCTACAATGAGTTTCACTCTCTGCACGAGAAGGTCAGTTATATTACCAATATTAACATGCACCACAGAATGTTTTTGTGATGGTGGTAGTTGTGGTTATTGTTGTTGTCAACGTCATTTTTGTTGTCGTCGTTGTTATTGTTGTTGTTGCTGGTAGTGGAGGTCACCTCTGGGAGATGCACGGGAGGAAGATGAAGTTGATGGCATGATGGTGAAGAGAAATGCCCCATGTCCTATTCGAGAAATGTCCATCATATATTTAATAACGTGTAACCTTGTTTTAATGGTCCAAGGCGCATATATTGCATTTCGTGGCAGCATAAATACCAACTGAAACAGAACTCCGCGATGATAATCGAACTTGTTTGGAAGTAAACAAGATAATTCGGTATAACTATAAAAAGTTCCAATCACGATGCTCTTTTTTTAACAACTGTCATTCATTTTGTGATGGTACAGCTTTCACCTCCCCATCTCTCTCTCTCTCTCTCTGTCCCTCCACCTCTTTTTACCTCTCCGTCTATCTGTCTGTCTGTCTGATATTGTGTGTGCATTTGAGAGAGGAGAGGAGACAGAGAGAGTATGTGTGAGTTTTGGAGTGTGTGTGTGTGTATGTGTGTGTGTGTCCGCGCGGGCTTGCATCTCATATGCTTTCCAGACGGCGGCTGTAATATGAAAAATATTGGCTTCGTTTATGTTACGTTGAAACGCGCACGATAGTTCGTGTGTGACGCGCGCGATAGATTTGATCGTTTTATTTTGCAAAGCATGCAATAACAGATTGCATTTACATTTGATTTCATTTTGCGTTGTTGTTAGAAGAATCTTTGTATAGCGTTGATAATTTTAGTTGGTCGATATTAGTTGAGAATTTTCTAGAGTTGGTTGTTTTCTATCGATCAAAGCGTGTGGATAATTCTAGAAGCTTGTATCCCAAATAAGGTTGTATGACGTGAGACAGTGATGATGAAGTTTGTTCTGATTGGTTGAGGTGTGTCAAGCTGGGGTATTCTCACCCTCTCTGGAGTGTAGAGAGACTATATATATATATATATAGTGCCGCACTGTTTCAAAAGGTGGAGGGGCCGGGTAGCTCAGTTGGTAAGAGCGTCTTGCTAGTAACCGAAAGGTCGCTGGTTCGAATCCCGGATTGGTCAACGTGTGATCATATTATTTTCCCCTTTACCAACAACTGGTCCGCTGGTGTCAGTATAAATCGGTCCAGTAGTCACCTATATGCGAAAGTGTCGTGTGACTATAATCTACAAACAACAACAACAACAACAACAACAAAAGGTGGTTGATATTTGAGAATTGTAGAGTGGAAAAAGCGATTGAGCGATTGTAGGCAGTGTTGATGTATGCTGAATAAAGTTGTACTACATACGACGACTTTGCCTTGTTGCTGAGTGAGCAGGCTGCGTGGATAAACGAATCTGAGTTACACTTTATCAGGTTTCAAGCATCGGGGCTGAATCGACTACTGATAGAAAAGCAAAACCAACATCGAGTGTAACAGTTTATTTTTAGTCGCTGATTTTGTTTCTTTTCTAGGTTTTATCAAATCAGTGGGGCCTTTTTCTGCCTCCCGTCCAAACCTCCGCCCCACTCCACAAAAAGTGTCTAGAATCGATGTTAGTATTTAACTCCGACAATTAAATACAACTTCAAGTGAGAAAAATTATCTTCATTTAGTTTCCATTCACTGAATTGTTTCTCTGTTTGAAGTTGTACGTTATAGTAAGTTTCTCTTTGTCATCTCAGGTTGTGTTTGTTTCTAAAATCGAATGTGACAAGTTGTAATTACCCATCATTCTGTGACTGTAGTGAAACGAACATAATTTTTTTCATATATCTTTATTTGCTTTGTTATCCCTCTATTAAGGCTAGTGCGTTGACTTTTCCTTCCAGCAATCTTTATACATTCAGCAGTGTTGCAAAATATTCAAGACCGAAATCACATCACCATTGTAACTACGTGTCATAAACTGTTGTCTAGTCAGTTAATCTATTCACTTAACTAAGATTAACAGAAATGTTGTTATGAGACACGTGTTTATATGAAACGTTATTATTGAGACCGTACTGCGTTGAAGTTTATAACAAGCTTCTTACCAAGTCAGCACATTATTTTCAGTTTCTAAATTCGATGTTATTTCTAAACGGCGAATTTAAAGGTAATAAACCCAAGTCGGTGTTTTCCAGTTTGTTTGTTTGTTGTTGTTTTTTCCCCTGTACTGTCTCTGTTAAGGTAAGCCTGGCTTCTTCTAATTGAATGCATTTTGCAAGGTTTCTGAAAGAGAACACGACCTTTAAGTTTGTACTTACCTGACTGCATCTGAAAAACAAAATCCTTCGTTTGTGTAATTCGCATTTGTTTGTTTGTTTGTTTGTTAAGGATTTGTCCTATAAGCTTCTTCCAATCCAGTAGAACACCGATTTAAAGCTACAGGGACCTATGAATATTAAATGAAAATACTTTGGTACTTCTGGTTCCGTCTCGTCTATTATATTTAACTGCACATTTAGTTTTCTTTTAGCGCATGTTCTTTGATTTAAAAAAAAAAAGTAAAGGTAGTCCCATAGCCTTGTGGCCGTAGGGGAGCGTGATGTTGGAGATCACACTTATCTTGGGCCAGCGTATTGAGGGTGATGCCCATCTCTCTCCCTCGCTGCTTTACCTTCCCCACCCTTAAGAGGGTAGGTACTCAGTCACAGTTGAGTCAACTGGGGGCGTTGTTATTTGTCGCTTCACGTTTTGCGGTCACCCATCCCAGGGCTGAGATTTAGCAAGCCAGGCTAAGGAGCCAGCCGGGCTCCTAACCTGGGAAGTTGAAGTTGCCAAAATATTTCTCAGGTTGCCAGACCCCTTGATTGAAAGCACGGTCATTTTTTTAAAACTGTATAACTATTGCAGCTAATAAACAAGATAAATTTCAACAACAACACTGTTTCATTTTTTTAAAACAAGCACTGTATAATTTATTCATCATCGACATCCTCCTCCTCAATGTTCCAAAACTTGAAGGAGCTTGGGTGTGCCTTCTTCAGCCGTTTTTTTTTCTTCTTCGGACTTTATTTTTTTTGGCTGGAGGCTCCGAGACACCGCTTAAAAAGCGCCACATCGTTCGAGATTGACAAAAGACTGAGAATGGGGAATATCGAAAGTACGGCAAGTCTCGCGTGACTCATCAAGGAAGTCAGAGACTCGTTCCGATACACGCAAGGAAGCAAGAAGGCTAGGATCTCGCAGGGCAGTAGCGTTTCGCGGCGAGGGAAAGAAGAAAGTCTCGCGAGAAAAGGCTATTTGTGACCCGTCATAACAAAGGGGTACCAAAGGTGATATTTTTAGGTTTAGAGTTATATATATTTTATGAAACTAAAAGAAAATACCTTTATTTTAATATATGACCCATAGATCTAGGTTAAAAACTCAAGAAGTTATTCCACTTTAAAGGCTCAAGGTGTAAGAAAGCTAGTTTTGAGAAAATGGCCGCCAAACTCGGACACCCTATAAAGCAACATTTTCCTTAGTTACCATAGTTAATTTTTATTAGAAATCACACAAACACTTTAAAAACATCAGATCTATCAATACAGAGAAAAGATTTGTCAAAATAATATGATGTTTATTAAAAAATATCGTTGTAAACAGCATTGTTTTAGACATTATTTGCAATAATTACCGCTAAATACATGCATTTAATGACATTATTTTCATATTTGCAGCTTAAAATATGGCTTAATATTTTGATAGGAGACAGATAAATGCCTACGCTAACCAAAAATGCAAAAAAGTCAAACTGACCCAGATTGACCCAAACTACCTTTATCGGGCCCTAGCACAGAATCACATAATATGCCGGCTTTGGTACCCGTTCGAGAAATCGGGTAACATTTTTACTTCGCAAATCCCTCGCTTTGCTAGCGTTACCTAACTTCCTAGCATGCATCGGAACGGGTCTCCGGTGCTGACTGCAGAAGCGGTTGGCGCGTGTTTTGTTTTACATTGCAAGTCAAAAGTCCGTGTACAGGTACAGAATCTCTACCACTGGCGGTATTTTCAAGTCGCCAGCCGGGCGAATGGTACCCCAAATCGAGCTCGCCACACACTATTTTTAGGGGCCATTGGCGAGTTGGCGAACGTTAAAGCTCAGCCCTGGCATCCAAGTGCTAACCACACTGGACGGTGCTTAACTTGCGACACAGTAGCGAGTGCTACAACCACTGCGCTATCCGACACCCCAGAAAAGCTTTAGGTGAAGACATTCATTATTCCAAGTAGCACAGCATTGTTCAGGGAGTAAAAACAGTGTGGTCTCTTTACGCAGTTGGCGACCGCAATTGATGACATCCTGCTAAAATCTTCACCCTCTATTTGATGGTAATATCATTTTCGTTTGCTTGCGTGTCGCGTGATTACAGCAACAGTATGAATAACAGGGTTGCGGAAAATGCCTAGTAGGGTGAGGGCAAAGCGCTCCTCCTTAAGCAAGAAATGTAATAGCTCGTCCTATTGAAGCAGCTAGCAGCTCGAAACAGGCGTTAACCATATAGACGTCAAAGCTACAAAATATCACAAACCATCGCATATAGCAATACAAGCAAATACACAGTTAAACAAGATTTTAAAACAAATTTGGCCTTCTTGCTCCGGGTATGGGGCAAGACGCCTTTCTCCATAAGATAAAACGCTTGCAATAGCCCTGCATTAAAATTATCAGAATTTATATAAATATATATGCATGCCATTCATGAGGAAAATCAACTGAAAACGTCTTGTTCTGTCATTAATGAATCAGATCAATTAAAACAAATTGTCCTTAAATGCGTGCACATAATGTTTAACAGTCTTCAATTTATTTTGAGAGAGAGACAGAGAGAGAGACAGAGAGAGAGACAGAGAGAGAGAGATGATATGGGTCTATGAAATTTTTCAAGAAATTATTATTCCCTCGAAAAGAGTTAAAGTTTTCCCGAACAGAAAACCATGGATTTCCGGGGTCTCTGAAGGCAATACTAAAGGAAAAGAAAATCGTGTTTCAGACCAAGGACCGAGCCGAACGTCTGCGCGTGCAATGTAAACTGCGAAAAGGAATTAAAGAAGCAACGAGAGTGTATAAAGAGAAAGCCGAAGCGCAGTTTTGATATGAGAGCCTTGCTGACGCAAAATCGTCCGGCGATTCTCTCCCTCTCGATGAGAAAGTGCGCTTCCCTAAGGAGTTTAACGTGTTCTACTGCCGGGACGAGAGGGATGACACACCCGCAGAGACCTCTGATATCATATCGCAAATGAGAGAGCAGATTGACGATGACGTAGAGCAGTACGCGATCGGCAGAGCTCTTGTCGAGGCCACTTTCCGCCGCCTGAACGTCAAGAAAGCCGCGGATCTGGACAGCATCGGCGGCTGCCTCCTGAAGATGTGAGCTGTTCAACTGAGTCTTGTGTTCAGTCGCCTTTTCACCTGGTCACTTAAAGATTGCATTGTTCCTGACTCTTCGAAAACCTCTACCATCTGTCCTGTACCAAAAAATAGCAGATCCAAGACTTTAAACTACCGACCGGTTTCTTTGACTTCCATTGCCAATGAAATGCATTGAAAGTATCATTCGTCCTCATCTCCTGTCTCAAACAAAACCATTTCACGACCCTTTACAGCTTGCCTATAAAAAACAACAGAGGACTTAAAGTTGCTGTTCTGACCTTCCTCCACCAAGCTCTTTTTCATCTTGAAAAAAACAGGTTTCTTTTTCTGCATTCTGTTTGCTGATTTCTCTTCTGCTTTCAGGACTATCCAGCCCCATCTCATGGTTCAGAAGCTTCTGACCTTGAATGTATCCCCGAGACCTATCCTCTGGATCGTTAGTTTCCTCGTTCAAAGAACTCAGTCTGTCCGCTGTCAGGCTGCTATCTCTTTGCCAAAGACCACGTCCACCAGCGCGCATCGTGTACTCTTCACTCTCTACACTAATGACTGTCAAAGATCCACCTCTGCTCCCATTATTAAATATTTTGATGACTCTGCCATTGAAGATCTCTCCAATTTTGATTTTGCCTACGTTTCTCAAGTACAGCTGGTGTGAACAGAACATTTTTTAATTTGAACGTCAGTAAAACCAAAGAAATTATTATTGACTAAATCCCACCCTACTTTCTGATGTTGTTATTGGCGGCACCAAGGTTGAACGGGTGACTGAATACAGGTACCTCGGAACAGTCAGCTTCAAGCCGAACACATTATTTAAACAAGAAATGTCAGTCTCGCATCCAAAGCTTTCAGAGATTCCGGGAACTGAACGTCAACTCTAACATCCTCCACTTCTTTGATAATTCTTTTATTGAGTCAGTTTTAACCTTCCCTGTTATCTGCTTGTATGGCCTGGAAGTTTATTTGTGAAGAACTGAAGCGTGCTTGATCGTGTGGTGAATATGTGCAGTAAGATTGTGGGAAGAAAACAAGAAGGTCAGAGTCGTGTGGTGCGAATGGCAGCAAGCTTTATACAGGACTGCAGTCATGTATTGGTCAGCAAGTACGAACTACAAACATCAGGGAGAAGGTATCGTGTGCCGAAATTTAGAATGGTTCGATCACAAAATAGGTTTGTTCCAAAATAAATTGCCGTGTTAAATAGTTGAATCAATGCATCATCGTATATTCCTTCTTGCAGCAATGTGTGTGTGTGTGTGTGTGTTTGTGTGTGAGGAAAAGGATGCTTTAAAATGATGATTTAAAATCACTGGGAATTGCATTGTTTATATAAGAATGTATTTTTATTGCAACTTCGTAGCTGTGATTGATAATTTGTGATATGAAAGTGCAATGGTTGTTTGGATTATGTGATATTTTTGTGTATTACTGTTTATAAATTGATGTGATTTACTGTAAATGTGTTTGTTTAATTCAAAATTGTTTTATTTTTATGATGTAAAAAAAAATTGTTATCTGTGTTCGTACCACAATGTAATTTCTCAATGGGATAATAAATCTATCAGAGAGAGAGAAAGAGAGAGAGAGAGAGAGAGAGAGAGAGAGAGAGAGAGAGAGAGAGAGAGAGAGAGAGAGATTTTTTTCTGTGTTTCTCTATCTTCTTACATTCAGTATCTGATCTTACAGATTAAAAACTAGTTGGGGCAAAGGGCCCAGAGAATGGGGCAAAAGGCGTTTTGCCTAAATAACATGTAGGCCTCTTGCCCCAATCTGCCGCAGTGTAAACTTGAACGGAAACTGGTGACAGAAAATTGAGATAATGTAACTCTACCGTAACTAACGTCGAGTTGAAACACCTCTTTAACGAACATAGATCTACATCAAAACATAAAGCAACTCCAGCGTTGCACTAATTGTCTGGAAACCACGGCGAAGAAATCCCGCGCATTCCAGTGCCAATTTCGTCGTGGATCCTGGCGCCCGTGGCGCAAGAATTTACTGTGCAACGAAACGTCGAGCGAAACGAATTTCATTTCAGCTTTCTGTAATTCCCTAATGGCGTTTACTTTTCTTTGATCTGTGCCTTTACTGGAAGGGTCTTAGGCAATGTTTAATTGTTTCCGTAGGTCAAAATATTGTGATTAATTGTTCGAATATTCGAGATGAGTATAGTAAGTACTATGACAATGTAAGACTTCGGTGACGAGTTTTATTTTGAGTGGCTGATTACGTCATTCTGGAACGTTCCGCGTTTTTCTAGTTTGTTGTTAGACTCTATATAAGCAGCGCGCTCTCTGCTTTTTCGAGTGTTTTGGAAAGAACTTGTATGCAGTTGTTGATGCTGTTTGCTGAATGCAGTTGCAAAACCTCATAACGACGACTCTGCCTTGTTACTGAGTGAACGGGTTGCGTGTACAACGAATTCGAGTTACACAAGATTCAAGCATCGGCTTGAATCGGCAATTGCCGTATAACTAACACACACACACACACACGCACACACCTACACACACACACGGACACACACACACACGTACACACACACACACGTACAAAACCTGTGCTTCGGTTCAATCAACACACTCTGTCCTCCAAAAATGTGTGATTTGTATTTTCTTCTTAGATGAATGTCCCAGTTTACATGTATATTGCAATATAACTGGCAGGATGCGTCCTTGAAAGAAGCTTACGCGTTACCGGTCTGGTCATTCAGAAGAGAAGCACCGATTCAGACAGATTCAGCATACCATACTCTGCTAACCATACTCTACATGCAGATCCAGAGCGCCGGAGGTGACGCAGAAAGTAAGTGTTTTTATGTAAAGACGGCCATTAAAAACGTCCAGGGGTGCAAATGATGCAGCCTGCGAAAACGAAAAGCGATAAACAGACAAAGAACAGCTAAAACACGGCCCATTTAAGAGACAAACCTATCCTTTTTGCTCTGCCCTTAATTTTTCCTGAAAAGAAACCGTTGAGATAAATACTGGATGCTTTCGGCTGCTTAAAATTGGGTTTCATTGGTTGGTTCATCCATTTATCAACTGACAGCTTTCAGATCTTTGAGAAACTAAACAAAAATGCTCTTCTTTACATTTTGTCTTTCTTTTTCTTCTAAATATTTCCAACATGAATTCACCACCTACCTACACCCCTCTTGCGCATTAAAAACGAAAACAACACCGCCGTGACCACACAAAGCTTGTAACACAACGGATCGAACA
This sequence comes from Oncomelania hupensis, assembly GCA_036898135.1. Lineage (NCBI taxonomy): Eukaryota > Metazoa > Mollusca > Gastropoda > Littorinimorpha > Pomatiopsidae > Oncomelania > Oncomelania hupensis. The sequence goes on from CM072516.1 coordinate 23,144,160, forward strand.
GTTTTCTGTTCCGTTTCTCGCTATTCCTACTCCTGTCTAACCATTCTCTCTCCTTTAACGACCCAGGTTCCTTGATTCTGCATGAACTAAAATTAAATGCTGGGTATTATCTGACAGCATCGTTTTTTTTAGGGAATCCAGTTAAAGGTAATTTCTTATCTGCTGGCTCTGGGTTTGCGTGATCAAAGCCAACGCACGTGCACCAGTGGCATCCGGCAGGCAAATCCTAGAATAATTCCGCTTGAAATCGATCATGCTGACATCAAGCACCGCAATAGCCAAAGAACTAGTAGGAAAATGGGAAATGCAACAGGACATAAGAAGGAGGAGGAGGAGGAGAAAGGAAAGGACGAGGGAAGAAAGAATGAAAGAAAGAAAGAACAAAAGATGGATAGAAAGAGACCGACAAGGAGACAGACAAGGAGACAGACAAGGAGACTGACAGAGAAGGGGATGGGGAGGAAGCGAAAAGATAGAAATAAGGGGGATAAGAGAAAATGAGAGAGTAGACGAAAGAAAAAAGAAGAAAGAAGGAACTAAAGAAGAAGGAGGAGGATGGCGAAGCGGTTAAATGTTATCTCTAAATACTTCTGGCGCCGGCATCCCTGTAATCTTTCTGTGCCAACAGGTTCCTGCGCACCTTAGATATTCAGGGGCGGATTATGCTCTTCATGAGGCGGGGTTTCCTGATTACATTATATGACACTATTAGACTACTAACGATTATGTACCACTTCATGTTGCTACAGCCTATTTTTATTGTCCACTAAACGGTAAAATATAACAGTCGTTAGCTTGCCCCTTTAAATAAAAAATCAACACATCAATCCTCACTTCTACGCTGACGATGGCCAACTTCACGACAGTGAAAATCTTCCACACCTTCTTCAAAGGACTTCTGACTGTTTCACTGACATACAAAACTGGCCAACAAACTTCAACCCAACGCTGACAAGACCGAAGCCATACTCATTGGAATCAAACATAAACTTTCTTCTGTCTACTGGTTCAATTTTTCTTGTACGTGGCACAATCCTTCTTTCTTCTTCCGTCAAAAATCTTGGTGTCACCATTGACGAAACCCTTTCAATGCATAACTTCATTCAGAAAACCTGTCACTCATGTTTCTTTCATTTTCGCCGTATTGGCCTTATTCGAAAGCACCTCACTACTAATGTCACCAAAAAAAAATCTAATTTCAAATCTCTTTCTTTCACGATTGGACTACTGCAACTTACTTCTTTCTGGTTTGCCTGCATCATCCATCCACTTCCTGCAACGCGTTCAAAATTCTGCAGCTCGCCGACCTGATCTTGAAAAAGAAAAGGTCTGATAACATCACTTCACTGCTCTCCTCCCGTCACTAGCTGCCTGTCTCGCACAGAATACTCTACAAACTTAACCTTGTCTGCTTCAAGTGCATCAACGGTTCTGCTTCTTACTACCTTTAAGACAGCACCCATCTGTACACACCATATCACGCAACCTCCGTTTACTCTGACACTTCGAGTCCCTCGAACCACACTTGTTTCTGCCGGATTCCGCATTGAAAGTATGTGAAGGGGGGGGGGGGGAGAAGGAAAACGCGCGCGCGTGTGTGTGTTTATTTTATTTTATTTTTTGGCCCGAGGAGAGATGGAGGGGGAGGGGGAAGCAGGGGAGCGTCCGCGCTCCCTAGGACCTCCCACCCCCTCTCATAAGCCGCCTATGCCTTTGAATCGGATGCACAAAAGTGTCTATGTCATCCACAATTATTTTTAAAAAAGTCCCCGCCCCTACCCCCCTCCTCCCCCACCCATCGCCACGAAACGAAATTCGTGGAGCACATTTTGTAACTCCCTGTGATACACCGCGTGACTGAATACAATCCCTATCCTATCCTATCCTATACCGTAACTCGGAGGTCGTAGGGGCACCACAGATGATCGTTTAACCAGCGTACTCCATCTTTCCCTGTCCTCAGCAACCCTGATTGTTTCGCTCAGTGTCAAACCAGTCCATTCTCGAATGTTGTCCTCCCATCTCTTTTTCGGTATCCCTCTTCTTTTACCTCCTTGCTCTGTGCCTTGCAGAATGGTCTTTGCAAGACCTGATGATCTGGTGACGTAGCCATACCATCGGAGTTTCCCTTTTTTCACCACTGTGAGCAGGTCATCGTGTTGTCCAATGGCTTGTGTGATGACGGACTTCGTCGTTGGTGACCCATTGTCTAATACAATGGCTCCTAAATATTTGAAGCTATGCACTGTGCTGAGGGATTGGCCTTGGACTTTGATGTCAGTGTTGATGTCATTGGTGTTGTTGGTCATCATTTTGGTCTTCTCTGCACTTATTTCCATTCCATAGGCTCTGGAGGTGGTGTCAAGCCTCTGTACCAGCTGTTCAAGTTCTTGTTCCTCTCCAGCCAATCCACCAATGTCATCCGCAAAACGAAGGTTGGAGATTGCTCTTCTCCCTATGCTGACTGTGCCTTCGAAGGCACAGTGAAGCACAGTGAATACAATTGCCACTTGAAATCAAAGAGAGCGTCACAGTCGTAACAGTGTGTGTGTGAGTGTGTGTATGCGTGGAAAAAAAACCGTCAAATGCAGTTTATGGAATATGTCTATAACATGCAATATCGAAGGCAGTATCAGCCAGCAGTTTGAACTCAAATAATTATTCATTTCGAGACGATAGTTGTCTCCATTATATGATTCATTTAAATGGTCCTTCTAAATTAGAAGCATTGGTCTACGACACTTTTTTGTTCATTACAAGACGCAGATAGCACCGGATGAGATGGTTTCTTGTCATGAAATTGCTCATCTGGCTTTCTCATGTACGCATGACTATCGCACTCTTACAGCGATTTATAGAGCCGGTCTCTGCTGGGAAATAAAACATTGTTACCTGGCACAGAGTTGTTGGTTTGAAGAGTTGGGAAAAGGGACATGTTTTAGCGTGGATATTCGCGGTATGTAAGATCACAATCATACAATCAATGAAATCAGGATAATTGACTGAATGCGTTTATGATTGATGACAGTACCTGTGGTCTGACTATTCACAAAAGCTCACGAAATGCATTCGGAGCCACCGATTCATTTTGGCGCCCAAAATAGGATGTGGGTGCAGTGGTAATGCTTCGAGTTTCATTGAGAAATCAGGACAATAATATTATTATTCCCTCTTCTCCTCTTTCTTAGAACACAGGAGACATTGAATATATTTTATGGCATTGCACTTTTGTGTGTGAAAAATCTGTCCACATACAGACCACTCATTTAGTTCTTGATACAAATTTTCCCCTCAGCGTCAGAAGTATCATGAGTTCTAACGGAGGTTGGATCCTCATGACATTTGAAGTACAAGGTAAGTCGCCTGATGTAAACATATGGAAGCTGGAAATCTAGAAAATGATTGTCAGGCTGAGACTGTGATTGTAACCAGCTCGCCTGGTAGCATTTAAGTAACGATGATTGATTCACGTGTGTGGTCTAGCGCTTCTGAAATGGTATACGATAGAGTGCAGCAAAATGACCAATTTTCTACCAACTTATTATTACTAGGGACTCCACTGTTTGCTGTCTGCCCCATCTCCCTTCCCCCCCCCCCCCCCCACTGGCGCTATCTCCCTTTCTAGTTTTTGAATATTGTCTGTCACAGTATATTCTTTATTGATAGACAGCATGCACGTCAGACCAGCCAACCTCTCCATGTCCCCCTGTCGCCGGCATTATCATATCATCGTTACCAACGCCACCGCTATCATTGTGATCAACGTTATAATGACCACCGCACTCGCTATCATCGAGTATCATTTTTATTGCAGCAAGTTAGCGCCGGGATGGCTTGAGCTAGCTTCTGTTTCTGACCAGCTCCTTGAGCAACTCTTTGAGGTGGTAACGCGCTATTATAAGAACATATTGAATACTTTCACTACCAATTTCAATTTCATCATCCCTGCTGCTTTCGTTCCTCCATTTCAGATTAGAGGCTAGTGGCTATAGTAGAACGACAGGAAGATATATATTTTTTTTTAAAGAAACGACAGTTCAAGCATAATGAAACGAATAATGGAAGAGGTCAGCGCAGAAGGCAGCAGTAGAGGTCAGGACAGTAGGACTGGTCACTTTTTCCAGTCACCATTGGCACCGTTTACTTCTTTCTGTTATTCTTGTGTTACTTCTTCTCTTTCGATTTCCTTGTCGTTGCGCTAATTTAATGACTCGACCGCTGTTCAGTTTTTAATGTTATTTTTTTTGTCAGTTCTGTTATATAAATCCTTTATCCAGACATAACCATTAAAGTATAATCACATCATCATAGATCATTTTTTACTCACATACTTAGCAGTGTGAGTCTATGTACTCACCCCCAAAATTTGTGCGAGATTGAATCCTAAATAGTCCAAAAGTAATATCGAAATAAAAATGTCCAGGCGTCCGTCTGTCTGTGCAAAAATTTTAAAGTGGCTAATTACTCAGAGCCTATTTAAACGATCACAATCATAGTTGGCAAGAGACCTCAAAATTGATCAGTGAATGAATGATTTCACTTCGAGGTCAAGGTCCAAGGGTCATCAAATGGAAGTCAAAAAATGAAATTTTCACAAACTTTCGCTTTTTTCCCCCCTAGGTTAATAATATAGAACTTATGATTCTTTGATGCGTGATAGATCAATGAGATAACATAACTATTCAAATTTGGTCAACTTCACTCCAAGGTCAAGGTCACTAGAGATGTCCAAAGTCGGTTTGTATAGGTACTTTAAAATGACCTTGACCCAAATTATGAGAGATATAAAGTCCAAACTTGTTGTATTTAGAGATGATAGATTGATCTTTCATATGTGTTCCGTTTTGCGTTGATCTTGAAGGTTAAGGTCATTTTAGGCCTTGCAAGAACATTTTTTGAACATTTGATATTACATGAGTGTAGTTGAAGCCGGAGGTCAGGGTCATCTCAAGACCAAGAGCATAGAATTAGAAAGATCAAAGTCAGTTTTACTTTGCATTTTAATGCCATCGGTTTTTTTCCCTGGACAGTCATTTTCATGTTAAATATTGCAAGTTCTACAGAGAGCATGTGAGTCCTGTGGGCTTTACCCACCTAGTTTCAAAATGTAACCGTTAATGTTTTCCAGTGCTGTAGGGATAAACATGTCTAAGGGAGAAGTGAACCACACCACCCCCTAGTGCAATCCAGTACTAGTCGCAGTTTCCATACTGACAATAAACTGAGTGCAAAATGGGTAGTATGATGTCACGTTGCATGCCTTGCTCCATTGTAAGGGTCTCCTCTACACGCTTGATGGATTACATGGTGTCAGGGTTAAAATGTGCAGATTATCTAAGATGTACAGAGCGGCTCGTAGAGATACGAGGGTCATTCAATAAATAAGGTGAATTTTTCGGTATAAGGACGTCTAATACAGATAGAAGCTTACTTTTTTTTTTTGTCCCAACAGATAAGCTCAAAGTCCTTGCAATGTCATCCACTGTCACCCTTCTGTCCGATTGAATGAGGTCATTGACTGATTCGATCACCTCAGGAGACCTCACTTCTGTATGCCTCCCAGGCCTGTCTTCATCCTCAACACTGCTCCGTCCTTCTTTAAACAATTTAGCCCACTTGTAGACATTTTTTCGGCTGAAACATGTGGCACCATACACAGTTGAAATTCTTCTATGAATTTCAACTGGTTTGCACTCTTCAGCAACCAAAACCTTGATAACTGACCGCTGTTCAATCCTGGAGCATGCTATACAGAGTAAGGTCCATTATCTTCTCCTCAACAGATCCCGCATGTTAGATTTTACGATTGAGCAGAGTTAATCTACGTTCAGTTTTACGCGATTTTCTGTCACTACTACCGGCATCGGCTGTATTTAATTTTATGCCATTTTCTGCATTTAATGTCATCGGATGTGTCGAGTTTTTGCTATTTTTTTTGCATCAGATGACATCGGATATGTCGAGTTTAAGCTATTTTCTGTAGTAGATTGCTTTCTCTGTTTTGAGATTTACGCTATTTTCGGTTTTATATGTTCAGTTTTGCGCAATTTTCTGCATTTAATGAGAGCCCATGTGTTTAATTGTAGGTTAGTTTCTGCGTTAGATGACATTTTGCGTGTTCAGTTTTATGCCATTTTCTGCATTAGAGGATTCGTTTGTGTTCATTTTTTACGCAATTTTCTGTATTACATGACATCGTCTGCGTGCAGTTTCCGCAATTTTCTGCTTTAGAATTAGACACGCGTGTTATCAGTTTTACGCTATTTTTAACATTAGATGATTCATTGTCATATCGCCGCATCCGATACGTTTTAGCTTGCATTGATTATACTCATTTTGCTGACTGGTCTCATGCCATTTGAGCATTATTGTGCGTGTTTGGGAATAATTTTGCTAGTGGTTCTAAGCAGCATTCGCTAGATCTGGTCTCGCTATCATAAAACGATTATCTAGTGCTCCGCATTCAAAAATCGTGATGAAGCATATTACTTGAATAACATGACTAGTGTACTGTTTTATTACAATAATCATGACAAAGCACATGGTTAATAAAAAGAATTCCTACGATGAAAAGACCCTGGGAAAATAAACCTTTCTTGCTAAAATTGGGCATTTGAGTCCTAAATATAAGCACTCGATGTTCAGTTGCTAGCTAGTTATTAGAGAACGAAGATAACCAGAGACGGTTCCGAAGTATATGCAGTCTGTAGGTATCTTTTTAGTCCTTCTGTTAACGCCGAATTCCCGACAGGCAAGGATGCCGAATCTGCTACAAGAGAAGCAGAGGACGGCCAGAGAAATGTATACCTCCTGCCAACCTTAGGGAGACGCTGCCCATTTTCTCTTTCGCCTACTTGACAGTGAATGGTCAGTGGTCATCTGGAAGCGGTAAAAGCACGCAATACGTCTGCGACGTTGGAGAACTAACTCAAATGAAGGAGTTCATCAGATGCAATTACTTGTCTGTCGTCTGAGAGTTGTTTTACAATTTCTTCGTCGACTTCAAGTTGCTTTACCATTACACGCACACACTCTTGTATTACACTGGTTTGGTTTAGGTCGACACATGATTCATATGTGTGTGCGCGAATAAACTGTAGAGCTGTATTATATTTAAAGCCTGCCCAACCAGCTTAGACGTTTGAAGTGTTCAGCTGTCTGTTTGGCGTTCAAGAACACTAAAAGAGCTGGCAAAGTTGCTCTTAAGCATCAAAGACGTCTACACTCCAATTCTTGCAATGGGTAGGTGTTACACTCGGTTTGATGTTGGTGTTTTCTATCAGTATCTGATTCAGCCCCAATGCTGAATTCCTGATAGGGTGTAACTCAGATTCGTTTATCCACGCAGCCCGCTCAAGCAGCATACAAGTCACAAAGTCGACGTATGAAGTTTTCCACTTTTATTCAGCACACATCAACAACTGTATACAATCGCTCAATCGTCTTTCCACTCTCAAATTTACTTTCCAACTAACAACAACCTCAACTCAACTCAACAACTTTCAACAGCAACTATCTATTTTTGAAACAGCGCGGCACTTAAATAGTCTCTTGATACTCCCGAATAACCTGGATCAATCTCGTTTGACGTAATTTAACCAATCGCTTCTAACTTCGTCATTACTGTCTTACGTCATACATATTTTCTTCTCCTTCCGGAACGTCCTCTTGCTTCGACATGTATCGAGAAATTTCTATCGAGAGTAAACACGCAGATCCAGAAAATTCTACAACAATATCGACTAACCAAAATTATCAACGTTATACAAAGCCTCTCCTAACAACAATGCAAACTCAACGAAACGATTAGATCTATCGTGCGCGTTTCCGACGTACTACCATTCGCGTTTCAACGTAACATAACCCCCCACTCAAGAAGAAATTTACCCAATTTCTTTCAACAACGTTGAAACGTAATGCACAAACAAAGTTCAGAATTAAAACTTATTTCAGACTGTCTGAACACTATCAACGTTCTCAGTTCATTCACACAGAGTCAATGGTTTTCATCTCCAAATCTGTCTGGATATTGTCAATGTTCACAGTTCATTCACACAGGGTCAATGTTTCTCATCTGCAAGTCCTTCTGGGTACTGTTAATGTTCACAGTTTATCTACACGGTCAATGTTTTTTTCATCCGCAAGGAAACGACGCCCTCGTCAGTTGCGGTTGTCATCGGCCCGGGGTCAAAGACGACGATCACGTGGGCTTTCCTGGAGTCAGTGCATCCTCCGTTGTCTTCTTCTTCCGTCGGATGTCCGACGCAGTCGACGTTGTCAGCTCCCAGAATGCATTCGCTGGGTCTCACGGTCAGGTTGGCTTCTGCGAGACGGTGGAACAGCTCCCTCAAGGTCTGTAGATGCTCTTTCCAGGTCTGGGTATGGACTTCATGTTCGACCAAAGTCGTAGAGCCTGGGACATCATTGAAGCTATGGGGAAACTCGCCCATAAGGTCCTTGAGCTCCATCTTTTGACCTTCCGTCAAGCTCGGTCCTAGCTTAACATCATCGATGCCTTCTTTGCTGTGGAAGTCTCCCAGTTCCAACAGTTCCTCGCTGTCAAAGCTGTTGTCGATCTCAGCTGCCGTTGCTGCATGCACAATCTATGATGGCCTTTCCACGTACAGCTTAAGGAGGTTGGCGTGGTATATCTTGGAATGCTGACCGACCTTCACCTTGTAGTCGTTGATCCCCACCACGGTCTCCACTTCGTACGGGCCTTTCCACTGCATCAGCAACTTATTATGATCAGTAGGTAGCAGCACCAGCACTTTGTTGCCAGGTTTGAACTTCCTGTTCACAGCCCTACGGTCATAGTAGTGCTTTCCACAGTCCTGGGACTTCTTCAGGTTTTCTCTGGCTATCTCGAGAGTCTGCTCCAGCTTCTCTCGTAGCTCAAACACGTACTGGTAGCTGTTTTTCACCTCTGGGGTGTCTACTTCTTTCGTCCACAGTTCTTTCTGGATGTGCATCGGCCCTCGGATGGTTCTTCCGTACAGCAGCTCGAACGGAGAAAAGCCGGTGGACTCCTGCGGTACTTCTCTGTAGGCGAAAAGTAAGGCGTTGATATAGCGATGCCATTGTCTGGGTTGCTCGCTGCACAGTTTCTTCAGGGTGGACTTCAGCGTAACATTGAACTTTTCGACAAGCCCGTTGCACATCGGATGGTAGGGTGTCGTAGTCAAATGCCGGATGCTCAGCAGTCTGTTGACCTCCTTCATGCAGCCAGAGACGAACTGCGTCCCGAGGTCTGTCAGAATTTCTTCAGGCACTCCAAGTCTACTGAACATGTCCACCAGTGCCTCTGCTACAGTTTCAGTGTCAATCTTCTTCAGAGGCACTGCTTCTGGGTACCGAGTCGCATAGTCCACTAAAGTCAGTACCCACCGATGGCCTTCTTCACTCGGAGGTCTTATTTCGCCGATTAAGTCTAAGGCCACCCTCTTGAAAGGTCGGTCGATCAGAGGCATCCTCTGCATAGGCACTTTCGGGACCCTTCCTCGAGGTATGGTCTTCTGGCAAATGTCACATGATCGGCAGAAACGGCTGACGTCCGCATGAAGTCCTGGCCAGTAGAACACCGCCTGGATTCTATCCGACGTCTTCTTGATACCCAGGTGACCTCCCATGATTGAGTCATGCGCTACTTCCATCACCTGGCGCCTTAGGGGTAACGGTACCAAGACTTGACGTAGTGGTTTCCCTCCGTTGACCCTCGGGTGCTGGAAGATTCGGTACAGGATCTTAGCCTTCACCTCAAAATAGACTGTACCACTGCCTTTGGTCACGTGGTCTTGGCGGTTCCTGTACTTGTTTAAAGTGCTATCAGCTTCCTGGAGCTGAATCAGTTTATCTCTGTCCACGATGGCAGCTTTGGAGTTGTCGGCGACCTTCAGTGGCGTAGACGTCTTGTCTCTCTTGGCCTGGGCCCTGGTAGTAACGGCACCGACGATCTCTGGTCGGTAGGGCTGAGCCGGAGTAGCCACATTGTCCCGTAGCAGCTCTGTAAGGTCTCCATCGGGAAATGGCAATGGATCCTCCTCCACAACTTCGACGCGTTGGGTTGAGGCAGGACTCCACTCTGGATCGGGGTCGTCGGGTCGTCTCGCGCCGTCGATATTCCCGATCATCAAATCATACAGCGGCTTCTTCAGGCAAACCGCTTCTACTTCGCCTATGTAGAAAGGGGTGTTGACATGAATCTTCGCAACTGGCGCTCTCACACATTTGCTGTCGGCCATAAGTGTCCATTTTGAATCGCCAGTGAACTGTTCTTTTAGCGATTAGGTCTTCTCTGACGATGACCCCACTGCAGCCAGAGTCTCTTAAAACAGTCACTTCATGATTTCCGACGCGTCCCTTGGAAACAGGCATGTTCTGGACGGTCACAGCTGCGCTGGCGACGACGGGGATGGATTTCCCGTTGGCAAGGAGAAGTTGGCCATCAGTCATGCACTCTTGCACGTCCGCAGGGGTAGCTGTGCGCTCGGTCTCACTCGGAAGAATGACGCTCCCGCCGCACACCTGATGGTCAGATCTACTGGTTTGCCGTTGATTGGAGAACCGCCTCTGCCGGTTGCACGCCGCTGCGTTGTCCGTACTACTCCGCTGTCCGCTACTTTTGTTTTGAGGACAGTTAGCCGCTCTGTGGTCTGTAGCGTTGCAGGTGAAACAGCCTCTTGAATGCCCTTCCCTGACAGGTGGCGTGGAGTCCGTGTGTCTCTGGTTCGTCTGGCTCCCCTGGATTTGGTTCACATGGTTTCCAGTCTTCTGAAAATGTTTCGTCGCCTTGGGTGGCCCCAGCGTCTTATCATGAGCGATGAGATATCTTTCAGCAGCCTCAGCAACGTCTTTTAGCGTCTGCAACTTTTGTATTTCCAAGTGGATCGCAAGGTCCTTAGGGCAGGCGTTGAGTAATTGTTCCCTCACGATCAGCTCATGGAGACTCTCGTAAGTCTTCCCTTTGCCTGATAATTCCACCCACTTGTGTAGATATGATGACAGGCGCTCCACAAACTGCTTTGGCGTCTCGTCTGACAAAGGCCGGCATTCACGGAAGCGTTTACGGTAGCCCTTTTCTGTAAAGTTGTAGCACTGCAATAGGGCCGCTTTCAAAACGTCGTAGTCTTTGGCGTCATTATTCGACAGTCTACTGTAGACATCGAGCGCCTTCCCCGTCAGTAGTGCGCTGAGTATGATCGCCCAGTCTTGACGTTGCCATTTAGCGCTTTCGGCGAACCTTTCGAACCTCGCCAGATAGCTGTCGATCTGGTCCTTTTCGTCGACGAACACTGGCAATTTTGGAGCCTTGAAGTCACTGATAACTTGTGGCGCATGCTGCTGTTGCTGGATGCGCGCCAACTCTAGTTGGTGCTGACGCTCACCTTCAAGACGCTTCAGCTCGAACTCTCTTTCTTCTCGGCGTCGTTGCTCTTCTTTTTCTTCTCGCAATATTCTCTCCTGGAATTTGACGTACTCCGTCAGCTGTTTGCCTTTTAGATTTAGTTCAACCCCTTTCTGCCAGAAGTCAGCCATCTTGATGCTTTTCTGGAAAGTTCTTTTCTGGAAAGTTCTTTTCTGGAGAGTTCTTTTCTAGAAAGTTCTTGACTGTGCTGTACCTTTCTAGACTGTTCTAGAACAGCACGCTTTCTGCAGTAGCGCTGATGCTTGCCACTAGTCGCCTTCGCTGACGCAGGCCCCGCTGTCCTCGTCGTAAGCGACGCTGCACCACGCTGGTGTTGATGTGCACGCTCCTGTGCTGAAGTAGACGCGACGTCCGCTCGTCGCTCTCTCCCCTCACACTAACACACCTCTTTGGCCCGGACTTCTCCTAGACGGGAGGCTGGCGTGGCCCGCGTCAGTCAAGCGGCTGGTCGTGTATTGCCCTAGCTCTGCTAGAAGGCTGCGGCTCATGGGTCAAACTTGAACAAAACCGTAGTGGCAGTGCGGGATTGTCTGGGTGTATATCCCCCCTGTAGCCCTGGTGCGCTCCCTTGCTGGATTTTCCGCTTGGACGCATCCCCTTGTTGGACTCCGTGGTGGGTGGGGAGCAGGGGGGATGAATTCATAAATTAATAACATGGCTTCAAACAAAAAAAAACGACTTCACGGTGACGACTCTGACACGGATACGGACAGTGACATGGAGACGAGACAAAAAGCTTGTGCATCGGGGGTGGAAGGGGCCTGGCCTCGTTTTTTGGTTGTAGAGGGGGCGGATCCGGCTATGCCACTAGGCAAGCTGTCTCCGTTCGCCATCCATAAGGGGTTCCAGTCCGTTTGCACAACGGGTTTCAAGGACGTTAAAAAATTGAGATCTGGGGCCTACCTGGTGGAGTGCTCAACCAAAATGGCATCGGATTGTCTGCTGAAGAGGGATTCGACTGTCTTCGTTGATAGACAAATCAAAGTTTCTGTGCATGGACGGTTGAATTCCTCCAAGGGAGTCATCCGATGTCAGGATTTGATCGACATGTCAGAATTGGAAATCCGTGGTGAGCTCTCCAGCCAGGGGGTCACAGCAGTCCAGCGGGTCTTCGTCACCAAGGGATCCCAACGTATCCCCACCAACACACTTTTTGTGACCTTCGCTATGGCCAAATTGCCGGAGTCACTCAAGGTGGGGTACCTTAGGGTGAAGGTGACGCCGTTTGTACCATCACCGTTGCGATGCTACCGCTGCCAAAAGTTTGGTCACGGTAGCAAGACCTGTAAAAGCAAAGAAATATGTCGTGACTGTGGTAAAGAAAAACATGAAAACGAATGCAAAAATCCGATTTGCTGTGTGAATTGCGCCGGGAATCATTCTTCCAGCTCCAAAGACTGTCCTCAGTGGCAGTTGGAGCTGGAAATCCAAAAGGTGCGGGCCACTGAGAGTTGCTCCTTTGGCGACGCAAGGAAAAAAGTATTTCAAAGTAGGCCAGTTCTAAAAGAGAGGTCCTTTGCGTCTGTGGTGGGTTCCACATCTCATGTGGAAGCTAGCACACACCCGACAATGGACACTGCCATGAGTAAAATAACACAGATCTTGGAAACGTTGTGCAGACGGATGGATACTCTCGAAAAGATGCTTGCTTTGTTTGCCCAGAAGGGGGTTTCTCCAGCCCCACCGAATCCACTGGAGAACGTGCCGACGGGCACGTCCCCACCCGTCACCCACAACACGCAGACGGCCGTGACAAAAGCCGTCACACCTGCTGCAAAGGAGGCTAGGCCTCATGCCACCGCACCAGCAACGACCGGTTTTAGCGACCGGGTGGTTGCTGGGGCGGCGAAAATTCTAGCTGCCCAGCAAAAGAGCGTCAGAGGAGGAGAGGGAAAGATTGGAAGGGGTGAAGGGGAGAGGGAAGATACAAAGTCCGGTGCTGGGGACAAGGGGAGGAAGTCGGCTGGAAGTTCGGGGTCCGGGGCTTTGACAAAAAATCAAAGGCCCGGACCCCTTTCTTCCAAGCCCCATCAGCCTCTCGAGACGGAGAACCGTTTCGGGGGGTTGATGGAACATGAAGAAATGGACGAGGGTCCAAAAGGTAAAGAGACGTGACTGTGCTTTCAGAGATGAAAATTTTAGCATTCTTTTACTTCATTTTTATGGCCATTTTACAATGGAATATCCGAGGGATAAGGGCAAATTATGAGGAGCTCTGCTGTCTGCTTACAGAGCATCAACCTGAAGTGTTAGCCATTCAGGAAACTCTCCTGTCAGAGAACCATCTTCTAGATATTACTGGTTATTCCTCTCTAGATTGTTTATCTTCTAGAGGCGTTTCACTCTTTATTCATAGAAATGTCCCATTTAGCCCAATTTCACTGAATACCAGTTTACCAGCAGTTGCAGCCAGAGTATCTCTTTTTAAATCCCTCACAGTTTGTTCTCTATATTTGACACCATCAATAAATGTAACTAAAAGTGAACTTGAGAATTTGGTCCAACAGTTACCTACCCCTTTTTTGTTGTTGGGAGATTTTAATGGACGCTCTCCCCTGTGGGGTAGCGATCGTACCGATTCTCAGGGTAAAATAATTGAGGACATTTTAGACGCGTTAAACCTAGTAACTTTGAACGAGGGTGCTCCAACGTTTTCCTGTTCAAGAACCGCATCTTTGTCCCACATTGATATATCAATCTGTGATCCCTCCTTACTTTTCGATTTTAAATGGACAGTTTTAGAAGATCTCCATGGCAGCGATCATTTTCCGGTTTTATTAAAACATGATTCAGACAACCTTGAGCAAACTCATGGCAGGTGGAAACTGAAACAAGCTAACTGGAGTCTGTTTTCTAACCTGTCTGAGATTCAGTTACGTGCTAAGAAACAGGAATTTTCAAATGCCATAGATCCAATCCAGCTTTACACTGACATAATTATAAACAGTGCCAAGGAGTCCATTCCGCAAACTTCGTCAAACCCTCACACACTTAAAAAACCCTGGTTTGATGATGAATGTAGAAAACTTCAGCAAGCTCGTAAAAAAGCTTTAAGAACTATGTTTTTACACCCAAGCACTGAAAATAAACAAAACCACCAACGTTTGCGAGCGCAGTGCCGACAGCTCTTCAAACGAAAGAGAAGAGAGTCGTGGAGAGGTTTCTGCTCCACGCTTAATTCGAAAGCGAAACTGTCGAAGGTGTGGAAAGTAGTCCGCAAACTCAAAAATAGAAGTAACAAACAGGTGAGCCCATGCCTTACTGTGCAGGGTGACGCAATCGGAGATAAAAAATTAGTAGCTGATCTTTTGGCTTCTTCTTTTGCTGCAAATTCTTCCTCTGAAAATTATTCTGTCCCTTTTCAAACAGTTAAAACCCGTAAAGAAAAACAACAGTTAAATTTTACCTCCGATAATTCTGAAGATTACAACATTCCGTTTTCATTAGTCGAGCTTGACGATGCAATTAACAAAAGTGCAGATTCAGCAGTTGGACCGGATGATGTACATTATCAATTTCTCAGACATTTAACAAGGTACTCACGGTCTCAACTGCTGGACATCTTCAATCAGCTCTGGACCACTGGCACCTTTCCTCCCCCCTGGAGAAAGGCCATTATTGTACCCATCCCTAAACCTGGCAAAGACCATACTAACCCGACAAACTATAGACCAATAGCCTTAACGTCTTGCTTATGCAAGACGCTAGAAAGAATGGTTTATTCTCGTTTACTGTGGTATCTAGAAACAAATAATATTTTATCCAACACTCAGTGTGGCTTTCGAAGTGGTCGAAGTACTGTTGACCACCTGGTGCGACTGGAAACTTTTATCCGTAACGCGTTCGTCCAGGGTGAACATGTTGTTGCCATCATGTTTGATTTGGAAAAAGCATATGATACCACATGGAAATATGGCATTCTTTCAGATTTACAAGAAATGGGTTTGAAGGGACATTTACCTCTGTTTATATCCAATTTTCTAACGGACAGACTCTTTCAGGTTAAGGTTGGGGGATCTTTGTCAGATATGAGGGAACAGGAGATGGGAGTGCCTCAGGGTAGCATCTTGTCTCCCTTGCTGTTTAATATTAAAATAAATAATATTGTTCGTTCCGTTAAACGGGGAATTGACAATTCTTTGTTTGTTGACGATTTTGCCTTAGTAGCCAAAGGTAAAACTTTGGCATCTGCAGAACGTCAGCTACAGTTATGTGTCAAGGCCGTTGAAGACTGGGTTTTGCAAAATGGTTTTAAATTTTCTGAAGCAAAAACTGAATGTATTCACTTTTCCAAGCACCGGGGAATTATTCAAGACCCTACTATTCTCCTCAATAAAACTCCAATAAAAGCGGTCCAACAAGTCAAATTTTTGGGTGTTATTTTTGATCAAAAGCTATCTTTCATTCCTCATCTGAAAATTTTGAAAACTAAATGTCAACAGGCCTGCAATTTGCTCAAGGTTATCAGTGGTACAGACTGGGGTGCTGACAAGAAAACTTTATTGCTGTTATATCGTTCTTTAATTAGATCCAAGTTAGACTATGGTTGCATTGTTTATGGTTCTGCTAGAAAATCTTATCTTAAGATGCTAGATCCAGTTGCCCATCAGGCACTACGCATTGCTTTGGGTGCGTTTCGCACTTCCCCTTGTGAAAGCCTTTACGTGGAAGCTAACGAACCCCCGCTGGAGCTGAGACGTACAAAATTGTCAATGAATTACTATTTAAAATTAAAAACTGATCCTATGAACCCTGCTTATGACTGTGTTTTCAACCCAGATTTTGTTCAGAAATTTGAAGCCAAACCTAACACAATTCCTCCGTTTGGCATCAGAATGCAAGCTCATCTGGAAAAAGCAGGCATTGATGTTGCTTCCATCAACGACGATGAACTTCGGACTGAAGCTCCCCCATGGAAATTATGTACCCCAAACATTAATTGGCAGTTGTCCGCTTTCCTTAAAAACAATACATCTGAAACCGTATATAACCAACTTTATTTAGAACAGTGTGCATTATACCCAGGATATGAAAAACTTTTTACAGACGGGTCAAAGAAAGGAGATTCGGTTGCTGCTGCGTCGGTCTCCGGGAGACACTTGGACCAGCCTTTGCAACAGCGTTTACCTGATTTTTGTTCTGTTTATACAGCTGAGCTCAAGGCAATTCATTTAGCTCTGAAACAAGTTTATCAATCCAAAAGAACCTCGTTTTTAATCATGTCCGATTCACTGTCAGCACTCCAGGCTCTTTCCACGAGAAAGATATCACACCCTTTTCTGGCAGAGATCCATGACCTCCATACACAACTTGTTTCTGAGGGTAAAAAGATAGTTTTTATGTGGGTACCTGGTCACATGGGCATACGCGGCAACATTGCAGTAGACAGGGCGGCTAAAGATGCTTTGCATCTCGATTTCCCTTCAGAGATTTTCCAATTTGTTCCTTACTCTGATCTGCGTTGTATGACTGGATCTTATTGTAAACGGTTGTGGCAGACTGACTGGTCTAACCATATCAACAACAAATTATTTCAAATTCTCCCGGATTTGTCTGCTTCTTTGCCTAGCTTTGCATCCACTCGCAAAGAAGAAACAGTTTTGTCTCGCCTTCATATTGGGCATACTTATGTCACTCACAGTTTCCTTTTAAAAGGAGAAGAACCACCATGGTGCTTTGCATGTGATAAATCTTTTTCCGTTCGCCACTTCATGTCTGAGTGTGCTGATCTGATTGAGGAAAGAGAAACATATTTTGGTTCAATACCTTTCAAAGAGATTTTTAAAGTATGTAATGGTCAACATCTTTTTCAATTTTTACATGTTGTTGGTTTGTTTTATCGCATATAATCATATAGACATGTTTTGTTTAGTTTGGATTTTATTGATAGGACTGAATTTAGTGGTTTGATTGAAGAAAGAGATTATATTTTTAATACATCAATTTTAAAGAAGACTCTAACAGAGGTGTCATGTGAAAGTTTGTTTGGGTATTTAAGAGTAACAGGCTTGTTTTTTAAGACTTGAATCATTTTATAATATTCTAAGATAACGTCTCTCTGGTCCTGATTTGGCTCGGAAGAGTCCGCTGGACCTAAAGCAATAACCTTGTATTGTATTGTTGTCGTCGCTCTCTCTAACACTGGCGATGTAGCTCCGAGACTGTCCCTCGACGTAGTCTTACGGCAGCCACGTAGTCCCGATCTGTTGTTCGCTCACGAAGCAACTCTTCAGCGACTACACGCCCTTGCAGTCAACCCGAACCTATCGGTGATGTAGTCCCAGTATGTTGGCCCCTCTCGACGCAACTCGTTGGCGGCTACCCTCGATGACTGCCTCTCGTAACGTTGACTCGCTTGTTGTAGCAGTTGAACCCTTGGCTATGGCGTGAATCCCGGCTTGGCCCCCAAAATGTTACACTCGGTTTGATGTTGGTGTTTTCTATCAGTATCTGATTCAGCCCCAATGCTGAATTCCTGATAGGGTGTAACTCAGATTCGTTTATCCACGCAGCCCGCTCAAGCAGCATACAAGTCACAAAGTCGACGAATGAAGTTTTCCACTTTTATTCAGCACACATCAACAACTGTATACAATCGCTCAATCGTCTTTCCACTCTCAAATTTACTTTCCAACTAACAACAACCTCAACTCAACTCAACAACTTTCAACAGCAACTATCTATTTTTGAAACAGCGCGGCACTTAAATAGTCTCTTGATACTCCCGAATAACCTGGATCAATCTCGTTTGACGTAATTTAACCAATCGCTTCTAACTTCGTCATTACTGTCTTACGTCATACATATTTTCTTCTCCTTCCGGAACGTCCTCTTGCTTCGACATGTATCGGGAAATTTCTATCGAGAGTAAACACGCAGATCCAGAAAATTCTACAACAATATCGACTAACCAAAATTATCAACGTTATACAAAGCCTCTCCTAACAACAATGCAAACTCAAATCAAAGGTAAATAAACTCTATTATTGAATACTTTGCAAAACGAAACGATTAGATCTATCGTGCGCGTTTCCGACGTACTACCATTCGCGTTTCAACGTAACACTAACAGTAGGAGGTGGGATATTCAAGCCAATTAGCATCGACATTGAACAGTACAAGTGTTTTCAAAGTAATCTATATTTAAGCTACAATGGGAGTATCAACAACAAATTGAATATATTTTGTTAACATTTTAATACAATCGACATAGAAGACGCCTGTGAATTACTAAGTGGGACGCAGCAACGTGATATAGTTCGCGTGCTTTCGTGTTCAGGAGGTGTACTTTAATAGAATTCTTGAAATGTGCCTGCATATATACGATTGCACCCACACGCGCCTAATCCCCCACACTCCCCCCAAAACAACAACAGCAACAACAACAACGGCAACAACAAAAACTTGTTAAAGAAAATAGAATTGGCGTGCTTTAAAAAACAATTAAATTAAAATGTCATTTTTAATTTTTAAATAGTCCGGACTGCAATAGATTATGGGCAGCCCATCTCCCCCTTCCTCTTTTCACCTTCATCTTCTTCTTCATCTGCTGCAATTTAGGAACATTAAAAATGTAGAAAATTCCTTTTCGACCATCACTTAATGTCATTTCTAAAGGTCCTTAAAGTAATGTGAAAGCTGCAGTTTGCTTCAGGGTACAAAGCGCGTTTACGTGAAATTTGGTCGCAAGAAGACCCTTGTACAAGATAGATAATCTTCTTAAGTTATTTACTTTTAGGGAAATCACTTTAATCGGAAATTGATTTTAAACTCGTTAACGGCAATTCGATGTGTGTCGTACGGTCTTATTGAATGAAATGCTTCAATTATATCAGGAAGATGTGACGTCTTTGCTCGCCTTAGCTCTGGTCATTCAGCTCATATGCATTTTGCGTGAACTGATGAGATATTTTACTGCAGCACTGCAAATGAATCGACAGTTCAACAACACTACGTCTGAGTGCGCTTGAGACAGATATTGCTAAATGAGATGGAAAAGTAATGCCATCTTCGCTTGCCATAGCACTGTATCCGCAGTTTATGTACGTTCCATTTACATGTGCTTGAGACATAGATAGCCTTTGCACAGACGGGGCTCCTACGTCATACCTCTCATAAGTCTTTGCGTCCGTCACTTCTGTTCATTCACCAAACTGAAAATATTTGTACACAGTGTTGTTTACTGGTTACGACTGTCTTTCAGCGAAGGTTTAATTCCTTCCTTCCCTCACCCCATTTGGAAAGACGGGACCATCAGTCTACACTCCAAGGTAAGACTGCTGCTCTCTCATGTCATCTCCATCTTCCTATACGCTTGCGAAACATGGACCCTCACGGCAGACCTTCAACGAAGAATACAAAGCATGGAGATGAGGTGCCACAGAAGACTTCTGGACATTTCCTATACCCCGCACATCACCAACGACGCAGTCCGACAGACCATCACACAAGCCATTGGACAACACGATGATATGCTCACAGTGGTGAAGAAACGGGAACTCCGATCGTATGGTCACCAGAGCATCAGACCTTGCAAAGACCATCCTGCAAGGAACGGTGCAAGGAGTGCACGGAGGCAGAAGAAGACGGAGACAGAAAAAGAGGTGGGAGGACATCATTCGAGAATGGAATGGCTTGACGCTGAGCGAAGCCATGAGGTCAGAGAAAGATGGAGTAGGCTGGTTAAACGATCATCTTTGGTGCCACAACGACTTCGGAGTTACGGGATAGGATAGGATAGGACTCCCAAGATCAAGGTAACTGGAGCTGTCCAAAATCAGTTAGTATAGGTACTTTGAGGTGAGAGATATAAAGTTTAAACTTGTTGTATTTAGAGATGGAAGATTGATCTTTCATGTGTGTTCCGTTTTTACGTTGATCTTGAAGGTCAAGGTAATTGTAGGCCTTGCAAAAAACATTTTACAAAAAGGTCGTCGTACAGTGGAATGGCTCTATTTAACCCATAGTATGCAATTACATTGGGTTATTTGATCATACATGAGCGTGAGAGGTCACGTGAAGGTCAAGGTCATCCCAAGGTCACTGAAGGTCAAGGCCAGCCCAAGATCACTTTTGGGGGGGGGGGCGTAATACAACTTTTGTAGTAGCGTATTTGGAGACGGTGGTCATGGTCATCCCAAGAGTCAAGAGCATAGAAAGATCAAAGTCGATATTACTTTGCATTTTAATGCCACTGTTTCATTTTTTTGTTTTTGTTTTGTCTTTTATGGACAGTCATTTTTATGTTTAATATTGCAAGTTCAACAAGGAGAATGTGGTTCATATGGGCTTTGCCCTTCTAGTTGTGGTTGTCACTGGATAGGTGTAATCAGGTTTATTTAAAGAGCCCCGATTCGAAAACTTGTTCTTTCTTTGGTAAAAAACAAACAAACAACAACCTATAAACAATAGGCAAAATTGTGTTTAACCTAAACTGTGCATTGCTATTACATAAAACAATGATAAAATAGGCTTTTTGTTAGACAAATCAACCGCTAAAATTTTGAATTTTCCATTACTGTTCGGACAGGGAGAGATTTCCCCTGTTCAGGGATACATAAATACGCTCTACGATCTACTTGATGATATTTTTTAGCGCTAGAAAGGTAGCTAGCAGTTGCTATCAATAGGCACAAAAAGTACAGAATTTATTGATTCCAATAATAGCTATATTATACTTGTATACTATAACTATACTTTCCAAGGATGTTTTGTTTGTTTGTTGGGAAGCTAGTTTTTTTCAGCGGGGCAACAATCACTGTGAGTGTAAGACGGATCTGTCGCGTGGATGTGGTCAGAGTGGGTCCCTTTAGTTTTAGTTTAATGTTTTTTATTTTTTGTGCTAAACGAGAAATGTTATAAATTAGTTTACGTACTACGTTAATCTCGGAACTAGGGAAAAATGTGGTCATCAATATTAGGGAGAAATGTTCAACCTAAGTTGGTATCACACAATCATGACTAGTGTTGTATTTGACGATGATGATGATGACGACGACGACGATGATGATGATGATGACGATGACGACGACGACGACGATGATGATGATCATGGAGAAGAGGGTGAGGGGTGGGGCGTTTTGGCTTTTGTTGTATGTATTTAGCCATTGTTGCGCATAACGCATCGTACAAAATACGGCTGAAACAAACCCAAGCTAAGATTAAGACTTCATCCAACTCTACAAAACACCGGGCCATGATGCGGGGCGTCAGGGGTGAAAGACTATTTTGAGAGGAGAAGAAGGGGGGAAACGCGTCGAAATGTCTAACCAGGAACGAGGCAAACTGAGTATTAGAGGCTGCTGAAACCCCACACTGAGTATCATAGAGTACTAAGCTGTGTTCTTGAATCGTAGCATGCTTCGTAGTTGAGCCAGCTGAGGCTCACGTACATAATATGGTCATGCCTAGTCTCTCAGACACTCGGCCCCATCTCTAACATTGAGGATAGGCCTCTAGACCGAGACATTGGGTGTGGGTATCGAATAAGATACTGTAGGTGGAAAAAGGCGAGTCGTCCATCAGCGGGTTATTTGATGCCCTTTCCTCCCATGCTGCGTGAGACCATGGACTAAATATACATATATATATATATATATATATATATATATATATATATATATATATATATATATATATATATATATATATATATATATATATTTAGTCCATGGTGAGACGGAGACGATTATTCTTGCCTTGGGGAATCTCCACCGACCGCACGGGGCACAGAGTGATAGTCTTCAGCTCGAGTGCGAAATGTATGGACAAGACTCGAAATGATAACAAGGATTTCCTGCATCATTGGAGATCGAAAGGGCATTACCTACAGGCACGCAGTCCGTGAGGCTGACAGAAAGACTATGAGACACATTCCTAGGTTGTCCGGCTCCTAGTTTTGTAATAAGTAAATCCCAACGCTTTTAAAATCAGAATATTGAAAGGGGGAGGGGGGGGCAACCCAACTCCTATGGTTTAAAGAATATTTCTTGATCAGTTTTCGGGGACTTTTCGTTCGACTTCCATACCATCTGACAAATCTTTGATTTGAAACGACGATACCTGCAGCAGTTATCAGGGAACCTCCTTTAATTTTAATCACCACACAGGTTTTGATAACTTTTTGACTCGCATGCATAGCAATGTATCAAGTTTACGTTATGTTTTAATTTTGTATTTGCGTACCTCATGATATTTTAGTACACCTTTGGGTACTGGCCTATGTGGGTTATTTGGGTTCTGATACTCAGATATTACGCTCCTTGTCCGAATTGTTGGTGACAGTTTCTGCTGAATATTCATGGCTTCGCCGTGGATGAGCTATGGCTTGTTGGTTCGATATCCTTTTGGGGTGTGAGGAGTGGGATGGCTAAGTGGGTGGAGGTGAAAACAGTTGATGTAAGAGAAGGGCGGGCTGTTATCGTTGAAGGAAAGACCATTTATTGGTTCAAGTTTACGGTTCATTTTCTTCCATTATTCACTTGCAGCCTATAAAGATCATTGTTAAGGACTACAGGAATTTCATTTACTCTGCACACGGGTTTTCTTTGGAAATCTCTGTAGGGTATTTTGATCCAAAATTATTTTAAGTTCTTGGATTGTAAATTTTACGATTTTAGTGGGAGCGTTCGTCATCGGTGCTTTTGATAATTTTGTTAAATGAGATTGCCACAACCTTCACCACTATCCTCCTCGTCATCGTTTTAGTCAACTCGACGTTGTTCCTTATTTTTATCATTCTATCTATCTATCTATCTATCTATCTATCTATCTATCTATCTATCTATCTATCTATCTATCTATCTATCTATCTATCTATCTATCTATCTATCTATCTATCTATCTATCTATCTATCTATCTATCTATCTATCTATCTATCTATCTATCTATCTATCTATCTATCTATCTATCTGTCTGTCTGTCTGTCTGTCTGTCTGCCTATCTATCTTGTTCTTCCATGGGGGGAGGGTCTCTATTCTGACATCGATTCCCATTCCCCAAAATATTTTAGTGTGAGCTGATCAATCCCAATCTTCGGGACTCGTCCCGATTTTCCATTTCTATTTCTGCTGCACCCCGGAATGCTCTTGTTGTAAAGAAGTTATGGGAGGGGGGGAGGGGGTAAGGTGAGGAAAAGGAAGGCGGTCTAGAGGGACCCAGAAAGACGTCGTGACGCTGGTCTCCAGGGGAAATAGCCAGTTCTAAAGCCAAAATTGGCAGGCATTTTCAGCAACTGAAGCGAAAAACGCAGCTAGCTTCCCCTCAGGTCAACGCCGGAAGTGCACAGAGTACAGAGGCACTGATTTTATCCTTTTTGAGTATGGAAAACGTTCAGCGTACATCCACTGAACTCGGGCTGTTTTCTTTGCGGGGCAGAAAAACAGTAACAACTCGTAAATAATAAATTATTAACGATATTCGCCTAGCGTTGGGCTCTATTTGCGCCAAGAAAGGATCTACTACCCGTCAATAATATTTCTTAAGTTTTTGTTTCTTGTTTTAAAAAAAAAATTATCTGAGCTTGATCAAGCTGGTGTAGAAGGGACCTACTGGTTGCTGGGAGTATTTGTGTAGCCCATACTTACTTACCCGTGTAAAACATGAAGGTCAAGATCTTTAAGATCCGTGCGATCGAATGCGTGCGTGCACAGATTGGACATATCTCATCCGAAGCAATATCAAGAAAAGTGTGTATTTTGCTCATGCGGAAATTATGACGTTAGCAGCCCTATCATCGCTAACATAATGCGAGCTTAAAAGACCTAGTAATAACATTTTGCACTAAATTACGTGTAAATGCACCTGTTTAACTCTGGCGGTTTTAAAAAAAAAGAACTTCGACATCATTAACTTAACAGTACCTTTACGATTCTTACTTAATGCGTTGCATTACCGACTCTACACCGTTTTTGTTAAAAGCTGTACATTTGACATGGAGTGAAGATTAGCCGTAGCAAGGTGAAGACGGCGTAAATGCGATCGGGGAAAATGTCAGTGAATAAGAATCGATTTTGATCTTCAGCCCTGTTCAAGGCAACTATTTAAATCACGGCTTCTTTTTACCCGCCGGCTCTTTTTTCGTCTTTCCCCACTCGTGTGCCTATAATATAGGCTTAGCTATTATCATTACCGGCCCCAATTTTGAGTTTGTAGTCATTTTCATTCTCTTCTTTCTCCATCGTTCTTCATCGTCATCATTGCGTCGTCGTATCTTTAATCATCATCACCACCACCACCACCACCACCACCATCATCATCATCATCATCATCATCATCATCATCATCATCATCATCATCATCATCATCATCATCATCATCATAATCATTCATCATCATCACATCATCATCATCATCATCATCATCATCATCGTCATCATCATCATCATCATCACCACCACCACCACCACTTCTGCTTCTTAATATGTTTTGTTGCCATTTGAATGTCTGGTCTTTTTGTATTTCCAGATTATATATGGAAGTGCTTTGAAATAGTCGAGAATTAGAACGAGCCAAATGTCTGTCGGTCAGTAGTCAGTCTGTCTGTCGGTCCGTTTTTTTCCACGCTGAATATCGAGAACCAGATGAAAGATTTCTACGCTCAAATAAAGTCATGAAGAGGATGACCAACAGCGTCAAAAACCTTCTAAAGTAAAGGTCAGCTGAAGAAGGAAATGGCAAGAACGATACAAATACCAAGAAGGCACCAGAAAGTCCGGATTTGTCGCGGCAGAGTCAAGAAATCAGCAAATCTACCGTTGATGGGCAACCACCATTGGCCGCAACTTCATATCTTCGCGAGACGAGAAGAAGGTCGGTAGCAGCGAGACAAATGCCGCGGAATGCTCTAGCTGTAAGGTAGCTTTACAAGAGATTCGTCACGATGATCGTTCTAACGAAAAATATTGACCAGATAGAGCAAAACCAACTCAAAGCGACACTCGAGGCAACGACACGCCCCCCTTCAGAGTCAACACCGCTGCTTCTCCCGCACTGCCTAAATCTTTACTCTTTGTCTGAACAACAACCACAACAGCTGAACCGATGTTGATTTTTGCTATTTATCATGGTCAAACGTCACTTTTTTTTTCTCTTTTTTTTTTTTTTGCAATCTGTGGGTGAATGGGCCGGACAAATTGGTACGTTGCGCCGAATTTCAATTTTTGTTGTTCAAAACGTCATTTGTACTGTGCTTTTTTTCAAGAACGAATGAACATATTTTTTAAACTTGTTTTTAGTATGCAGATACTTTAAATAGCGCTCAGCCTTTCGTGTCATTCACCTTTGCATTTTCTCTATGTCGCTGAGGAAAATCATATTATAAAGACGTTTTGCGCTTTATTTAAAAAAAAAGAAAGAAAAAAGGATGAACTCATTTTAA
This sequence comes from Oncomelania hupensis, assembly GCA_036898135.1. Taxonomy (NCBI): domain Eukaryota; kingdom Metazoa; phylum Mollusca; class Gastropoda; order Littorinimorpha; family Pomatiopsidae; genus Oncomelania; species Oncomelania hupensis. Next base: position 23,169,963 of record CM072516.1, read on the forward strand.
TAATGGTTTGCTTGCAGATAGTTCAGACAGTGATCAATTATTGTTTTCATTTTGAGTCTTTAGGATAAAGCTGAATCACACTTCTGAAAATGCTGATTTTCGGCTGTGTGTGTGAATGTGTGGAAATATATTTGCATGGTTTGCTCTCTTGTTCTTAGGATGTGCAGAGACTTCCCTGCGCTGACTCTCATACTTTCCATCTCTTCCTCACTCTCTATGATTCTATTGATTTGTGCCAGTTTTGGCGCATGAACTGGCCTAAATTTTGTACTCTTTGCATTCGGTGTCTGATTTCTAAGGAACGAAGGAATGGAAGTTAATTAGGTTCTCAAAGATCTAGTGGCATTGTGTGGTCTGACTTCTTTTCCCCTCAAGGAGAATAAGCAAACGGACATCAAAAGACACAGGACACAGGAGGGAAAGAGAACGTCTACCTACCCTTAAGCTCAAGAAGAAAAGTGGTCCGAAGAAGAAGGATGATGATGATGATGATGATGATGATGATGATGATGATGATGATGATGATGATGATGATGATGATGATGATGATGATGATGATGATGATGATGAAGGACGAGAAGAAGAAGAAAAAAAGGAGTGTATTATATGTTGCAGTTTGGATGTCTGTTGCAACCCAATCAGTCTTTTTGCATCCTCCAAGAAATAATGAGAAATGCAAACGAATGAAGTGTTTTGTAGAAATGCCTTGAAATATTTTTTTTCCAACACATTGTCTGATAAATTAAAAGATAACGACCCAAAAAAAAACAACAATAAAATCTATAACTAAGAATGACATTGGATATTTAAAATTTCAGTCTTCGTCACACTATTTTTGGAGCATATATATTATTATTTTATTATTATTATTGAGGATTTATATAGCGCACATATTTCGCCGTACTTGGCGACTCAAGGCGCTGGCCGATGCAGGATCTAACTCAAGCCGCTCGAGGCGCCAACATACGCAAGCACGTACGCACGCATAGTAAAAACGGCAAACGTTAAGTGACACCTGAGTATTGAAAGGTGCCTCAAATTTTCCATTCCCACAAATTAATGCAGGTTAAGATGTCTCTCCTTCAACCCCTTACCCTTCGGCTCTCTGCCTGCCTGCATGTCCCTTTCGCTGTCTCTGTCACTGTCTGTCTGTCTGTCTGTCTCTCTCTTTCTCCCTCTCTCTCTTCTCTTCGCTCTCACTCTCTCTCTGCGTGTTTGTTGATGCTTGTATATGCATGTGAATGCACTTGTGCTTGGGCAGGAGGACACATTTTATCATGGGATCTTTACCGTCATAAAAGTATGTGTGCATGTATGTATGTTGTGTGTATGTTTCCCAATTACTCCCACCTCCGTTTAAAAGAATGTATAATTTTATTATCATTTTTATTTTTTAGGTCACTCTACATGGTGCATAGTGCTGTTGCTTCTTTTTGTCTGATCTTGCATGACAAATAAATGACTATGAATTCTGAATATCTATGGCGCTTAGTTTTTGGGAAGTGAAGTCTTTATTTTATTTATTTATTTATTTATTTATTTATTTATTTATTTATTTATTTATTTATTTATTTATTTCTTAATGTATTTATTTATGTATTTATTTATTTATTTAGTTATTTAGTTATTTTTTATTTTTTTATTTTTTTTGTTGCGCGGTGGTCTTATTTTACGCGTCTTCAGGATGGGTCAAATGTGTAGATCGCTGTTTTGGCATGAAGCCGTAGCTGTACTTGAAATATGACGCTTTTGACTCCTCTGTCATTGGGCAGATTCAGTATTCGTTTTTTGACATAGTTGTTTTATATTGTAGGAGACCTTGGTTAAGCGTGTTTCTTGTGTCTTCAGTAGTCCTTCTTAACGTTATTGTTATATATCACAGTACACCTTGGTGATGTGTGCTTTATTTTATCTTCATGTGAACTTCCTCGTAAGTTTTGTTTGTTGTAGTCATGTGGATTTCATAAGGATTTCACGGAAAAATTTTAAAGCTTCCATTTTAGGGTAGTTTTGTCTTATGTCTTTATGTGAGATGCCTTTGTTAGCGTCTTCTGTGGAATCGAATTGTATTCAGCATTTCTTGGATAAAAATATTTAAAAACTTCAATTCTACAGTAGTTTTGTCTTACATTGATGTGCGAAAGATGTACATCAAGTATTTATTTTTTTAGGCAGCCGCTCTTACCGCCTTCACCTAACCACACAGTGAAAGGTAGAAACCATAGATATTATATTGTTTTCAAATCGGCGTGCGTCAAAGATGCCTACTCTCTCCAACACTCTTCAACATCTTCCTGGAACGCATTGTGTCAGATGCCCTTGCAGATCACGAAGGCACAGTCAGCATAGTGGATAGATCAATCTCCAACCTCCGTTTTGCGGATGACATTGGTGGACTGGCTGCAGAAGAACAAGAACTTGAAAAGCTGGTACAGAGGCTTGACACCACCTTCAGAGCCTTTGGAATGGAAATAAGTGCAGAGAATGCCAAAATGATGACCAACAACAATGGCATCAACACGGACATCAAAGTCCAAGGCCAATCCCTCAACACAGTGCATAGCTTCAAATATTTAGGAGCCATTGTATCAGACAATGGGTCCCGACAGGAAGTCCTCTCCAGGGTTGCACAAACTACTGCTGGCCTGATAAGGCCCATTTGGATAGACGCACAGTCAGCATAGGGGATAGAGCAATCTCCAACCTCCGTTTTGCGGATGACATTGGTGGACTGGCTGGAGAAGAACAAGAACTTGAACAGCTGGTACAGAGGCTTGACACCACCTTCAGAGCCTTTGGAATGGAAATAAGTGCAGAGAATGCCAAAATGATGACCAACAACAAAAATGGCATCAACACGGACATCAAAGTCCAAGGCCAATCCCTCAACACAGTGCATAGCTTCAAATATTTAGGAGCCATTGTATCAGACAATGAGTCCCGACAGGAAGTCCTCTCCAGGGTTGCACAAACTGCTGCTGGCCTGATAAGGCCCATTTGGATAGACCGGGCCATCAGTCTACACTCCAAGGTAAGACTGCTGCGCTCCCTTGTCATCTCCATCTTCCTATACGCTTGCGAAACATGGACCCTCACGGCAGACCTACAAAGAAGAATACAAAGCTTAGAGATGAGGTTATACAGAAGACTTCTGGGCATTTCCTATACCCAGCGCATCTCCAACGATGAAGTCCGGCAGACCATCACACAAGCCATTGAACAACACGATTACATGCTCACAGCGGTAAAAAAAACCCGGAAACTTCGATGGTATGGCTACGTCAACAGAGCTTCAAGTCTTGCAAAGACCATCCTCCAAGAAGGCAGAAGAAGAGGGAGACAGAAAAAGAGGAGAAGGGACAGCATTCGAGAATGGACTGGCTTGACACTGAGCGGAGGCCGTGAGGGTTGCTGAGGACAGAGAAAGATGGAGTAGGCTGGTTAAACGATCATCTGTGGTGCCCCAACGACTTTCGAGTTACAGGTATAGGATAGGGATAGGATTCATCACCCCCTCCTCTCTTCCCCCTTTCTCATTCCCCTCCCGTTCCTCCACCCCCTCTCCCATTAACAATAGGATGTTATGCTATTGAGATTTTAAGTATTAGTTTACGGTGACTTTACCTACCTTTCAAGTGTTTATCGTATTGACCTGTTGGTCAAAGATGCCGCTTACTTCATTCTGAGTTGCTGAAAAGATTGTAGGCATACATCCGCGTTTAATTTGATGTGATAAGTTTACGATATGGCTATTGTAATTATTTTTGTGACGGTACGTTATCCTTTCTGTCTGTGACTATTAGACTTTTCACTCCCGATTAATAATAATAATAACAATAACAATGGTGAATTAAATGCTGTTCCAAGCTATTTTATTGTGAGCTGCGGAATAATAAGTAGGAAACTTCCGCGTTTAAGTTGATGTAATTTGTTTTGCTTTGTTGTTATTTAAATATTTTGGTAACTGTTCTTTATCGTTTCTGTTTCTAGCACTTGAGATTTTTTATCCGACGTATAATAACAGTACCATTAAATACTTTTAAAAAAATTGAATCAGTAATATGAAACACTATTCAGAATTCTGATATTATTGCTGTTGTTTTGTTACAGTCAAAAATAAAATGTAATTTTTTTTTATAGTTCGCGAGACAAGAACAGAAAGAAGGAAAGGAAACTTGATGTATTACCTTTAAAATTAAACACTGGATTACCCACGCTATGTCCTGAAGGCCTGTTGTCTGTTAAGTCTGCTTTAATGATGAATAGTGACAAATGTGCGCATAATTATTGTTAAGATTTTTTAATACGTCACGTGTTAGTTTTTAAGTGACGCCTTTCATAACGTCTTGTTATGGATGCAGCCGTTACGCACTTGGCATAATTTAAGCTTCTATGGTACCTGGAAAGACAAAACACTTGTGTGGAACACATGGGAAAACTAAGTAACCTCGCCTGAAAATTACAGGTATTTTCTTGGATAAAGGAAAATCACGTACAGTTGACTCAGTAGTTGCGGATTTGCCTGAAAGAGGATTCGATAAAATACATCTTTTGATTAACAGTGTTGTGGTAGTTCTTTTTTTTTTATTAACAGTGTTGTGGTAGTTCTGTCAGGGCGTTGCCAGTTTCACCAGTTACACTAATGAAAACAAGGCGAGTGTCGCATGTAAGTGCAGAGACTACGTTAATCCACATAACCAAGGCAGAGAAAACAACACTACTTTGGACAGTTGATACGTGCCTTAGTTTTTGCACTTCAGACAGTCAATATCGTCAACAGTGTAGATTGCATTTTTATAGTGGGTTGGTCGAGCATTAGTGCATTACAACTGCACCTGGTGAAAAAGTTTCAGACGTGAATAATTTAAAAAATGATCATCTGCTGATCTACATCCAGGGGAGGTTGCAGTTCACTCCAACTTCTGTGCAGTGCAAGGCTGTCAACAGGACCTGTAGCCTTTGGTGAATGAATAACAATTGTATGCCCATAAACATTGCATGTTGAGTGAAATGTGCGACGAATAGATTTAGTTTCTATCAGAGTGTCAACCCACACTTTAGCCGATGACTACCAAAGTCTTTAAATCTGTGGATTTAAGATTTTATCGCTCAACCATGGGTGTGAAATTCTTGTAGAGTTTGCACGTTTTGTTCATGTACCGAGTGATTACGATTTCGACATGGACAATTGACATACTGCTGTTCTGACTTACATGCAATGCACGCCAGATTTCATTGGTGTAGACCACCAACAGGTAGATATACGAATCGGACTGTGGTTAATTAATCAGGCAATCAATAAATGGGCACGAGCGACTTGTACAGAAATGTGTTTCTGGACATAAAACGACTAACCTGAACCGGGTAATCTATAGATCAGTGAGACTAGTAGTAGACCTAGCTTGATCGGACGTCTTGAACAAAGGTCAATGAACGATATTTCGACCTTATTTCGGTCGTAGAGGTTACAAAAACAATAGCATGTTAACGTGAAAACGACCTTCCTTTTGAGTAAAATACGACCCAGTCTATAATTGATTTGTTGGAGAGAATGCACCGTCGCATGTACGTCTGCGCTTCAGCATAGGTAAGGCCATGTTCTGTTATTCTCTTCCCTTTGTATTTTTAATTTATTTATCATGATTTGTTTGCGGGGATATTGCGATCTAAGGAAAACTCCTATAACTGATTTATGTATTGCAACCGCTTACAATGTTGACATCACAGTATAAACTTTATTTCTTTATAATTACCCCCGGTTGGGGTGCCGGGGTTTCAGTATAAATAGTATCCCCACTTTCTGGAAATTTAGTGCTTTAAATTCCCACTGTCGCTGTCTTTCTCATTTGCTCTTTCTCATTCCTGTTCTGTTCTATCAATCTGCTATACTATCGTCTTCTTCGCTAGACCAGTCTCCTACCTTTTTTCTTGAAAACTCTTCCGGGACAAGACTCCTTATTTGTGTATGAGGTCTGTTGGATCAGCTTGGGAATATTGGACGCTTTCTGCCAGGTGGTCACTAGGGCTTCCTATGATGATATTATTTAGCAATGTAGGCATTTTATATGTATGTGTTTTGTTGATAATATATAATGATGTTTGTATTCTATTTTGTTTTTGTAAACGGGGGTTCGATAAGTTGGGGTGAAGCCTCAGCCGTCCCCTGCGTGGGATGTCTTTATTGTAAAGTGACTGGCTGGTGGAGAGCTTTCGATTTTACCACTAGGGTTGTTTCAGAAGATCTTTTATGTGGATCGGGGGTTGTCCGGTCCTGATTTGGCTCGGAAGAGTCCGCTGGACCTAAAGCAATAATAATGTAATGTAATGTAATCTTTATAATTGCGAGCATTAAATTTCTTCTTTACAATTGCGTCTCAACGTTGTCTCCGTGTTCCGGGATCGCTGACCTGTCTTTATCGCCGTCTCTTTTTCCTTTTCCAGTTTTATAAAAAGTTAGATGCCGTCACCTACATAAACTCCGATTTCGTGACTACCCATCTTTACGCTTTTTCATATGTACATTAATTAAAAGCAACATTCATACTCGTATTTTTTGCACACGTTCTCGTATTAAACGAGCTCTACCAGTAAGTCAACGCACGAGTACAATGATTGACGAAAGCGAAGTCTTTTAGATAACCTTGTGGACTTCATGCACGAGTTTCGTAGATGGGCAATCGGTGCAGGTGAATTTACATGTTCTGCAGCTGCACGCTCCCCATCTTATTTCCTATCCTATCCCATAACTCGGAGGTCGTAGGGGCACCACAGATGATCGTACTCCATCTTTCTCTGTCCTCAGCAACCCTGATGGTTTCACTCAGTGTCAAACCAGTCCATTCTCGAATGTTGTCCTGCCACCTCTTTTTCGGTCTCCCTCTTCTTCTACCTCCTTGCACTGTACCTTGCAGGATGGTCTTTGTAAGGCCTGATGATCTGGTGACGTGGTCATACCATCGGAGTTTCCGTTTTTTTTTTCACCACTGTGAGCAGGTCATCGTGTTGTCCAATGGCTTGAGTGATGGTCTGTCGAATTTCGTCGTTGGTATTTATTGTCCTATTATTAGACTTTGACGATGAGGTACTGTCTTATTTATTTATTTATTCTTATTTATTGGTCATTGGATAGCTCTTTTCCACACAGGATCAGGTAAAGTTAGGTGTCTCCACGAGCAACGAGAATACTGTCGAAAAGTCAGCATTTTGGGGACAACGATGCCACTTTAGGAGACGTCATTTGTTTCACAAGGGCATACTTCTCTCTCTCGCTCTCGCTCTCTGTTACGTTGAAACGCGTACGAAAGTATGTCGGAAGCGCGCACGATAGATCTAATCGTTTCGTTTTGCAAAGTATTCAATGATGGAGTTTATTTACCTTTGATTTGAGTTTGCATTGTTGTTAGGAGAGGCTTTGTATAACGTGGATAATTTTCGTTGGTCGATATTGTCGGAGAATACTCTGGATTTCCTTGTTTACTATCGATCGAAGTTTCGGGACGATTGTCGAAGCAAGAGGTCGTTCCGGAAGATATAAAAATATGTATTGACGTAAGTCAGTGATGACGATTTTTTATTCGATTGGTGGCAGTGCGTCATTTCTACAGTATTCGAAATTCTTCCGGAAGAGAGAGAGGTTATTTAATCGTGTGCCGAGTTGCTGTTGGGAGATAGTTGAAGTTGTTGTTAGTTGGAAAGTAAGACGATTGAGCGATTGTATGCAGTTGTTGATGTGTGCTGAATAAAAGCGGAAAACTTCATACGTCGACTTTGTGACTTGTATGCTGTTTGAGCGGGTTGCGTGAATAAACGAATCTGAGTTACACAACTATCAGGAATTCAAGCATCGGGGCTGAATCAGATACTGATAGAAAAACACCAACATCGAACTGAGTGTAACATTTTGGGGGTCAAGCCGCGATTCACGCCATAGCCAAGGGTTCAACTGCTACAACAAGCGAGTCAACGTTACGAGAGGCAGTCATCGAGGGTAGCCGCCAACGAGTTGCGTCGAGAGGGGCCAACATACTGGGACTACATCACCGATAGGTTCGGGTTGACTGCAAGGGCGTGTAGTCGTCGAAGAGTTGCTTCGTGAGCGAACAACAGAGCGGGACTACGTGGCTGCCGCAAGACTACGTCAAGGGACAGTCTCGGAGCTACATCGCCAGTGTTACAGAGAGCGGCGAGCGGACGTCGCGTCTACTTCAGCACAGGAGCGTATACATCAACACCAGCGTGGTGCAGCGTCGCATACGACGAGGACAGCGGGGCCTGCGTCAACGAAGGCGACTAGTGACAAGCATCAGCGCTACTGCAGAAAGCGTGCTGTTCTAGAACAGTCTAGAAAGGTACAGCACAGTCAAGAACTTTCCAGAAAAAAAGAACTCTACAGTCAAGAACTTTCTAGAAGAAGAACCTTCCAGAAAAGAACTTTCTAGAAAAGAACTTTCTTGAAAAGAACTTTCCAGAAGCATCAAGATGGCTGACTTCTGGCAGAAAGGGGTTGAACTGAATCTAAAAGGCAAGCAGCTGACGGAGTACGTCAAGTCTCAGGAGAGAATACGAGAAAGAGAATTGGAAGAGAAGCGTCTAGAAAAAGAAATAGAACTAGAACAGAAGCGTCTAGAAGTAGAAGAGCAGCGTCGCCGTGAAGAACGAGAATTAGAAGAGCAGCGTCGCCGTGAAGAAAGAGAATTAGAACAGAAGCGTCTAGAAATAGAAGAACAACGTCGCCGAGAAGACAGAGAATCAGAAGAACAGCGTCGCCGAGAAGAAAGAGAGGAAAGAGAGGCTGAGCGTCAGTACCAGCTAGAGTTGGCGCGTATCCAGAACAATCAGCATGCGCCACAAGTCACCAACGACCATACGGCTCCAAAATTGCCAGCTTTCGTCGACGGGAAGGACCAGATTGACAGTTATCTGGCGAGATTCGAAAGGTTCGCTGAAAGCTCTAACTGGCAACCTCAAGACTGGGCAATTCGACTGAGTGCACTTCTGACGGGGCAAGCTCTCGAAGATTACACCAGACTGTCGAACGATGACGCCAAAAACTACGACGTCTTGAAAGAGGCCCTGTTGCAGTGCTACAACTTTACAGAGAAGGGCTACCGTAAACGCTTCCGTGAATGCCGGCCTAAGTCAGACGAGACGCCAAAGCAGTTTGTGGAGCGCCTGTCGTCATATCTACACAAGTGGGTGGAGTTATCAGGCGAAATGAAGTCTTACGACAGTCTCCATGACCTGATTGTGAAAGAACAATTTCTCAATGCCTGTCACAAGGACCTAGCGACCCACTTAGAAGAACAAAAGCTGCAGACGCTTAAAGATGTGACTGAGGCTGCTGAAAGATATCTCATCGCTCATGGGAAAACCCTGGGGCCACCCAGCGCGACGAAACATTTTCAGAAGACTGGAAACCATGTGAACCAGATCCAGGGAAGCCAGACGAGCCAGAGACAGACAGACTCCACGCCTCCTCCCAGGGAAGGGCATTCAAGAGGCTGTTTCACCTGCAACGCTACAGACCACAGAGCAGCTAACTGTCCTCAAAATAAAAGTAGCGGACAGCGGGGCAGTACGGACAATGCAGCGGTGGGCAACCGGCAGAGGCGGTTCTCCAATCAACGGCAAACCAGTAGATCTGACCATCAGGTGTGCGGCGGGAGCGTCATTCTTCCGAGTGAGACCAAGCGCACAGCTACTCCTGCCGACGTGCAAGAGTGCATGACCGATGGCCAACTTCTCCTTGCCAACGGAAAATCCATCCCCGTCGTCGCCAGCGCAGCTGTGACCGTCCAGAACATGCCAGTTTCGAAGGGACGCGTCGGAAATCATGAAGTGACTGTTTTAAGAGATTCTGGCTGCAGTGGGGTCATCGTCAGAGAAGACCTAATCGCTAAAGAACAGTTCACTGGCGATTCAAAATGGTCACTTATGGCCGACAGCAAATGTTTGAGAGCGCCAGTTGCGAAGATTCATGTCAACACCCCTTTCTACATAGGCGAAGTCGAAGCGGTTTGCCTGAAGAAGCCGCTGTATGATTTGATGATCGGGAATATCGACGGCGCGAGACGACCCGACAACCCCGATCCAGAGTGGAGTCCTGCCTCAACCCAACGCGTCGAAGTTGTGGAGGAGGATCCATTGCCATTTCCCGATGGAGACCTTACAGAGCTGCTACGGGACAATGTGGTTACTCCGGCTCAGCCCTGCCGACCAGAGATCGTCGGTGCTGTTACTACCAGGGCCCAGGCCAAGAGAGACAAGTCGTCTACGCCACTGAAGGTCGCCGACAACTCTAAAGCTGCCATCGTGGACAGAGATAAGCTGATTCAGCTCCAGGAAGCTGATAGCACTTTAAACAAGTACAGGAACCGCCAAGATCACGTGACCAAACGCAGTGGCACGGTCTATTTTGAGGTGAAGGCCAAGATCCTGTACCGAATCTTCCAGCACCCGAGGGTCAACGGAGGGAAACCACTACGTCAAGTCCTGGTACCGTTACCCCTAAGGCGCCAGGTAATGGAAGAAGCGCATGACTCAATCATGGGAGGTCACCTGGGTATCAAGAAGACGTCGGATAGAATCCAGGCGGTGTTCTACTGGCCAGGACTTCATGCGGACGTCAGCCGTTTCTGCCGATCGTGTGACATTTGCCAGAAGACCATACCTCGAGGAAGGGTCCCGAAAGTGCCTATGCAGAGGATGCCTCTGATCGACCGACCTTTCAAGAGGGTGGCCTTAGACTTAATCGGCGAAATAAGACCTCCGAGTGAAGAAGGTCATCGATGGGTACTGACTTTAGTGGACTATGCGACTCGGTACCCAGAAGCAGTGCCACTGAAGAAGATTGACACTGAGACTGTAGCAGAGGCACTAGTGGACATGTTCAGCAGACTTGGAGTGCCTGAAGAGATCCTGACAGACCTCGGGACGCAGTTCGTCTCTGACTGCATGTAGGAGGTCAACAGACTGCTGAGCATCCGGCATTTAACTACGACACCCTACCATCCAATGTGCAACGGGCTTGTCGAGAAGTTCAATGCTACGCTGAAGTCCACCCTGAAGAAACTGTGCAGCGAGCAGCCCAGACAATGGCATCGCTACATCAACGCCTTACTTTTCGCCTACAGAGAAGTACCGCAGGAGTCCACCGGCTTTTCTCCGTTCGAGCTGCTGTACGGAAGAACTATCAGAGGGCCGATGCACATCCTGAAAGAACTGTGGACGAAAGAAGTAGACACCCCAGAGGTGAAGAACAGCTACCAGTACGTGTTTGAGCTACGGGAGAAGCTGGAGCAGACTCTCGAGATAGCCAGAGAAAACCTGAAGAAGTCCCAGGACTGTGGAAAGCACTACTATGACCGTAGGGCTGTGAACAGGAAGTTCAAACCTGGCAACAAAGTGCTGGTGCTGCTACCTACCGATCACAATAAGTTGCTGATGCAGTGGAAAGGCCCGTACGAAGTGGAGACCGTGGTGGGGATCAACGACTACAAGGTGAAGGTCGGTCAGCATTCCAAGATATACCACGCCAACCTCCTTAAGCTGTACGTGGAAAGGCCATCAGAGACTGTGCACGCAGCCACAGCAGCTGTGACCGACGACAGCTTTGACAGCGAAGAACTGTTGGAACTGGGAGACTTCCACAGCAAAGAAGGCATCGATGATGTTAAGCTAGGACCAAGCTTGACGGAAGGTCAAAAGATGGAGCTCAAGGACCTTATGGGCGAGTTTCCCCACAACTTCAGCGATGTCCCTGGCTCTACAACTTTGGTCGAACACGAAGTCCACCTCACTTCGAATATCCCTGTTCGATCCAAGCCCTTCCCGATCCCTTTCAAAGCCCGTGAATCCTTGAAGAAAGACATCGATGAGATGCTGAAGATGGGCATCATCAGGGAGTCCAGTTCCCCCTACGCGTCCCCTGTCGTGGTCGTGAAGAAGAAGGACGGGAGCAACCGAGTATGCATCGACTACAGGAAGGTTAATAAGATCACCGTCTTCGACCCTGAGCCGATGCCTACCGCAGCAGACCTCTTCCGCCAATTATCGGGGAGTAGAATCTTCTCAAAGATTGACCTCAGCAAGGGTTATTGGCAAGTCCCCGTGCGTCAACAGGACATACCAAAGACTGCTTTCATAACTCCTGATGGGACGTACGAGTGCCTAAGGATGCCCTTTGGCATGGTCAACAGCGGAGCTACCCTGAAGAGAGGAATGAGGAAGATGCTCAATGGGATGGACAACGTCGTGTGTTACTGGGACGACCTGCTGGTCCACACTCGCACCTGGGAAGAGCATCTGCAGACCTTGAGGGAGCTGTTTCACCGTCTCACAGAAGCCAACCTGACCGTGAGACCCAGTAAGTGCATTCTGGGGACTGACAACGTAGACTTTATCGGCCATTCGCTGAAAGAAGGACAAAAGGGGCTTCTACTAGAAAACGTCACCAAAATTCTGAACGCTCCACGTCCCCAAACCAAGAAGCAGGTGCGATCTTTCCTGGGGTTGGCTGGATATTACAGGGAGTTTGTACCAAACTACTCCGCCATCACAGCACCCTTGTCGGACCTGGTGCGGAAAGGCTGTCCAAACCAAGTGCAGTGGGGACCGTCTCAGGAGAAGGCATACCAGACTGTGCGCGACCTCCTTTCGAAGGATCCGGTGCTACGACTGCCCGATACTTCCAAGGAATTCGTCTTAAGGACAGACGCAGCGGACGAAGGCATCGGCGCCATACTGATGCAAGAACACGAAGGGAAACTATTTCCGGTCAGTTACGCCAGCAAGAAGCTGTCCAGGGCTGAGAAAAATTACTCGACCATGGAGAAAGAGTGCCTTGCCATCATATGGGGAATCCGGAAGTTCGAACTGTACCTTCAAGGAGTGAAGATCGTGCTACAGACTGATCACAAGCCGCTAACTTACTTGAACTCTGCCAAGTTTGTGAACAGTCGGATCATGAGATGGGCTATGTATTTGCAGAACTTTAACATGCGAGTAGAATCTATTAAAGGATCAGACAATGTTGGTGCGGACTTCCTCAGCAGAGTGTGTGAGTAAAGAACATTGACTCTGTGTGAATGAACTGTGAACATTGACAATATCCAGACAGATTTGAAGATGAAAACCATTGACTCTGTGTGAATGAACTGAGAACGTTGATAATGTTCAGACAGTCTGAAATAAGTTTTAATTCTGAACTTTGTTTGTGCATTACGTTTCAACGTTGTTGAAAGAAATTGGGTAAATTTCTTCTTGAGTGGGGGGTTATGTTACGTTGAAACGCGTACGAAAGTATGTCGGAAGCGCGCACGATAGATCTAATCGTTTCGTTTTGCAAAGTATTCAATGATGGAGTTTATTTACCTTTGATTTGAGTTTGCATTGTTGTTAGGAGAGGCTTTGTATAACGTGGATAATTTTCGTTGGTCGATATTGTCGGAGAATACTCTGGATTTCCTTGTTTACTATCGATCGAAGTTTCGGGACGATTGTCGAAGCAAGAGGTCGTTCCGGAAGATATAAAAATATGTATTGACGTAAGTCAGTGATGACGATTTTTTATTCGATTGGTGGCAGTGCGTCATTTCTACAGTATTCGAAATTCTTCCGGAAGAGAGAGGGGTTATTTAATCGTGTGCCGAGTTGCTGTTGGGAGATAGTTGAAGTTGTTGTTAGTTGGAAAGTAAGACGATTGAGCGATTGTATGCAGTTGTTGATGTGTGCTGAATAAAAGCGGAAAACTTCATACGTCGACTTTGTGACTTGTATGCTGTTTGAGCGGGTTGCGTGAATAAACGAATCTGAGTTACACAACTATCAGGAATTCAAGCATCGGGGCTGAATCAGATACTGATAGAAAAACACCAACATCGATTTGAGTGTAACACTCTCTCTCTCTCTCTCTCTCTCTCTCCTTCTCTCTTTCTCTCTCTCTCTCTCTCTCTCTCTCTCTCTCTCTCTCTCTCTCTCATCCTCTATTGCACATAGTCAGTCACTCTCTCCTGTTTTCTATGGTCTTGACTTTCTCTTCGTCGTCTATCTCCTTATTGTTATTTAGTCTTTCGCCAAGACTACCGTCTTTCGCATTCTGACGTACATTCAGGTCTTCTTCGCTCCCCCTTTCCCTAACCATCCGCCCGCAACCCACTACTTACATCTATCCCTCGCCCAAACATTATTGTTGTGTTCGCCACTACCGCCACTGCTAACACACTGTGTTTTGTGAGCTTTAGTTCTTTCCCCTTCTCTCCTCCCTCTCCCTTCTTTACCACCCGATTCACATTGGTCGAAGGCTACTAGAAGCATGCTGTAGTAGTCGCCTCATCAGGCTATAAAGCATGCTCTCATACTTCAGAGCACTAGCGGGGCCGGGTAGCTCAGTTGGTAAGAGCGTCTTGCTAGTAACCGAAAGGTAGCTGGTTCGAATCCCGGATTGGTCAACGTGTGATCATATTATTTTCCCCTTTACCAACAACTGGCCCGCTGGTGTCAGTATAAATCGGTCCAGTAGTCACCTATATGCGAAAGTGTCGTGTGACTATAATCTACAAACAACAACATCAGAGCCCTGCTTCCTATACTCTTCAAGCCCTAGGAGCATTGACCAATCAACTCATGGAAATAGAAAATGGTAAGTTTCGTCTCCTCTAGGGTACGAATCAGGTCAAACTGTATTTGTTTCTAGGTCAACTGTCTTTTACGAACCGTTTGAGAATGTTTTTGAACCGTTCGTTGACGCCGGATAGTGTCCTCACTTGGTTTCAAACAATTTAAGAATCCAAGAAGGCAAATGGATTTTTGAGACGGAAAGAGCGGAATGTTGTAGAGCAACATTCTGTATATATTTAGAGTGAAATTGCGCTTTTTAAGTTCACCATAGAGCTTGAAGCGTATAGGAAGCAGTGCTCTGAAACATGAGAGCATGCTTTATTGCCTGTTAAGGCGACTACTAAAGCATGCTTCTGGTAGCCTTCGACCAATGTGTACCGGGTGTCTTTACAGCCTACTGCTTCTCTCTCTCGTGTCTCTCTCTCTCTCTCTCTCTCTCTCTCTCTCTCTCTCTCTCTCTCTCTCTCTCTCTCTCTCTCTCTCTCTCTCTCTCTCTCTCTCTCTCTCTCTCTCGTCTTTTCTTCTTCTCTACCATCTTACTTATTTTTTACCCTCCTACACCTTGCCCTCAACCGTACCACCGTTACATGGTTGTTTTTTTTAAACCCTTGTTTTCACCCTCCCTCACACTCCCCTCTCTTTCTCGTTCTTTTTGTCTCCCTTACCCATCACTTTCCCTGATATGCTTTTACCCTTCGTCTTTTGCTGTCTTATTATGTTCTCATTTGTACTTATTTGTTTTCTCTCTTTTTACTGCCACCATTTTCGAGACAAGGTTGAGGCTAGCTAGAGAATTATAAACGCCATCAGATTACTTTTAAGGCAGGAAGATCTGCTAATGTAGTGTCCACATGAAAAAAGAAGAAAAAAGATATATATATATATATATATATATATATATATATATATATATATATATATATATATATATATATATATATATATATATATATATATATATATATATATATATATATTCATTTTTCGAGACAAGGTTGAGGCTAGCAAGAGAATTATAAACGCCGTCAGATTACTTTTAAGGCTGGAAGATCTGCTAATGTGATGCCCGCATTTTTGTTGTCTTTGAAAAGTAAAATTTGCACAAAAAAAGTGTCATTTTTTCTCTTATTATTTATGTTGGTGCTTTGTTTGTATTTTTAAATTTGTTTCTTTTGCTTTCATTTTAAAACTTCTTAACCATTTTTCCTTTCGTTTTAAATCATCTGTCATAGTTTTTTTTTGTCTGCCTGTCTGTCTGTGTGCCCTTCTGTACTTTAAACTTTTTTTTCTGTCGCGCTGTATTTATCGCACTATTATTTTCGGTCTTAACTTGTTAAAAAAAAAACAAGATAAAATTTATTTTGGCTTTCTTATGTTGATTAAAAAAAAATTAAAACAATCCCTTTTGGGCTATAAACAGCACGAAACTATATGAACACTTTATTCCATTACATATGTCACCTTGTGTCTCCTATCTTTAAATTATTTCCTGTGTCTCTGTTTTTGTGGCAGACTTTCCCCCTGCTCTTTACCACCGCATCTTGTAGATTGTTTGCCAAACGAAACTCTTGGCTTTCAGCAAAATATTACAAGACAGTAGCAAATGTATACAGCATTATCATAGAGTTTTGCCCGAAGAGGCTGAAAAAAGAAATAATACGGTATGACCGTGCAGCATTGTTTTTGAAATGTGACTAGCAAAGCAGTCTTTAGAAACTGTGGTTATTCTCAGTTGCTTTATACTTTATTATTTTATTATTTATCATTGTTATATAGCGCTTTTTCAGCTCAATAGCTGCTCAAGGCGCTGGTCGATATAGAATCTAACTCAAGCCGCCCGAAGAGCCCACGTGCTGCCTTGGGCGCACAGTCTGACGTTCAGACGACTGAGCACAATCCTAGGCGACCGGGGAAGGGGGAGAATAGAAAACTATACATTGAAACAACCATCAGACTATAATAGCAATAGTAAGATGGCCAGTGCTTACAGCCAAAGTTTATGTCCGGGACACCGGGAGTCGAACCCGCAACCTTTGTAACGCGAGCTCGCCGCTCTATCAACTGAGCTATCCCGTTACCCCTATATTATACTTCATGCCCCTTAGTTTAATAACTGTTGTTACTAAATTCTGCAACCGACGTTTATCACTTTAATATTTAACTCCATGTTATACCTTTGGATTTGTACAAGGCAAGTTGCTGTTAAATATAATAAGCTAATTTGGAGACCCTGAGGAGTTACTTCTTCCCAAACCCAGCTGTATAGTATACATATCTTTATAAAAAATAAATAAATAAATACATTTGACTATTGCAGGGCAACAGTTTCTTATCAGTACAACCTATGTTAATCTGATTAATAAGAAAATATTCAACAATTTGTTTTTAAACACACTCGATGCCTTTGCCATTATTGTGTTTAAAAAAAGCAGAAGAAGAAGAAAAAAGCTAAGCTCTTGTCTCCTGCTAGAATGTCTAACATCTATTCTATTAATCAAACCATTCTCCCCTACCTCCTCCACCCAATCCAAACAATGGCGCAAAATAACTTATGCATTGAAAAGAAAAATAAAATTATTTTGCTATTTACAACTTTCTTTTCATGGTAAAAATCCCCAATTGAAACCGAAATTCCAGTACTAACCAGCTCTCCCGGAAATGCAGTGACAAAAACAAACACACCAAAAAAATCCGCTTATATTATGCGATGATGGAAACATTTTACAAGACAAGCAAGGTTACGCTCCAGTTCACAAAGACAAGGGAAGGGAACAAGTAGGTTAGAGGTTATATATATTCACCCTTAACAATTATAAGCATTGCTGATGATAGATTAGAGACCAAACTGGGTTAGTGTTTCTGCTACCAACATGAGTTTAGGTTGTTTTCACCAGCAAACTAAAACATAGCTATAGCCTGAGTATAAGTATAATAAAGTGCCGATAGTAGTTGTCGCTACTGCCAAGATACTAAACCGTTGTATACAGAAGAGGGGACAACGTTGTTTTTGTCTGTTATGATTCCATTTATAACGCGTTGGTTGAAAATGCGGACATTTTCATTTGTTTGTTTGTATGCGTGTTTGGTGCATTTTACGCAAGCAGCTGAAACTCAGGTCGCTTTCCCAGCGATATATCGCTTGGAACATTGACATAATTTTAACCACTACGCACTATTAATATTCACATTAGAAAAAAAGTAATTATATGGTCAATGTTCTTAGCCTGTGTATTTACAGAGGAAACCTGGATTATGTGAGATTCAGAGTCGGTTATTTTATTTACAACAAGGATGGAGATTTTAAGACTATTAGAATTATCATACAATCTGCCCTTGCATCATCCATTCTCACATACATACATATATACATAATAATTATAAATAGCACCGTATACATATTTGATAGAAAGCAATATTTCAAAGAGGGACATTACATGCGTCCTAAAGCAAGATTTTGAAGAGTTTTTCTTAAGAACGGAAAGGTAACATTGCTGTTGGTTGCATCAGGTAGTTCTACATTCCGTTTGTCAGAGTTAATAGGCCGTGCTGAAATTAGGCATGATTTAAAAAAAATGTCAACAGATGATTATTTTCTTTTAATGATGATTGATGTTGCTGTTCCTTAGAATTGTATAATTCTGATGATTGATGCGCGTGTAAGTGTCATGTTAATGTCCATGTTGCTGACAGCGTAGCTGGTTTATTTCATCATTCTTACATAGCGCTTTTTTCCTCTCAAGATCTGCTCAGGGCGCTGGTCTGTTATCACTAGGTACACAAGTACGATCTAGGCCATACCTAATTTGTTGCGCACATTACATGCATTATTATATACTTATGTGTTATCCATAAAGTACATGTACATTCTAGGGTATAAGCGTTGCCACTAAAGTAAGTACATTATAGTAAACATTTTAACGAAGGATATGACTTTTTTATGTAAGGTTTTGTCACGTGTGGTATGTGCATATATTACTTTTGTACATATTTGAATTCTCGCTCCTTCCGCTGCCTTCAGGTACGTGTGAGATTATTCTACAGATACTGACGAGTAAAACAACCATATATATTTTTCCTGTCGTCCTGCTTGACTCTGCTTAACCCAACCCCGACATTATTTATCTTCTTTTCATGGACTAAGGAACTGAAAGGACACGAAATATTAGGTAGACTACTTGAGGAACTGAACGCCATGAAATAGTGTGTAGTGGATGGCAGGCTTTGTGCCCAACTGATGTCTGTTTTACATATATAATTGATAGATAGTTTGCAACACAAGAAATTTCCATTTCCGTCTTTAGAACTATTTTTCTCCCTTCAACAGCACTCTTCGTTACTTAAAAGTTTAAGGAAGAAATGTACCATTCTGTCTTGAATCTCTTGATACAGTGTATGAGCCCGTTTCATTTACTTCATTTACAGCATATGCCTTAGCAGGCTCGTGTATGTTCTATCCTGTTTCTCTTGGTACATCTTTAATTTCCTTTCGATCTCTGACTCTAGACCACTACCAACCCCGCCTCATACCTTCCCCTCCGAATCCTTGCCGTATTATCGTGCTTTAAAATATGTTTTTTGCCCCGGAAGTTTACTACTACTACTACTACTACTACTACTACTACTACTACTACTACTACTACTACTACTACTACTACTACTACTACTACTACTACTACTGCTGCTGCTACTGCTACTACTACTGCTACTGCTGCTGCTGCTGCTGCTACTGCTGCTACTACTGCTACTACTACTACTACTACTACTACTACTACTACTACTAGATGCTATATATGCGCTTTTCCTCATATCACCAATCAGTCTGAAAGCGTAGTGATCTGTACAAACACGAAACACCTTCACATGTTTCACCGACTCACACACACACACACAACAGCAGCAGCAGCAGCAACAACAGCAGCAGCAGCAACAACAACAACAACAACAACAACAACAACAACAACAAATACACTTCTATCACTCATACATGTGGCGCAAAGGCATGGAGATCGCTATTAGGAGACGGAAAGGAAATAGAATGTATAGTTTTGAAATGTTAAGACTGCATCTAATATCACTATTTCATGGAGGGAGGAAGCCGGAGTACCTGGATAAAACTCTCGGAGACCTCAATAGTCTAGTACTTAAGTCACATAATTCGCGCCTTGCGGGAATCGAACCCGCGACCTTCGGCATAGGAAACCGGCGACTAGTCTACTGCGCCACGAGGCCACCCAACTACTACTACTACTACTACTACTACTACTACTACTACTACTACTACTACTACTACTACTACTACTACTACTACTACTACTACTACTACTAACTACTAACTACCCATTACTATTACCGTTTTGAAAAGTTGGTCACGGAACACAGTGTTTGTTGTAAGCATGCACTCAATACAAAATTAATTATTTTACAGAAACACAAAAATCGAAAGGCAGTACTTTTGATCGGAAATGAAATTTTCAATAAATATGACATCTGAATCAATGCGATGATAATTGACTTCCGTTTACATTGTCCTCGTTTCACATGGTCTTGCAGGAATTAAGAAAGAATAAATAGATAATATGTAACTTCGGTGTTTTTGATTAAACATGAATTAAATGATTAAACTGTTACCGCCATCTTATGTTCATTATGAACATATTTAATTATGTTGGGGTCTCTCAGTGTGGAAAGATCTGAATCTCAGATTTGTGAACGCAGTATATAATTTGCCATGACAACTCTACAGACATACATATGCGGAATGTTGTGTGACCCTGTCAGGGCTATCTATCAACCTCTGTGTTGACTAGACGTCGAGGTGTGCTACAGTTTGCTATAATAGTAAATATGAATGAACATTGAGGTTTAACGTCTACACCCACCATTGGCGATATGGCAGACGGGGATAACCATCCCAGGGAAAGAGGGGTAGGGACCTGAATCAACACTGAACCACCAAAGCAATCATACTGCTAAAATGGACAGTGAAAGTGGACACATTTTATATCGCCCACCACGGGATTCGAACCTGGGTCATCGGTGTGCCAGGCGAACTAGTAAATATTAAGTCCGGGTCGGTTTATATAGAGGTCCCGGAGAGTCTAGCAAGTAAGTTTTTATTGCATGTAGTGTGTGTGTTTGTGTGTGAGAGGGAGTGTGTGTGTGTGTGTGTTAACGTGTATAACTGGACAACTGTGGATTTTTTAAAATATAAACTTGGTAACAAATGGGGTAGTTGAAAAAAATTGGGAAGCAAAAATCTTTCCCATTTTTTAAAACCATATTTTACACTCGAAAATAGTATAGCACAACCCTAAAAATCGAGAAATCGCATCTTCCCCATTTTCGAAAAATATTTCGTAAATTATACACAACTGTGTAGTAAGCTGCCATTAAAAAAAAAAATCAAGTTTGCAGGGCAGATTACCCATCAGTCCTGTACGTTATTCATAAATCTACTTAATTTTATCATAATTATACAACATTTGACTTGTAAATATCAATGAGAAAAAAAACTATTCCCCAATTATACCCTGTTTTGGTAACATTCCCAGTTGATCGGCTTATACACGTTGGTCTGCGTGTGTGTGTGTGTGTGTGTGTGTGTGTGTGTGTGTCTGAGAGAAAGAGAGAGAGAGAGAGAGCTGGTTGAGAGAGGTGAGGAAGCAAGGAGGAAGTGAGGAAAGAAGGAACATTTCAGGACGGAAAGTGTGTGACCGGAATATAATGGAATATAAGTATGGAGGCGGTGGTGGAGTTTAATAAGGGGTGATGTGATGTCCTAGTTATAATTGTTAGGGGCTGTGGAGGGGATTCGCAGGATGCGATGCCCTCATTATACTGTATTGCGTGACATAGTGGTATGGTAATGCAGGGGACTTCACCTAAATTTAAGACAGTCCTTCACAAGACAATGCAAAATATACGTAAATTATCATTCACTCCACTCGGCATTAGAGAAATGTGATGACGTTGGCTGTTGTGGTTTTGAATGAAGCATTGCAACGGACCGATTCAGCAAATAATTCTCCCTTTGAATCCCTCCCCGACCTTTTTTCCACACTATGCACTTCTTTCTCTTTTCCCATCCCACCACTGCCGTTTGGACAAGGTATCAGAAAGTGTCCGGAGGGGAAGGGGGGGGGGGCAACCGTGGTGCTTACATTTCTGCAGGCGTATCGAATTTGATACTAGGATAATTATTATGGTTCCCGTGCGGTCGTCTGACTTTCGGACGAGCCAGGCCGCAAGGGATATTCGTTTGCTTGTACCCATGCAACGCGGTATTGATTGAGTTGTTCCCCTTAGATTGGATGACGGCGCTTAACACTCCTTCTCTCGGTGAATACACTATGAGATAGTTTTTTCGGATAGTAATGTGTCAAGTCTCCGCCGCGTCCGAAGGTTCGTTGTCTGCGATAATTGGTAGAAGGACGACAAAGTACATTAAGATCTTTTTTGATATAATAATAATAATAATAATAATAATAATAATAATAATAATAATAATAATAATAATAATAATAATATAGCTTGTCGTTTCGAGACGAAATATTCTTCTATAGCATGTTTTCCAAGATAAAGTTGTGGATATTTGCTGAATACATATGGATACATATTAGCCTGCACTGTATTATTAATATTTATATCTTTTCAAGATAATACTTGGCAGGCTTTAAAAACAAAAATCTAGCAGGTGCTGTCACATCGATTGGTCTTCCGTGCTGTCCGCAGTCACGCTGTGAAATTTTGTCCAGGTATATTTTGGACTTTATACAAGACCTCTACGTACATGTCAAATACCATTCTTGAAACATTTCGGCTATCCTGACTTTTCAGGAACAGATGACAGGAAGGGCAACTGTACTAATGAATGAATACAATTTAAAGCGCGTTTACATTTTCAAACAATAAGCATGTTAACACGGTTTGTTTAAAGCTATTACAAATGGTAAGAACAGGACACAGAGTGTTTAAAGGGGCCCACTTTGGCCACGCCCCATTGACAGATCATCCTGTTAACATTAATAGTAAGCGTTGTCCCAATTTAAAAAAAAGAAAAGAACTTACAGCAAAACATAACTCTTTCTAATTTATAGTTATTTTTTACATGAACACATTCCGTAAGTTTTTTGTGTCTATTAATAGCAACAGCCGTGGGCTAGCCAGCCAATATTCTGGATCTAAAAATAACTGCTACCACAAAGCAGTCAGAGACAGAACTCGTAGAAACGATTGTTAACTAAGTAACTTAGTTTTTTTTTCGTTTTAGGTTGATTATATAGACACTACCCTACCCCAGACAACAAAGACGCACACTTTAACCCGCTTAATTCACGCAGGAATAGAGTCAAAGGTCATATGGCTGTACCGTTTAAAATAAGGGGAATAACCACCTGTCAGAATCGAAATGGAAAAATTCAAGCTTTAGCGGTTGGTTTGAGCAGCGAAAGCTCACTTTATCATCGTTTAATGTAAAAACAATGCCAATTTTAGGGTAAACCCGTTTTTGTCAAAAGTTAACACAGCCTTCGAATTGGGACCTTATGAGACATGGAATTCGTTGACTATGTGTGGGTGCCATGTGAACATGGGAGGCACGGTGGCTTAATGGTAGAGCTTTGGCTTGTGGATCTGAAGGTCCCGGGTTCGAGCCCAGGCCGAGGCATTGTGTTGTGTCCTTGGGAAAGACACTTTACTCCCGTTTCCTACTCCTTCGGATGAGAGTATAAACCGAGGTTTAGTCTGTGTCGCATACATTCCATCATAACGGACTTTAAAGATCCTGACGCTCATGTCCTAGACGGGTGAGTGCCGGTGACAAGAACACACCCAGCATGCACTTAGGTCCTTCTCCCCCATCCCTGGCTGCCCAGGATTGTGCTCAGTTGTACGGACGTCAGACCATGCGCCCAAAGGCTGCGGGTGGGCGTCTCGTACGGCTTGAGTTAGATCCTGTATCGGCCAGCGCCTTGAGCAGCTCTTGAGCTGGTAAAGCGCTATATAAGAACGATTAAATAATAAAAATAATAATAATAATAACATGTAGATGTGCGCGCTCTCTCTCTCCCTCTCTTTTTCCTTTCCCCTCTCTCCCTCTCTTTTTCCTTCCCCCTCTCTCCCTCTCACACACTCTCTCTCACACTCGCTCTCTCACATATATATATATTTTCTTCATCCTCTCTTTAGCCTAGTGCTTGTTTTATTCTGCTGTTTTTCTTCGTAGGTATGTCTTATCAGCGTTGACCTTTCTGTAACTCCGCACTAATACAAACGAGGCTTGTAATGATGTGTGCAAACCGTAGGTCTTTGCAGGCACCTTACATGTTTATTGTGTTCTGGCACGCAAGCACCCATAGATATCAAACACCGTTGCTCCCACTGTTTATAATACAAGCACTCGTTCTGATTCCCATTGTGACTATGCTTACAAACAAGCACAGAGTCTTTCTAGCAAAGAAAGTTTTTACTGCCTTTTATTGCATCGACAGGGATTACGAGTATTTTCTTGCACTTTGAATTTACAGTTCAGAGACAGTTTCTCAGTTCCAGAAAATTTTGCGTAAGTAATGTACTGTTTACATCCTGTCGTACTAGATAATGTTTCATTGTACTACCTTCGATGATAGTGCTCTGAGGCCGTGCTATCCAAAAGAGGATTAG